>JBAMHX010000014.1:6182903-6193070 GCA_037177515.1 Pseudomugil tenellus | reverse complement strand
TTTTTATAAGAATATTTTTATAAAAAGCTTTTTTATAAGAATATTTTTATAAAAAAATGTTTTTATAAGAATATTTTAATAAAAAGTGTTTTTATAGAATATTTTTATAAAAAGATTTTTTATAGAATATTTTTATAAATAAACGTTTTTATAAGAATATTTTTATAAAACGTTTTTTTATAAGAATATTTTTATAAAAAATGTTTTTAGAAGAATATTTTTATAAAAAGTTTTTTATAGAATATTTTTATAAAAAAATGTTTTTAAGAATATTTTTATAAAAATATTTTTTATAGAATATTTTTATAAATAAACGTTTTTATAAGAATATTTTTATAAAAAATGTTTTTATAAGAATATTTTTATAAAAAAATGTTTTTATAAGAATATTTTAATAAAAAAGTGTTTTTATAGAATATTTTTATAAAAAGATTTTTTATAGAATATTTTTATAAATAAACGTTTTTATAAGAATATTTTTATAAAAAGTTTTTTTATAAGAATATTTTTATAAAAAAATGTTTTTATAAGAATATTTTTATGAAAAAGCTTTTTTATAGAATATTTTTATAAAAAGATTTTTTATAGAATATTTTTATAAATAAACGTTTTTATAAGAATATTTTTATAAAAAAATGTTTTTATAAGAATATTTTTATAAAAAGTTTTTTATAAGAATATTTTTATAAAAAAATGTTTTTATAAGAATATTTTTATAAAAAAATGTTTTTATAAGAATATTTTAATAAAAAGTGTTTTTATAGAATATTTTTATAAAAAGATTTTTTATAGAATATTTTTATAAATAAACGTTTTTATAAGAATATTTTTATAAAACGTTTTTTTATAAGAATATTTTTATAAAAAATGTTTTTAGAAGAATATTTTAATAAAAAGTTTTTTATAGAATATTTTTATAAAAAAATGTTTTTATAAGAATATTTTTATAAAAAGATTTTTTATAGAATATTTTTATAAATAAATGTTTTTACAAGAATATTTTTATAAAAAGTTTTTTATAAGAATATTTTTATAAAAAAAAATGTTTTTATAAGAATATTTTTATAAAAAGCTTTTTTATAATAATATTTTTACAAAAAAGTTTTTATAAGAATATTTTTATAAAAAGTTTTTTATAAGAATATTTTTATAAAAAATGTTTTTATATTATAAATATAAAATTATAAATATTTTCCTTTTGACAGATGCAGCTACAGTATGCCATCCCTTTTTAAAAGCAGAGTTAATGATGAGGTGAACGGTTTGTGGGAAAGGAGAAGCAGAGTGAATGGGACTGAACTGAGTATCCATGTTCATTTCACAAAGGCGCCGTATCTCCAGGGCTTCATTTCTCTCTCTGCCACTCTTACATAATAGGTGACTCGTCATCTTACAAGCCTTCTCTTCCCATTTCCAGCCAGTTTACAACAAATGCTGGCCTCAAGCAGCAATCGGTTACTGTAGCTGGAAGAGCAGTCGTCTTTCAACCAGACAGTTGTGAGATGGATTCGCCTACATGTCGAAGTGTCCTTGGGGAACACACTGAACCCTAAGCTGCCCCCCGATGAGCCTATCGGGGTGTGAATGTGAACTATGTAGTGTAAAGCGCTTTGAGCGGTCAACGTGAAAAGCGCTGTATAAGTACAAGTCCATTTACAGTGATGCAGGAAATGGCAGTCACGGCATTCTCATCAGCTCTATCTGGTGGATGGATATGAGAACATATCACGTTTTCAGCAGCTGGTTTTTATTGTTTCTGATATGCTTTGGTTTGCAGATGTTCTCGTTTACTACAAATGAACACTTGAAGAGAAAATGATGCAATTAGTGAAAGATGAGAGCATTTGATTAATATTTTACTGATAAATTCTCTAATATATCCTTTTTTTTACTGTTAGTTTGTCAGATTAGCATTCCTTCTACGTAGGTCACGTTGTTAAAGGATCTGACCGGTTAGGCTCAGACTAAGCATGTGAAGGTCTCCTGGAGCAAGCGGCATCAGTTTGGATCGGTAGCTTTTCAGAGAACAAGCTATCTGATCTGATCCGATTTGGTATCTGTTGTTGGAGCAGTATTTGGCATTCACTGCTGTCCTGCTGGGATATGGAAGTATGATTACACAGATATTTAGGATGAATAAAGATAATGTGCAGGATTGTTCTAGTGTCCTAGATGTGTTTACATGTAAACACTTAATCCTTACGGTCTAGACGGGGGCTCTGTAAAGGCCGTCCCGTCTGTCCCAGGACTCCTTGATGGAAATAGTTCTGTCTCGTTTGTCCATTTTGAGGCTGTTATGACATGCAGTAATCACAATCTCTCCATCTAATAATGCAAAATATTCCTGTTTTCATATAAAGGCAGCATGTAATGAAGTTTGTGTGTGATGGTAGGACACGGAGGTGTATAAGAGCTCCGTGAAAGAGGACATGATGCGCTGGCAGAACAGCCTGCGGACCCACGGCTCGGCAGACTGGGTCATCATCGTCGTGGAGACTAATGATACCAAGAAGAAGAACAAGACAAACATCCTGCCTCGGTCTTCCATCGTGGACAAAATCCGCAGTGACTTTTGCAACAAGCAGAACGACAGGTTTGAGAACTTCTCATTTTTTAAACCGGTTTACATTAAATTAGCAGAGAATCACACTGAAGGACATTTTCATCCTTTTCTTCCTTGTTTTCTGCACGAGCGCTTCTGATGCTACACAAGTAAAGCTGAATTGATCACAATCACCATGAACCCAGCTGATCCTTTTTATAAACACACGTTTCACGTGTTTAAATGTCTGGCATGCAGCTTGTGTGTAGTCCTGGCAGCGTTGCAGAACAACTTGTAGCTACTTGAATACGGTCTGCTGATGAATTCATTTATTCTCCTCTAAATGACATTTTTATTTCTTTTCAAACTTAACTCCCTTCTTTAAAACAACAGCAATTATTTACAATAACGTATTATTTTTATGTTGCTATTATTATTGTCATTAATTGAAAATGAATTGAATGAAAGCGAGGTCATCTTATCTTTCTGGGATAAAGTAATCAGATTACATGTGAGTTACACTAAAAACGTGGCCCTGCTTTTATAAACTTTATTTTTAGCTACATTTATGCTAATTAATGCCCAAATATTTAGATTCTAAGCTGAAAACTGTTGCTAGGATGTCCGCCTGCGTCTGTAAGCTCACTGTGGTCAGTCCTGGTCCTCACGCATCGCTGTGACCTGTGACCTCCAGGCGTATCACTCTCCTGGGAATCTAACATGGTTGTATGGTGTTGCTTTTAGCTCCAGTTTCTCTGCTGAAAGTAGGTTTGGAGTTAAAATCTTCTTTTAGGGAGTGAAATGACCTTTAGCAGCGTGTCCGTCATGGCCGTCGGTGTTCCTGTATGGTGTCATTTAAAAAGTAGAAACAAAGCGATGCCTTTACGGGCGTACTGGCCTGTAACAGCAGGAAGATGGAGGGAACATCAGTTCCCTTTGAATAACATTTGAACTGATTAATTAAAATCTATTCATTGTCCATCGTTAGAATAAGTTTTATGCAAATAAAAACCTCATTTTAACAAGTTAAAGGCATGTCTGCCGAGTTTCCAGTCATTACTAAACCCAGTTTGGAGATTTGGTGATTGTTTGTCTGACTTTTAAAGTGCTGCATGTTGTTCCAGCAGTTTAATTTCAGCTTGTCACCTTTCCAGGTGCGTGGTTCTGTCCGATCCTCTGAAGGATTCGTCTCGCTCGCTGGAATCTTGGAATTCCTTACTGCTGAAGCTGCGAACGCTCCTCCTCATGTCCTTCACCAAGAACCTCGGGCGCTTTGAGGACGACATGCGTACGCTCCGGGAGAAGCGCACCCAGCCCGGCTGGAGCTTCTGTGAATATTTTATGGTGCAGGTGTGTAGAAACCTTTCTCTCTCCTTAGCATCTGCTACATGAACACATTCAGTACGTTGCTTCATTGTGTCTGTCTGCAGTGCTCATTACACTGACTAGCTCAGTTCAGTGATGTGTGTGTGTGTGTGTGTGTGTGTGTGTGTGTGTGTGTGTGTGTGTGTGTGTGTGTGTGTGTGCGCGTGCAGGAGGAGCTGGCCTTTGTTTTCGAGATGCTGCAGCAGTTTGAAGATGCGCTGGTCCAGTACGATGAACTGGACGCTCTTTTTACTCAGTATGTGCTGAACTTTGGAGCAGGAGGTGCGTGGCCTAAAAACGCTGAGTCATGCACATTTTCCCTCATGCTCAGACGTATGTTTCAGTTTGGACTAGTGTGTGTGTGTTTGTGCGCGCAGATACGGCCAACTGGCTCGGCTCTTTTTGCGCTCCGGTGCGTAACTGGAGCGGATTGCTGCTCCGGCGGCCGATCGACATGGAAAAGAGGGATAGCATCCAGCGTGGAGAGGCCAGCCTGTTGGATCTGAGGAGCTACCTGTTCTCCCGCCAGTGCACTTTACTCATTTTCCTACAGAGACCCTGGGAGGTGACGCAGAGAGCCTTAGAGCTGCTCCATAACTGCGTCCAGGAGCTCCGCCTGCTGGAGGTGTGCTTATAAAGAGACCTGCTCCATGCGTTTTAACACCATCTACCTTCACACTCGTTCTAAAATGTTCCTGTTTGTTGCTGCTGAGGTGCCGGTTGTTGATGGGGCGCTGGACTGCTGGGTGTTCCTCAGCTGTTTGGAGGTTCTGCACAGGATCGAAGGTTGCTGTGATCAGGCTCAGTTAGCTGCGAACTGCTCGCATACTGTGGGCCTCTGGTCTTACGCTACAGACAAGGTAAAAAAACCTGCTAGTTTCACTCTATTCCGCTAAAACTAACCGCTAACGTTTCCATCAAATCCATTTCTAACAATATTGTTTTATTTACCTACTAAAATGGTGGAAACGTGCTGATGTGTCCTTAACCTTCCCTCCCTAGCTGAAGTCTCTGGGAGAACTCTGTGGCCTGGTGTCGGAGAACGGGCCCACATCTGAGGACCTGAACCGGACTGTGGATCTGCTGGCAGGACTTGGTGATGAGAGGCCTGAGACTGGTGAGTCGTCAGAAATCTCACATTGTTCTGGAGGCGCTACTCCGACCCAGTCAGCTGATTCAGGACATGGACGGACTGATTTAGCACTTTCTGGTTATTTTTGGTCCCTTTTCTCCCACAAACATCCCATTAGTTTGGTTTAGTTCATCTGCATTCACACAGCATCAGTTCTCATAGCAGATATGAGGCACATTCAGTGTCTGCTGATTAAAAAACTGTAGGAAGATCTGTTCAAACCGGGATAAGCTGAAAAAGCTGTGAAGTGATTTAGTGTATCAGGCTCTTTTCATTGCAGTTTCTTTCTAATGAAACTGTTTTTTATGTCTTTGTGTTTTTCCTCCACAGTGAACAGTTTGCAAAGCCCTTACAAAAAGCTGAAAGAAGCTTTGTCGTCTGTTGAAGCGTTTGAAAGGCATTATCTTGTAAGTCCGACACACTTCTGTTTCACTTGCTTGGAAAGTAGAAACTCTTGGTCCAGTTTTTAATCCATGTTTTCGGAAGTAATGTCTTGGAAACGGATGACCTTTTTCCACTCGGTGTGCTCCCTCTTGCATCAGGAACTTTCACATGCTGCTATGGAAATGTATGGCGCCATCGGGCGGCGGAGGTCTGCCAGACTGGTGGGGAAAAGCCTGGCCGAGTTCTACATGTAAGCTTTTGCTCCAGTGTGCCGTTGGTCTGCAGAGCGTCCTCACAGAAGCCACACTAAGTTACCACTAACGCAGAAACCACATGGAACAAGTGGCATTTAGAGGAACCAGCCTACAGGATGCATTTTATTCAGTATATGGACAAATAAGATATAATGGCTTAAATTAGTGGCTGTTTATTAACAGATGCTACCAAACGTGCAGTCTTCATGTGTGTTATATAACAGATTGTATTTAAAATGCCACATGTATAGAACTGTATTGTCCTTAAAACAGACTGAGCATTGCTTCTAAAAGGCACTAAAACCTCATAAAATGGGGTGTTCCTCTTTTTTAAAGGCGAAAAGGAGATCCTGAACGGGCAGCAACCTTCTTACAGGAGGCTCTGAAAACATACGTGTCTGAGGGATGGAGTCTTCCTGTGACTCACACCAGGAAACAGATTGCTGAGTGTCAGAGGCTACTGGGAAAAACTGAAGAGTATCTTTTCTTTCCATAAGATAAACGTGTGATAAACTGTCCTAACTGTCGGCTTTAAGAGGTTGTGTAAGCGACTCACAATCCTACCAACCTGAAGAGACAATCTGGATGAGATTATTACCTTTCAGAACTTCCTGTCATACAAGAAATGTACCAATGTGTGTGTTAATAATAGGAAAGTTCAGCAGCTATAAAACACAGCGTATCAGTTGCAGCAGATTTTAGAGCAAAACGTTTGTTGCTCAGCTGAACAGAGAGAACAAAGCTGGTTTTTCACACAGCAGAAAAAGAATGAACAGCTTTTGCTGACAAACGTTTGTCATCATAAGTCTGTTAAAAACCCTCCAGTACACTCGTCTGGACTTCAACCAGCAACTTTCTTTAACAAGCCTTTGCAGCTACTTGCAGACCAGCGCCTTGTTGGCTGGTGACGTCAATCTGTCCACGGAGGAGAGAAAGTTCTTCTGTCAGGAAATTCTCAGCTTTGCTGGAAAGTCCGGAGACCGCTGTGAGTATCCAGGTTTCCTGCAGGCGTGGAAAGAAATGAGGAGGAGATGAGAGTCACGCTGGTAGAATTTCACATTACATATTTATTTTGCGTCCTTTCGGGCATCGCATGAAATTATAGATGTGCGGAGGACATATCGGAATCTGTCTCTGGGGTCAAACACTTTTCCACAGTTATAGTTAATAAATGCGTTTTCTCTTCCTCCAGCTCACAAAGTCGCCCTCAGCATGAATGTTTTTGCTCAGCTTACACGGCTGCAGTTCCGGCCAGCGACGGCGTCGGTGCATTCAGGAGCCGTCCTGCAGGTGGAGCTCGTTCTGAAATGTCTCATGCCCGTTTCGGTCAACATACAGCAACTAGTGGCTAGTGTTCACTTCGACGTGGATCACGGAGGGACTCATGGAAGATCTAAAGGAGCTGGGAGAAAAACGTACCCAGGAACAGTAGAATTTAAACACAGCAACTCATCAGCTGCTCTTCCTTCCTCCATTTCCGGCCCGCCGTTAGAACTGGATGAGATTCAGGACAGGAGTCCTTCGGACAATTCTCTCAACTCTACAGGAGTTGTGTGTAAAAACACTCACCTGGTAATGCGCCGCCCTGACGGCAATACTCCACCGGACACACCCAGCTGTGTCAGCCCTCCCCCTGTTTCTATGAGGGAAGGCGCGCAGATGTTGAAGGTGCAGGATGTGACGTTAGAGCCTGGAGATAACAGCATCGTCTTCACAGCTCCGGTAAGAGCCACCAGTAGTACATACTGTTTTCCTTTTTGTTTGAACTTTGCCTGCATGCTGTGTGCTGTCATGCTGTGTGCTGTCATGCTATGTGCTGTCATGCTGTGTGCTGTATTGCAGAGTGGGAACCCAGGTTTTTACACGTTGCGGCAGCTGTGCGCCACAGTGGGCGGAGTCCAGTTTGTCCAGTCTCATATCTACCCATCAGTCCGCTATGAAGTGTATTCTCAGGAGCCCCAGCTCACTGTGGAGCCACTCTCAGGTCTGAGCCCTCTTTTTTTTGGGGGGGGGGTGTAGTTAAATCTGAAGCTGCTGTTCATTTTTACCTTGTTGTCACAACATTAAGTTCATGAAATGCTACATTTCTGTAGATATTTCGATTTTCACATGAACAACCCAACTGTGTTGTGAAAAATTACTTCAAACAAGTACAAATGTCCCAGAACCCCCCCGATCCTCCAATAGACACAATGTTAGGGCTGCACAATTCTGGGTAGAATAAGAATCATGATTTTTTCCCAATATTTGTATTTATTGCAGAAATTACATCAGCTGACACTAAATATAAAAACAATAAATGTCACTTTTCTTTTAGCTAAAAAACCTTTCAATAATTTTCTGCTGTTCATTTGTTGAGAGAAGAAAGCAGCGTTTGTTTTATGCAGATGATGTTCCTGATCAAAATGCGGTAATCATGGTCTTTTTTTTCTTTTTTAAAAAATCGTTTTCCTTTGTAAATGAGATTGAATAAAAGTGTGAATTGAGATCACGATTTTTTAACGATTAATTGTGCAGCCCTACACAATACAATCATAAAAAGCTGCACATGTTCAGTCACAAAGCTCCACCTGGTGTGGAATCTCTGAACCAGCAGGTCTGACGTCAGGACAGGGTGCATCCAACAATCTGATTTTTCAGGAATAAAGCGCCCCCCGGTGGGGAAACCATGATTCAGGTCGTCTTAAACATGTTTACGGAGAATCAGTATGAAAAAACCTTCACATGAAGGATATGCGGCACTGCGGGATCTAATGAAACGTTGCTAATCTTACACCGTGTGTGTATTTTTGTGTCTTCAGAGCCTCTGTTAGCCGGTCTGCCTCAGAGGGTAAAGTTCACCCTGCTGACGGGTCACTACACTGTGAAGAAAGGAGATGCTCTGCAGCTCAGCAACAGCGACACCATGCCCATCCTGCCCTGTGCCAGCTGCCCCGCCTGCATCCGCCTGCACCCTTCTGCTGGTCAGGAACCCACTTTACACACTTCCTGTTGAACTGGACTATGTTACAGTTGTATTTTAAAGCTGGTTCTTGCTTTATTAAAAAAACAAATTAATTAATTTGTTCTTCTGTCATCATCACAAATTCAGAGTTGGTGGCTGAAAGCATGATGTCCATTCAGTCATCTGAGAAGGTAACCAGCATCTGCTTGCCTCCCACCCCTCCCTACCACATTCTGGAGTTCCAGTTGGAGGTTGTGTGCATCATCCCGTTCGGGTCCGAGCGACCAGCCAACGAGAGGCTGACCAATGGGGAGGTCCGCCATCGACCACGCAGCTACAGTCATCCCGACACACTGATGACCGCCATCGATCAGAGGGTGAGGGCAGCACACGGGCCGACATGGAGGCAGTCCTGAGTGTTGGTCGTAAAAGTTTACTTTATATTTAAAATTCTAATATTTTAATACATTTTTTAATGTTGGTAAATAATAATAAATTAATTTAGCATTTGGTGTAAGATACTGTAATGCACACTGACTGATTGGTCTCTTTGGTCTGTTTGGACCAGTTTGGTAGCTTTATTACCGCATAATATAAAGGACGTGATGTTATCGTGTCTGCAGATGTCGATTGACTGTCCGTGGTCGATCTACTCCACCCTGCTGGCCCTCACCTTCTACATCCCCTTCCAAACCAAACACTCCCTGCTTTCTGCTGGTAACAGGTGAGATCTCTAAAATCCACCACTGTATGTTTGACGTGCGATTTATAGTTTTAAATTTCTACCACAGATGGAAACAAACGACTCTAGTCCATAAAAGCATAAAGTTTATTTTTATTAATCGTGTGTTTTTACAGCTCAGTAAATGTAACTTCAAAGTACTGTAAATGTTTTTCCTTCTGGTTACCAGTATTTCTACTTATACTGTATTTATACTGCAGGTACTGGTGCAGCTTCTTATTTTAGTTCAGTAGAACAAGTCATGTCATCCAACGCACATTTACACGCAGGGGTGTCCCGTTTCAGCCTGGGGGGGATTTCTATATATCCCTGCTCCAAAACATGTTTCACAAGAGGCCGTTGGATCCGTCGGATGTTTTAGAGCAGTGACACCTGCAGGACGGGGACGGGCTTTGGGCAACACGGAGACAAATGGGACAAATACTTTAGTTAAGATGGGTTTGGAACAAATATGTCCAGGATATGTGAAAGATTAAAAAAACACTTTTTATAAATATCTCCATTTTAAAACGCTGATTAATATCATTTTATTTCATTAGATAAAGAAAAGTAACATCAGTTAATGATGCGCTGTTGCATCTCTATTCTACTCTATCTATCTGTACTGTGTTCCCCGTGTGTGACATGTGACCTCTCGCTGCAGAAAGTACATCCAGGTGTGTGTGCAGAACGTATCGGATGTGAACTTCACACTGGCCGATGTGAAGCTGGCTGAGAAGCAGCACACATCGTTGGAACTACAGTCCCTCCACACTAAGAGCCGACAGGTGAGAGGAACAAACTATAAAGCACACACATATATAT
>JBAMHX010000014.1:6128832-6139154 GCA_037177515.1 Pseudomugil tenellus | reverse complement strand
GAAAACAATTACCAAAATCAACCCCAGGTGAAACTAATACACAAATACATGAAGCTGAACAGAAACATGGGACAAAAAAGGAAGAACTACAAAATAAAACAAGGAAGTCTACAAAACAAAAACTAACAAAACCATAACACTGTCGTCCTGGATATCCCACAGCCTGCCTTCCTGCTCCTCATCCCTGCAACCCCCCTGGACTCCTCCACCTTCCAGGTTTCAGTTCATCCCTCATTACCCTCATTACCATTTAGAAAACTAATGTCAAAAGTTTTCACGCTCTCATGAGGTTTTTCAGACGTTTCAATATTAAAGTTTATTGCAAAAGTGTCTTTTTTTGCGTTCCCTTGGCATGACAAAGGTAGGTCATGTGACCCATTAATGTGATGGAAAAACCAGCAGTCTGTTTTATTTTCTATTTTGATTGACAGCTAAGCTGTCACCCCACCCCCCACTTCTCTATTGTTGCCTGCCACCACGTGTATGCTCAGGATGGTGGAGTGAATCGAATAGATGGTTCATTGCAATCCACTGGTCTCCTTAAAAGGCCATTACATAGTTATTATAGTGTAAACTGGACTAATGTGGATCATATATTGGATTTGTAATAAAGTGCAGTGTGTAGCAAACTTAAAGGTCAAAGACAGAAAAATTGAAAAGCAAATTAACAACTATGATTCTATTGGTACCTAATCACTTTAGTAAAATGTCATCTGATTTAACATATTCACTTATTTGTCCTTTTGCACCTCCATTTTTATTACAGTGTCTCTAAATAGACAAACAATATAAAGTGAGAACTCTTTGCTTTAAACTACACTACCAGCTTTGTTCGATAGCTGCTAGAGCACTTTTTGGGATAACTATCAGCTTTAAAGGTGTTTTGAGAAATGCAGTAGACATGTACACTATTCTGAATTAGTTGCCTGCAGTGCAGTAATGATTACAGGTGAACTGGATCAGATCACAGGTTATAACATTTATATCTAGAAGACTTGGCCACTGACTGCCAGCACCTGAGTAAACTATATGCCTATCTTTACCGCTGATGACAGTAGATCCTACAGGCCATACGTTTAATTAGATTTGTTTGTTTGTTGGAAGTTGTTCTAAAAATAATCAGTCCAAAAACTATTAAAAAACTATTTGCTGTGCAAGTAGTGATATTTTACAAAAATAATCTTGCTAATGGAGTATATTCAGCAAAATAAAGAAGGCCTATTGCGTCGAACACCCCCAATCCTCCAATAGACACAATACAATCATATAAAGCTGCACATGTTCAGTCACAAAGCTCCACCTGGTGTGGAAACTTTAAACCAGCCCGGTGTGGCATTCTGGGGTCATGACCTTTTATTTTCATTTGATTTGAGGTCAATGAGACAAATAGTTCCAGAGATCAGCAAAAATCTTATTTTTCAGGCATAAAGCGCCACCTGATGGGGAAACCATGATCCTGAAATTTGATACAAATCTTCCTCTTGGGAGATAAACATGATGAAACTATAATATCCTCAACAATCTGTGTTTGGGGATATTATGTCAGATTATGGCTAATTTTAATGTAGTGGTCCACCAACAGCAGCCTCAATACAGCGGATCCTTCTTGCTCCAGTTACAGGTTGTTTTGTCAGTGTCACAATCATAAGAGGTTTTCTTTCCTGCTACTGCCTCAAACATTCACAGCAAACACTGAGTCCAATGATGACCCGACCTCCAAAGACTAAAATATCTAAATGTCAAGTAACAATAAGGGAGAAAAAGACACAATATGGCCCACAGAAAAAAAACAACATGAATAGCCTGCTGGTGTCTCTACCAATCTGAAAGGTCAAGAACTACTTGAAATATATTCCCTGATGTCCGGCTGGAGTTACATGTGATAAATATTTGAAAATACAGCAAATGTGTCCACAGAATGACACACACACCTGCATGCGGACATGGCTGATTACTGTAAATGTCATAACGGATGACAGTCTGACCAGGCAGGAGGGCGGCCGTCATTTACTGCAGACTGCTCATAGTGATGTAAACAGACGTCTCACAAACCAACAAATGAATGTTTGAGCAGAACAACAGACTGCTGTCAGTTTCCAGGACTAAAAGGACAATTACTTTTAAGTGATACACAGGGTACAGGACATGTTAACTGTTTCCAAACCTGGAATAGAGAAAGTGCTGGTGCATTGAAGCGTTTTGAGTGATCAGTTAATGCATGTCTGCTGACAGGATCTCAGAAAACCCAGGACCAGAATGCTGCTACAGAACACGGCTTGTCAACTTACATGTACCAGAAGCAGAAATCTGACTGCTGCTAAGCTCATGGAAACAAAGGCAGAGCTCAACATAGAAAGATGATAATTAAAGCATTTCAGAAAAAACGCTAAATTTACCTAAACGACTAGCAATTTTTATAAACGAACAGTAAGACGGGGGAAAGTTTATTAGACATATCTTTTAGACATTCACACATCATATCAGGGTATTAGTATACTGTAGAGTCAACCTCCGCCTTGTTGAATTACCTAAACATCACTGTGTGTTTATCACGTTCTCCTTATTGGAATCTTTTTTTTTTTTTTACTTTTCTCATCTTCCTACTTCCTTTAAGGCTGAAAACAACTGCCTGCAAAATATTCCCTGTATGTTAACATACTGGGTGAACAAAGCTGATTCTGATCTCGTGTGACGCTGCAGTGATGCACACAAGACTCACAACTGTGTTGATTTGGAGATTTTTCATCCCAAAGTGACGTACAATAAGGATTAAAGATCAGAATTATTATGCTGAATATGTTTCAGAGTTTTTTATTCAGATGAGTTAAAGAATCTGCAGGCAGTAAAGATAAAAACAAAAGTGCTGCTCAGCTTTGTCCTAAAAGAAAAGAAAAGACAACATGAGTGACCAATCCACCGCTAGTACCACTGGCTTTAACACACCTAACTGAACTGAAGATGACCCCTGAAACAGCAGCGTGGCATCAGTTCACCTAACCTGAAAGGCAACAACAGTGTTGGGCTGAGATTAAAATGTCAGTTTCAATGTCTTTCCAAGTGTTTGGGCTCATCTTGGTCTGATGATGTGAAAATATGAGCAGTATGATGATGAAGAGGACTGTTTAGATCAGGGTTGGGTGTATTCATACTCTGATAAATGTATAAAAGAGTACTCACTTTAAAGTATTGTGATATGACTGTACGGATACGGAAGCATTTAATTAATTTCCAATAAAACTGTGTGAAGCAGAGCAACAGTTTTACTTCTGTCACATGATCAGATGTCATGATGTCGTTGGTACTGTTAGCGGCAATGAGGTTTTCTGGTGGTATTCCACTGGTTTAATCCAAGTTATTCATTACATTACTTTAAAATTTGATGTATCTTATTTTCCACTTAATACATGTAAATCATATTAATCCCTAATTTAATTATTTAACCTTAATCAAAACATTGATTTTAATTGTATCTTGCATTTACTCATCAGTATGATTTATTATTGTTTTAATTAATTTATATAAGATAGATACTTTGTTCATGCCAGAGGGGAATTTAGTTATTTATATCCAATATAGTGATTAATGCACACTGTACAGTCACAAATGTCCTTTAAGAAGCAACAAATATCAATACTGACATTGGTATCGATGTAAATGTGCCATAAAGTAATGGTATTATATCGACAAGAAGAATATTGGTAAAGCTGAACCCTTGTTTACATACAAGCTGTTATTGAACTGGAAATTTGATAATAATCCTGTTAGAGAAAATGTGATGCAATAAGTACTGAGAGGTTGGAGATGAGCATAGATGGGTGGATCCATTTAGAGTTCTGGTTGTGTCGACATTTCTAGTTGCTTCTTGGCTCCACAGCGATTTCCACCACCGAATCGCTGATTTCAAACAGTTCTTTAACAATGAATGGTATTATTTGTGCCGTTCCATGATGTCACAACTGGGGAAAGAGGGATGAGTTCCTATCATACTGGCCGTAAATATGGACAGCAATGTGGTTTCTCTAACTTAGTTGCAAAGATTTCTAGCAACCGCAAAGGGTTTGTTCACTCCGAGCTGCCGCCTGGACTTTGGTACCTGCACAAAGAGCTGATCAGTTTATCTGAGGCTCTAAATTTAACTGAATAATATGATAAAGAAATAATGAGAAAGGAATCAATGTATATGATACAGTTTTGCAACCAATAGTGCGATGAAGTTAGTCATATCCAAAAGCAAGCAATACTGTCAATACTGAGCTGAAGAGGACAGAATGATTTCCTCCATACTGGATGTGGTTTCACTGAAAAGAGGCCTGTGATGAACATTCGCACTTATCTCCGTTCTCTGGATTCAGCCAAACATGGAGGAAGTGGGAAAAGCTGTACTACGAAGCTGGTTACCAACTTGCTTACTCCATCCACAACTTTCCATTTAAGATGTTCACATAAAAGAGGCGGAGCTGGGAGGTTCTGACCAATCACAAACATGGACAAACCAGAGCAGCGTATGTTACCATGGAGGAGCAGAATATCATTCTCCACAAATACGAGGAATTTAAAAATATAATTCAGGCTAAAAGCTGCGGAAGTTCATCACATCATCTGATATTAATTAATGGGACGATATAAACTGGCAGCACTCAGATCACTGGATTCCAGTACAAACATTACTGGGAATGTTTTATCTACGTCATATTTCCCATTTAAATGATCCGCTTCCATGTGAGCGTGTTATATTTATCAATGCCACCATGAATGCACCCATAGTTGTTCCAACAGCTGCATGTATCTCATCCCATAACGGGTTGGATCTGAAGCGTCTTCCTCTCCTAAGCGCTCCTCTTATTGTCCGTGCATCTGTGTCAACAGGATCCTCTAAAAGGTCGGACATTATTTTATGATCAGCACAAAGCAGCAGTCAGACTTCATCCTGACATGTAAAAAAAGAAGTGTCTGGTAAAATAAGATGATTAAAGCATTTTAGGTTGGCAAAGATATGCATATTTTGACATTTTGTAATTGCTTTAGTTAAACTCTTGTGCCAAAGGAAATTAAAGTGGGCCATAAGAAGGTTTAACTTGTGGTGTTGACAGTGTGGCTGTTTGTCTGAAGTAAACTGATGATGTGCCACATTTCCTTCAACTGGAAGCTTCAGCCTCATTAAAACTGGCTGCACCTAGTAGGTATTTGTTATGGTGGCTGCAACAGTGGCTACAGCTTGTTTTGTAGGGAGGAGGTGCAAAGCTGTGGTTCACGGAGCAGCGGCAGGTGGGGCCAACTGGCGGAGCTTTACTGCATACATTATCATGATTAGTCTTTCTCTGCAGTGGTGTGCTGAGGCTGAGAAGATGCAAAGCAGACAGCCATGCAGGCTGGTGTTTTCTTCTACTCATACATCAAAATAAAAAGCTGTTAAATCTGGTGAATCCCACAGTAGCAACACAGCATGCCTGACCTGGCCCTGCAACCAGCTTAATGTGACAGAGTGCATCCAAAGAACATGCAAACCCACACAGAAAGATCACCGTCTGAGCCAAAGCTGGAACCAGTGAACTCGCAGTGCTGACCACTATCCCACCATCCAGAAACCACTGAATTCTCATTCTGTATGACAGACGTGGGATGATTTTAAAGAGCATGCATATGAAACCAAAACCTGGCCAATGAATCTGGGATGGTTTAATGACCTACAGCAGCAGACACAACAAATGAGGGAGGGGATGCTGCTTCTTTCGAAGCGCTGCATCTACAACTAGTTAATTTGATTTTGACATTGTACACAAACCTCCCAACTTCTCTGTTCAGCCTCTGGCCAAATTAAAAAGTTCCACATCATTAACAGCTGAAGGTTGCTACGCTGTTAATGAGAAGCCCAATTAGCCTTGCTACAACAAAGAGGGGGATGGGAGACACACAGGTTTTCTCTTCCTGCAGGAAATAAACTAATGCACAGAATGAAAAGGGCAAAACATTTCAAACTGTTGAAGAGACAGACGGGAACACGATGAGGAAAGAAGTTTTCTCATATGTTTTGTAAATGATTGTTGAATGATATATGATTTATAGGCTCCGGGTGTCTCGATGCAACATGAAGATTCACGCCGCTTCACATTTTCTGTAAATTGATGGATTTAGAAGAACGATAAGCTGTGCTTGTGCCTCTCCAGCAAACTTTTTTATTTTTGGTGTTTGGTGAAAAAAATCAATTCATGAGAAAATGATTTTTTGGAAATGTTATTAAAAATCAGTTTACTTTGTGTGTGTTGCTGTCTAGATGCTGCTGTTATCTAGTCAGTGGTGATCACTGCTTTCTGCAAAATGTCTATATATCATTTAATATGACTGACAGAGATACATTGCTTTTTAACTTCCATGGTTTCTGTGCATTAATCATAAAACCGTATTGGGAAATAAAATGTGTTCAACAAAAGATTTAAATGACTAGGAACACCAATCGCACATGGATGGGATGAGTCTCATGGCTCGCCTCGTATTACATGTATAAATACTTGATGCAGACTCCTTGTGATCACTGCTGTGTGACATAAACCTGCTCATTAGTGGCGTATGTTAAACTTACTGGGTCTATTACTAAACATATGGGATGTAATAGTTGCAGAAGAGCCGGCTTTGTTACCATGGGAACTCATATCAGCCATTTGTGTAGGAGGTATTTAGGCGCTTAGTGAGTTGCCTGTGTAAAGCCAAGTGTGTGTAGCAAACAATGTTGCTTTATTTTGATGGGTTATTCTGTCAATGCAGATGAATCTCAAAAGATTATGAAGGAACACACTGATCAAACCCAGACTTTTAAAATCAAGTTTAAATCAGTGCAATGTGCTCAGTCCAACTTCAAAAAGTCATGAAACACACCTGGATAATGCAGTTGGAGGGCAAAGCACTCGTTCTGCAAACAGTCAGTGTGTGCTGGATCATTTTTACATAAAGATGCATAAATATGAAGCTTTAAAGTACAAGTGCGTATCGAAGTCAGTAATTCCAGACTAAGTTGCAATCCTCCACATTTAATTTAGTTCATTTTGTCATGTTTCTAACACACTGTACATACAGGAAAATCCTGTGCTTAAAAGTTAAAGTGACAGAAATTTAGATAAGTAAGGTGGTTAAACACAGATTGCAACCTGTTAAGATCATCCACACAAGATATTTACAGACTGAAGTTTTGCTCTGATATCATGATTTTAATCATTCTGTTATTTTCTATTCTGCAGTCATTTATCAGACGCTTTTCACTAAAGCGACTTACATGTGAGAATAAGATCATAAGCAAGAAATCAAACAATAAGGACAACCTAGAAGTGCCACAAAGACAACTGTAAGTGTAGTTGGACACTAGTGTTACCATGTAGCGCTAGATGCACAGATCTCGTTTTACATACTTTGGATATTAACTTTACCTCCAGTCCAAATAAATGACCCCACATGTCCACAGTGGCTGTAAAGGAGCTTTGTCACTATTAATAGGAAGAATTGTTCACCTGAATCATGTTAGGCTTTTCTGGTTTGGGGTGTACTTTAGTGGATTAAATCACCTTAAAATTACAATTTACTATCATCATCAAGCGTGCCAGCAGCACGTCGATCATTTGGATTATGCAGTGACCCCCCTACTCGTACAAATGGGAAAAATCTCACAATAAAAAGACCCAATCTACCAACAAATGGCCTCAAGATCTGGTGGCTTTTGATGAATGTTGTCATTTAACTTTACACGTGGTTACAATTCTGACAAGGAGTTTTCTGCATTTTATTTCCCAGATGTTTGTGTTCACATACCAAGTCATTCATCCTCCTAAGCACATTGTAGAAATGGAGTGAGCAAGGAAGAAACAGGATGTAAATAACACAAGTCATGGAGGCACAAAAGCATCCAGTTCTCCCTCAGAGGCTCCACTGAAATTGTTCCGACTTCCCCTTAAAGCTATTTGCTGTCAAATTGAAAGTATTACAGTGTTTTAGTTGAAATTAAAGACTGCAGTGACAGAGAGAATGAGACAAAAAGTACTGAATTGGAACTTTAGCCCAAGGCATGTTTTTATATGCCTAATGTGACAATTCATGCATCACAAAATAAAAAGGAAACATCTTTATGGTCGGTTGTGGACGGCTGGTTGCAGTGGTTGGTCTTTGTGTTATTCTAAATGTTTTTAGCAAATTAGTTTCTAAATGTCTGAACAAATCTGGCAGTTCCCTACCTGGATCACCTCTTTCAGTCATCTAAAACATATTTAAAATAAATGAATAAATGTTAAAGAGTGTTGCATTGCAGCAAAAAGGTTCCTGGTTTGAATCTGGGCTTGAGGCGCTTTCTGTGTGGAGTTTGCAGGTTCTCCTCACACACTACCAGCCAAGAGGTTGGACACACTTCCACTGGATTTTAATGGGAAAGTGTGTCTGATGTTTTGACCGCTGCTGTACATGCATGTACCATTTCTCCTGGTAGCCTAGCCGTGGTTGTGGCATTTGACAAGTCAAAATTTCTGCTGTCGTGAGGATCTATGAGAAAAACAAACAGCGCAGTGGACACAAGAATTTTTCTCTACACTCCCTGCAAACACTAGTATTAGTACTGAAAGCACTGTTTTGAGATGGGTTTGGTCTGCTGGGGTAGCAGAGAGGAAAGAAAAGGAGAATGAAGGAGAAAGCACCATTATCTTACACCCCTGGGTCAATGTCAAAGAGAGCTACTGGCAATTAAAGCAGAAGAAAGAGAAGCACCCTAAAAGTGTTTTAGAGGCACGTTTATTTCTTTTACTCCCAAATTTATCTCCTCCGTGGGACTTCTTTTTCTTCTCTTTTAATCAACTCATTCTCTCACGACCCCAAACTCCCAGTTTATCTTAATCTTTCTCTCCTGTCTTTATCTGTGAAAGCCTGTGTGAAGCACAGCTGCATCTCGGGAGACTGCACACCTCTCTACCTCCATCAACCTCTTGCCTCTTGCAGTCTTTTCATTGCTGTCTTCTTTCTTGCAATTAACAGTCAGCTTAGAGAGCAGTGGAAGTGACACGCTCACTCTGTTAACATAAAATTGCCACACAGCAGCGCTAAATTGCCATGACTCAGACATTGGATGTGTGGAAATTGTAGGGTCTATTGCAGAGACATTGATGGTCATTGCTAAGTAACTGCTGCAGTAAAACTGAGTTAAAAAATGCTGGGTGGTTTAAAGCTAAAGAAAAATTCAGAGGTTGAAAAAAAGCCTAATTTCACCACTGCTTTAAAAGGATCATGTTTCACACTTTTAAAATACTGACTGATTTAAATTAGTTTTTGTGAGTAAGGCTTTGCTGATAACTTTCCGCTTCTCTCTTAATATAACTTCCAGGCTCCCTGAGGGGAAATTCAATGGGTTAGTATAAATGAAAACAATTACTTTGCAAGGCTGTCAACGTAATTACACTGGAACAAAAGTTAATAAATTAATTAGTTCTTGATTAATTTTCAATCCATAAAATGTCAGAAATGATATAATCGGCACAATTCGACATTCATGGCTTATGAAAAGGCTATTAAATGAATATTTCTAACAACTAAACGGTTGGGCCCACACATGGTCCACATCAGCATTTGCTTTAGTTCCCATTTAGCCTTGCATGAAGGTTAACTTCCTCCAGATACCCAATTATCCACAACATATGGCACAAATCTGAATTTTCTTTGGGCATTTTTTACCTTTAAACAACATGTAAAGATTATTTTTGACACTTGGGGCACATCTAACAATACAGCAAATATTATCGTCCAGGTTATGTCCAGCTCGCCTTCTAGGTATGACCCATGTTACATTGGCCAGTATCGTAACTCTTGGGTGCCAAATATAGGCCAGATTCCCAACTGTGTCAGTTATCTAGAATATGGGAAATCCTGCAAGTGGCAAATTTCTGCTGTTGACGAGTCAGCAGTTGGAAGAGCAGAAAGTCTGAGATTTGTTGAGTTTAGTTTTAACCTCGAACTCAACTTTACACTCTCTGGTTAAGTCACATTTTTGAGTTAATTAGAAGGTGTTTTAGGAGCAAACATTAACGTTGCTCCTGATGCCGCTTAGAAACGGTGTGTACACACAGAAGCAAACATATGACTGTATATTCTTCTGGATTGACTTAAATCTTTGACATTTATAATTAAAATCTGTTGAAACTGTGGAATTGCATAGAGCTAATTCTATCTCCATTCTTAGCCTTAAATATATGTTTAAACTTCGATAGTCATTTCTATACAAAACATACTGTAGAGGAAATTCATGTATTAGCTTAATTACCTTGCTCTTAATGTCTAGCTGAAAGGTCTGACTATAAGGCTCC
>JBAMHX010000014.1:6040947-6057299 GCA_037177515.1 Pseudomugil tenellus | reverse complement strand
CGCCTCCCTGGTGAGGTGTTCCGGGCACGTCCCATCGGGAGGAGGCCCCGGGGAAGACCCAGGACACGCTGGAGAGAGTAAAGTGTGGTTTCTCTAGAAATATACGTAATATCGCTGTGCCATCAATGAGTCACACAGATGTTTTAAGGTCTTAAGGTTACATAGTGCTACATTAAGAACATTTAAGTTAAAAAAAGCAGGATAAAATGTATTTAGGTATGAATTAATGGTTTCTCTATGAGTTTAACATGAGTTTTTATTACACTATTAACATTGGAAAATTGTTACTGCCATGTCTGTACAGTGAATGAACACGCATTGTGTTTAATGACAGTTTTACAAACTGCTACAAGACTGTGCTGGAGAGCTCCATTTTATTCACATGAAAGCCTTGGAAATGTTCCTCTTTGGATAGAAGACTAATGCATTGTCTGCCCTTGGTACTGCTGGTAATATATGCTCCACTCATTACTAACAAAGCGGATTGCATGTATGACTGCTCTCCAGCTTCTCCTCAGCTGAAAGATTCAGAAGAAATGTAAAAAGAAAAATACACAAATAAAAAACCGGCCATTAATAAAGAAAAACAGCGCTAAGATATGGAATTAATTTGAAGAGTGAACGTTATTGGTATTCCTACTGTCTTCATACACACTGTGAAGCTCAAACACTGCTGCAGCTGACAGATTTATAGCAAATAGAGATCACATAAGTCAATACTGTCTAGAATACAAAAAAAGCCACAAAGTGCTGATGTAGATGTAATATAAAGTAATGCAATTTTTCAAATAACTCCTTGTTTTATATCAGCTTGGTGGTTTTTTTTGTCAGCATAAAGCCTGAGTAAATTTGTTGCAATATTTCTGATAAAAGGGAAACAGACCAGGGAATCATCCTGTCTTATGGCTGATTTGGCCAGTTGTTTTCCACTCAGCCGTTTCTGCTCAACCAGCTGATGAATCAAAGACATGTAGACCCGACAAAATCTAAATATAAAATGTGCTAAATGAGTTTAACATGGACTAATTGGATGGTGCAATCAGACGATTGCTGGATGTAGGAGCAGAGGCGGCTAATCCCTGGAAACAGGCACAGGTGCACTAATTAGCCACCTGACACAGGTGCATTAGTTGGCATTTGTTCTGTGTTTGGATTGTGTTTGCTGCACTCCTGATATGTCAGCTGATTTTTGTTTCCTTTTTGTTTAACAAGATCTTTACATTTCTTTGAATTTCTCTGTCTGGTAACTTTTTTTTACTTTAGATGTTCAACTTAAATCAGCAATCTCTAGTTAATTCAAACACAATGGGTATTTTGCCAAAGTTTCCAACATTATTTACTAATTAAGTTGAAATAAATGTGGAAATTTCTGTATCTGCTCGTATCGATTAAGATGTACCAAAAACGATTACAGAACAAACGCAGCATACCAATAAATACTTTTTCTGTTGTTATCTTATTACTTTACTTGACGCCACTTCATCTGCTTCTAGATGAAAACACGCAAGTATCTAAAATAACTTTTGTCATTGATGGGCACATCCCTAAGTTGGCATGAGGTAATTTCTTATGCACATCTTTACACTAAATTCTAGTCATTTGCATGAATTGTATATTTTCTTTAAGTCCAATAAATGGAAGCCTCTAGGAACAGATAATTAAATCCCCTTTTCTTGAAAGAAAAACAGATCTGAAGATTCTATTCTACAGTCATTTTGCAGACCCTCTTTTCCAAAGCAACATCTGAAATTTGGGGTTCAGTGTTTTGGCGACCTGTAAACTTTTAAGGAGCCATCTCCTCCAGGAAGTGTGAATGTGGCTGCTGCTGCGCTCTGGTCAACAGACACACATGTAACTGCACACTGACTGTAATGTTGCAATCATCAACAAAACAGGGCTTCAATACAATAATCTTTTATCTCAACTCAAAACTAACCTGTATAGCTTACTCCACTTAAACATTACTCTCCCTTCTTATTGTTTTATTGTTTGTATTTAATTGATTATTGTACGGTGACCTTGAGTATCCTGAAAGGCGCCTTTAAAAAAAATGTAGTATTATTATTATTACTATTTCTGAATATTAGCAGAGGTTGCAGCTTAGCACACTTATAGTATGGTATCCAACATTTATAAGTGTCCCAGATGTTATGTATCAATTGGGCATCCCTCCAGCGGACGTCAGCATTATCACTACACTGACTACACACAGCAGCGCCTCTCTGGCAGCTCAGTGTGGGTGGATCAGCAAGACAAGCAGAGACCGAGGAATGCTAATTGGGCATATTTCTAGATAGAAACCTCTCAGAAAAATAAAGGTTATGGCAAAACTATTCTTTGGTGCATGTTGAAAAATGAATAATATTATCATAGAAGTGCATACGATAGACTGTGAGATGGCAAATATAGCATAATATGGAACCTTAAATATTCCCTTAACAAGTTCCTTTGTTAGCTTCACAGTTACATACACTGATACCTTCCTCTATTACTTGTCATAATCTGCTGCTGAAATCTCAAATGAATGCACATCTGTCTGGTCTGAATAGCATTTGATTAGAAACTACAGTGCACAGCTTTTTTTTTTTTTTTACGAAATTACAAGTAATGATCCATTTTTCAGTAGAAAGCATGGAGCTGGGTGGTTGAATGTCACTCATCTTCAAGCTTCCAGGCAAGTTAAGCTAGCTATTATGATTATATGAAAACACTGCAGAGTGCTCAGAGAGAATCTCCACCAAAGTCACAACAAGAAACGGTTTTGCAGCAGGAGTGTCAGTATGTGTACAACACATTGAGAAAACCTGGACCAAAACCAGAGTAAAAAAAAAAAAACATGTTACATTCCAATCTCACAGGAAAAAAAATAACTTGTTCAAATGTTAGCTAGATGTTATGATCCACTGTTTGTGAATTGTAAGATGACATCTACAAGAAGTCTATAACATCTATCTATGACTTTCTTTTTTAACTGTCCACCCATCCATCCTGTCCAACAGGATGGATGGGTGGATCTGGCTGTGGGACCAAAGGGGTTAAATGAAAAGTAAATAGAAGGAAGAAGTAAGAAAAATGAAAAATGACCATGCGGCAACCCTTTGTTCTCTAGCAAGGAGGACAAAAGCTTTTCACACCGACATGAGTAGCAACAAAAAGAAGCATAAGAGTAAGAGGTATAGAAGTACCAGAGTCTGTGTGGCAGGACTGGATCCTGCCAGCCAATCAGGATTTTATGGAGGTTGTCTCACAATTAAATCCAGCTTTCTCTCTGGAAAAGATTTTGATCAGTCATAAATTCCAACAGTTCTTAGAGATAGTTACCTCAAACAGTTCTAAAAACTGTGAATTTCCTACAATAGTTGCTGGACAGCTCCAGGCCACTTGTGCGAATTATAGGCCTTGGCTTTACAGAACACTTGTTGGCAGGATTGCTGTTGGCTTTTGCCTTTTTGTGAAATTTATTTCATATTAGATGCAACAAAAACATCTCAAATGTTTTCTTTGTCTTTTGCCCTGAGAAGCTCTTAGCCCAATAACGATTTTAAAAAGTTGATAGAGGTAATTAAAAAGGTCATGCAGGTTCTTGCTAGACTTTCACTAGAATCAAATTTGCATCATCAATGTCAGCAAACAGTCTTGATTTATGTTGTGATCTGCAGCAAAATGTCTATAAATAATGACCACCCTTTTTACATAGGCCACATTAGCATCACATTGACCTTTGGGAAGTCCTTTTGGGATGGTCCATGAACCTTTTGAGTGTGTGGATGTTTGAGATGAGGGTAAAATCGTTTTCTTTTGTTGCTTTCTTTAGTTTATTTTCAGTGTATCTTTCCTGTCACAATCATTCAATGCATGATGCAGGTCATCCCCATTTCTATCCCTCCCTCATCATCCATCCTCACTTCATTTATTTATCCATCCTTATCATGTCATGCCCTGTTCCAGCTTCAGACTCTCAGTCCCATCACCGTCATCTGCCTCCAGATTCATTATACCAGATCACCTCCACCTGTTCCTGATTCCCTCACTGCCTTATATCCCTCAGCTCACCAGTCATTCCTTTGTCAACACATTATTGTACCCACCAGCCTTTTCCTGTCCTACGCTCCTGATCCTGTTTCCCTTCCCCGACTCAGACTCACCTGCTTTTTTGGACCTGTATCCGGATTCCCCTTGTTCTTTCTCCCTTGTTAGGATCCCCACCTATCTTCCCTGTCTCCCTTGGCGTGACTTCCTGGTTCCGACCCTAGACTGTCTCCCAGATTCCGCTCTGCTCCTGACCCTGATCTTTGAATGGTAATAGGACACCATACATGGATCTCCATAACTCTGTTTGGTGTAAATAAACCTTTTACTCAGTTGGATTCTGTCTCCAGAATTCCATACGTTACATATTCTCAATCTTCACCCATTCATTTTTATCCATCCTTCCCTTCTTATTGCATATATCAAATTTTCTCTTCCTCATTCATCCATCTTCATCCTTCACTTGTTCATCCTTTGATCTTTCTTACCTCTTTTCCATTCAGCCTTTCTTATCTTCCACCTTCATTCCCCATCCGTCCATCCGTCTGTCCACCCATCCATCCTGCATTTATCTGTCCTCTCTCCACACTGAG
Organism: Pseudomugil tenellus; assembly: GCA_037177515.1. Lineage (NCBI taxonomy): Eukaryota > Metazoa > Chordata > Actinopteri > Atheriniformes > Pseudomugilidae > Pseudomugil > Pseudomugil tenellus. The sequence goes on along the minus strand of JBAMHX010000014.1, from coordinate 6,052,677 downwards.
TCACCTCCTTGCAGGCTCAAGTGATGATCATAAGCATTGAACTAATCAAAGAACTATCAGATCTAATGGAACCGCATCCATGTGTTTACTAGTTAAGCCACATCGTTTAGGCAAAGTAAGAATAGTGAAAAATGAATTGCAGAGCTGCATTTGTCTTTAACAATGCTTATTAAAAATGTGTATTTCATAATTCTAATCAAGAAAATAAATTAATAATCTTTGATATCATGTCTCATTTTAGTTGACAATGCTCCGATGAAGATGAGCTTATTCCCCTAATTGTGGCAACATAATTATCTTTTACAATAAAAGTTACAAAACCTTCACACAAGAAACTTTGCAGATTCATTCCTTCTTGGCATCGTGTCTCTTTAAAAATGGCATCAGCTTTGCTGTTTTTACACATTTGGAGCACTTGACTTTGGAAGAGTTGGGTTGTTAACCCGACAGTCTTTTGAGCCAAACACCCTGTAAACTGTTGAGAAAAGACAAATGTAGCACAAACTAAAGGTTTTTATGTCAGAAACATGAAAAAAAGTAATTTATGAGTTAGTGCAATTAAAACAGTTTTCCCTTTTTCTGGCAGGTGTTAAAGGGAATATTAGATGTCCTTTAAATGAAGAAATACAGACTTAACAGTAATACAGTAATATGACTGAAAACACTTGTATAATGAAAGTAACTGACACATTGGTTTGGAGAGGACAGAAGTTGTGCACGGTTTGAGAGGCAGGCTGTGGTATCCCACAATTTGATTAAAAAAAGTCACCAAAATATCTTTTTTAAAATATGTATGACTTTTGTCAATATTTAAAAAATCTCAATAAACACATAACTAATAATGTCCAAAAAGTTGGTGTAGTACAAGTAGCAGGTTGCTTCCAGAGCAAGAAAAAAAACACAGCAAGCTCTTTTAGTTTCATAACATCTGCTTGTGTAAAATGCACAAACTGTAGCACAGCTGTATTACACATGTGAGTAGTGTTTTTCTATGGGGTATATATGAGTGGAAGAAGTTAAAGTTATTTGCTGTTACATTGTCTCTGCTTGGGGTATTGGAGCTATCTTCATCCAGCTAGTCTACCTCAGTAAATCTGAATTGTTTCCTGTGGCCTCTAACTTACTGAGTGTCGCTCACCTAGCAAAGTGTGTGATTGTTGAATCTAAAAAGTCCTGCAGGTACGACACAATCTGAATATTTTGTGTGTTACATTATTATGTTATTACACTTCCCCTCATCTTTCTCTTCTGGACTTACACACTCGGATTGGGACGTTGGTGTGTTTCTAGCGTTATGAACTGTGTTTGTGTAACTGACTGACAGCAACCCTGCTGTCAGTAAATACAGGATTTATGGTGCACAGTACTGGCCCAAAGCGCTGCAGTATACTGTATATTAATGTGTGTTTTGCTGGTGTATGTTACCTTTCTCCCCCTGCAGCTCTCAGTCCACAGACTGGATTATGACCAACTTCAAGCGATTAGAAAGCAGGTGGCAGAGCCGAACAGCTGAAGCGTTCAAAGGTTTCATTTCTGTCTGAACAAGTTTTGTCTGTTTAGTCCAGAATCGCAGAAGCAAACCGAGCTTCCTCCAGCATGTTTAAGAAATGTTTTATGTAACTGCAAATGAAAAAAGTGGGATCTAAAACCTGCTGCTTTCCCCTTTATTTCCAGCTAAATAAAAAAAGAACTTCTACATAAAAAAATTAAAATGATTTTGAAATGAGTACCAAATCTTTGCTCAGCATTAACCTTTTCAGTCTAATTTTCTTTTTTTTTAAGTCTTGTTTTCTGAATGTCTGGAGTTTAATCTTTGAGCATTTGGGATAATTGTTTTGTGGATAAAATGCCTAAATCTAAATAGAGTAAATTTTAGATGCAGATAGATAACAAAGCCAGACAGTGAAAAGTAGGGTTAGTCGCGGCTGCAGGAGTTCCTGATTCCCTACCGTTCATAGCAGGAATGCCAGGATTGTCATAATAGTGCTGCTTGTTAGCACTGCCTCCAGACTGTCCAGTTTTACCCCAATATTGAAGCCATTCTTGCTCACAGCATGTTTGGTTTAATGGTTTTCCCAACCCTGATTTCCCCCCATCCCCAGCACAGTGGGGGGAGGAGGGGGGGGGGGGTGCAACAGACTGCTTCACTGAGTGAAAGTGTCCGATTTGTGTCACCGCTGTCAGTAGTGATTCCCCGCCGCGATAGGAAGGATGTGTAATCTTCAGATCAGTGCACCGTGACACTGATTGAAAGTTTTTAATTCCAGAGGCTGCTGAACACGCATCTGCCTTCATCCGTAGTGCTGTTTGTCTCACACAGGGAAAGCGATGTCATGCGTCCAGATACTGGTGTTATGCTGCAGTTGTCATAAACACATGTTGAAGAACACAATGTCTCAAAGACATCATTGATAAAGACAGGTGCTGTTGATACATAAAATGTTTTAGTTGCTTTCGTTCTTGCTGCATTTCTATTTCACGCTTTGTATTATTATATGTATTTTGTTATATGGTTTTATGTTGAGTTTTATGGACTTCAGTGGGGCTGTGTTTTTGTGTCGGCTAATCCCAAAAGATTTAGTAAGACTGCAGCCCACACACTCATCTGGTGCTCATCCCACAACCACATTCTCCTTATATATCTGTCACTAATGAAAGGGGAAACAGGCAGGTTTTACAACAACATTTATTCCCAAGAGAAAGAAAGAAATAACACAACATACACTATTCTCTTACTTTTTGTGGTGAGTTCACTTTGTTTTGTTCTTCTGTTAATTTGTCATCCTTTTATCGTTTATTCTGCTCCAGTTTATATTACAGTTAAGATATGCTTGTTGTTTTATTTTGAAGAGATTGGAATCTGAGTTTACTTCCTGCTTCCCTGTCACATCTGGTCCTTGTTGCTGATTTGTCACACCTGCTTCCTGTTTGTCATTATTCACTTCCTGTATCATCTATATATCCGATTACTTTTCAAATGATCATTTGTCCTCACTGTTTTATAGCGTTACCATCAGCACCAGTCATTTGCCAGTCTGCTGAATTACTGTCCAAACCACTTTTAGAAAAGTTGTCACACACGGGTGTGTGACAACTTTTCTAAAAGCATCACCAGGAATAGCTGCTCATTCAAATACAGCAGAGAAAACTAAAGATGTCATTCTGGAGCTACTTCACTTCATTTGCTAAGTTGTCCAAAAACTAGAGGTCTGCGGAGGTCTCATCTAAAACTGGTGATGCTAGCAGCAGTTCTGCGCTGAATTATGGTCAGTTTATGCTTCGGTTAATGCTCGGTGGATTTTTCTGTTCAGATATCAGAGATCAGGAAAAACAAAAGAACAAAAGAAGTTTATTTGATGTTTAGTTTGAAATTGAAAAACTTAAAATGAATATTTGAAAAATGTTTGGTTTTAGTTTTATAGTTTGTGGGCAAAAACTAAAATACAAACTCAAAGAATATTGTATTATCAGACTGGAAATGGTGGTTTATGTGGGAAAACCAAAGAGAGGCTCTGTGGCAGGAAGTTCAGGTGACGTCTCAGTCTTACTATCCAACCTTAAAGAGCAGACCTTGACACGGTGCAATACATTGACTGTTTGAAAGAATCTTGCCGTGTGACTGCACTAAAAACAAAGTGAGATCAGAACTGCATTGAAATAAAAGTTCAATTTTTGTCTTCAAAGCCACATGCTGAGAAGAAAGAACTCTGTTGCTAGACAATCTTGCTTATGGTATGTCATAATTAAAGATGTTGCATCACTAAGACATCACATTGTTACGTAGTTGATGTATTGTTATCTGGCTTTCCTACCATTTAATGGTACAGTTGACTCTATATATGTAACGGGACATGAGGGTTTACCGAACCAGACCCAACCAAACCCATCCTGAGCATTCGGAGCAGAACTGCTTTGTGGAAACAAGAGCTTTTTGTCAGAGTTGGGTGCTTCCAATATTAAATAACCATTTTATGAGAATTAATTTTACACAATAAAACGACCCAGAAATGAATTCTGATGTGGTAAAGCATTTCTGTTAGCTCCAGAAATTCCTGCTTGGGTATCACTTGAGCATAATATATGAAAATATGACAAGAAGGGTTTTCTTCATGAGTGAGTGTTTGAATTTTAGGCATTTTAATCTTTGTTCTGTATACTTTTTAACCTAAATCAAGCTGTTTTCAATTTTTACCGTTTAAATTTAAAAATACCCAATTTCCATCCATCTTCTACCGCTTATTCCCAAACGGGGTTGCGGGGGGCTGGAGCCATTCCCAGCTGACACAGTGCGAATGGCGGGGTACACCATGGACAGGTCGAATACTTCATTCCATTTTAAGTTTTTGCACAAAAGAATAAAATAAAATTCTTACATCCGAACAGAAAATCTAATGACCGGAACATACAGTGACCAATGACGTTCAGATGCTTTTGGTCTTTAACAGAGTTGTAGAGTAACTATACTTTTAGATGCAGTGGAACCTTGTTAACCTTGCGGTTAAACAATCTTCTCCCTGGTTGGACGTCTGAAGAATATTTGTTTTTGGAAGCCACAAAGTGCATTTATATATAGATAATGAGCAGAAAATATGCAAAGAAAAACAGACGCTGTTGTTAAAATAGCTTTGATCATGTGCAGAGTGCCTGAACTTTTTGTGAAAACAAGTTAGCTTTGACCTTTACAGGAGCTCAGCTCAGTCCACTTTCTTACCAAGTTCTTCACCAAATACACGACTAACTTCAAAGTGGTTTTATGGTTTAAACACTTTCCACTCGGATAGAGGTCCTTGGTGTGGAGCTGAAGGAGACTCTTGCTGCATCATCTGGTGCACAACACAACTGTCACACTCTTCTGCATGAGATATATGAAATAGCTGAGAAATAACGAATGACATATTGATTTACTTCACCTCGTTATTGAAGCAACCTGTCCATCTATATTTTTTAGAACCAGTATTCATGACACATTTCTGAACTCTACATGTATGTATGTGTGATGTTTCTAAAACAGTTTTCATAATTTTATACGAAAATCATTAAAAATCTAAAAACATCTGCAGTTGAAGAGACATCCACTTGTCCTATTACTTTATTCAAGGAGAAATTTTCACATGTGTGTGTGTGCTAGATGTGTGTTTGTGCATCCATCTTCACTCCTGTCTTCTCCCTCCCAGTTTTAAGCCCAGTGCTGAGCCACTAATGGAGGACAAGCCTGTTAGAGCAACACGCCACGCTATGCCAGCAACACACAGGGGACACACACAAACCCACACACACACCAGAAAGACTGACTGACTGAAACGTAGACTGAAGACTCGCACATTCTCCTCCCAAAAATCACTCTCAAATTTCAGAGCACATGCACACAAATGACTACTCAGGAAAAAGGCAAACATTCACTTCCATAATAGGCAACACACACTAAACACAGCCTCCCACACATCCCAGCAGAGAACACCACCATGGCAACAGCCTCAAACAGCTAATCTATTCAGTGATGCAGCAGCCATCTCCCAGCATGAGCAGTGCATCCAATTCTACCTTCATTTGTTTGTCAGTTGTTACGAAGTTAACGGGAATCCAGCAGAAAACAGCGGCTCCGCTGTTCACTTTAGAGCCGTTTCTTCACCACTTCTGCAGCTTCATACAGCATAACTTTAGAGCAGAGTGTGTCGGGCCGGAGAGAAATCTTTGTTAAATGTTTGACCATGTTGCTGCAGGCGCCCACAGTGTGTTTTTACAGCAGTATAATGTCAGCAAGAACAATGAAACTGTTTGCTCTTTTCAGTCACTGAAACCTTCAGTGGACGCTTCAACTGGATCTCAGGTAACAGCTGTGTTTTACCTGCATGTATAAATGGACATATTCTCTAGCAGGACACTAGAGAGTCTTCTGCAGGTTCATTAAAGGGATAATCTACAAGTTTCATCTGTATATTCACTGAATAACCATTCAGTTTCTTCTGGCATCACAGATTCTGCTGCCAGGTGTCAAAATAAGATTAAATATCTATCTCATTTAAATCGTTTTCCTTCATTTCTGAATGATGCTGTTGGATATCTGATCCCTTAATGGATGCATCAGTGTAATCAATTATTCTAGTTCACACATTTCAAGAACTACAATCCCCCACAATATTCTTGTAAGCGCTGCCACAAATATGTGATTGGCGCCTAAAAGGCATAAAAAGGAAAAGGAAAGGGATTCTGGAGCCAGTATCTTCCAGAATCAGGGCCTGACTCCATCCTACAGAACCAGGGTCATCAGAGTACCTGTATAATTTGGGAGTGAACAGAATGGAACGATCTACTGTGAGACCAGACCTCAGATGTAAGGATGTGCCGGTTATGCTAACGGTTAACATAACTATACTGGTTGACTTTGGTACAACCATAGCTTTGGGGAAATGTGCAAAATGTAACAAGTCTGATGACCATCATAAGGAGAAGTTGCCAACTGTTGTGATTGTATATGGAGAGCGTTAAAGGAATAAACTTTCAAAATTTCCCTTTTTCTTTATATCGCTGTGGGCGAGCGCAGTTGACCAGTTCAGTAAATATAAAGAGAATATTACTACAGAAATGTAGCCTCTGCTCACATCATTTCATTTTGGGAAATTTCCTTACTGTACAATTTAAACTTAATTCTTTTCTATCTTTCCTAACTTCAGAATTCTCCCTGTCTCATATTTTGTAGTTACAGATGAGTTTGATGTACTGGAACATGAGCTTTATAGCTATCTCAGCAGACACATACACATTTCAGCATTTCATTATTGCTAAATCACCGAGATACTCTGGATCAACGTGTGATAAACAAAATAATTTGTTTTCAGGGGAGACTTTTTTGTGGGATTGTTTCCACACACTGATTAAAGAATAATTGCCAGGAGAGACGCAGTGACACACGCTGCAGTTTCACAATTAATGTTAGACTAACATTTGCTGCAAATTTGAAAAAAGACGTTTTGAACATGTCTAATGCTTTAAAGGAAATAAAAACTGGGTTGCAGCTGCATGATAAAATCAGGAAGTAATACCTTCACAGTCTATGATGAAGGTGAGGACAGTCGGTAAACACAAGACAAGGCAAAGGAAAGATTTACTTTTCCGTAGTGTGGTTACCTGTGTTGCAGCATAGCTCTGCACATTTACAACCTTAAATATTTGTAACTGAAATAATACTTTTGTATGAGTTGGATGTGCTATGTGTGGTCCCTTTAAACATGACTGGAGCAATACGCATTTCAAAGCTTGCAACTTTCCACGGCACAACTTAGTATGTCATGTTCAACATCAACAAAACATTCAGTAACATGCAATAAATCACATCAGCTTATTGAGCATCAAAACTCACAGAGAAACTCATGATGAGGCTCATTTTAACTTGTTCATGCAGCAGCTTTTTGATTTATATGATTGGTACTTCAGCTCAGTACTGGGGGGCAAATCAAAGAGCAATGGTCAGGATTCTTTTATATCTTCATGCAATGAACACCTTTTAGCATATTTGTCATTTATAGGGTAATCTTTTGTTGCTTAATCCCAGCCGAGTAGGTAAAAATAACACAAATCAAACTAGAGAGGAATCAATCTCGGGAAGTCATGCAACTGTGTTCTCCATCTGGTCTATAATCTTATTTTCTGGACTCCAGCAAGACGAGAAACCAAAAGTAGCCATTTTTCTATATTTTGTATGAATATGAAAATAGAATTAGATTCTTTTTAAAAGAAACTCAAGGAGCAAATGATGTTTTACAAAGAGATTGAAGGGGTGGTACTGGATGAAACCTTATTTGTTGTTTTATTTTGACCAGAGGAGGAGAGATCTGAATTATTTCTTCATTTTGTGTAAAAACCATAGAACTGATCCCATTCCAGCAACACCTCTGCATCACAGAAGCAGCAGTCTCAGAAGTTCCGACTTGCTTGATGTGAAAAAAACACATTTTAGCTATCGCATCAGTTCCTTTTTTCAGTTTGGTGCAAAGCAAAAATGCAAACCTCTAAGATTCACCATTAGTTTATTTCTGCCATGAACTCTGTAACTTGACTTTCAGCGTGGATTGTCTGACTAACTTACTATTTTTTAATCAATACTACATGAGTTTCCTCCTTTAAAACCTATTTGGATGAAACAGTGACATTAGTCGTGGACATTGCAGAGTCTATTGCTGCGCAACATCCCGAGGTTAAAAGAAAACCGACACTTTGTCATGAGGCGGCTGCTTTTTGAGTTACAACGCCTCATAACTACATATCACTACACTGAATATGTTTTACAGACTATCGCTGAGTCAGTTAAAAAATCATATAAATTGACAAAGAGGAATCAGAGGAAGCAATAAAAAGAAATAGAGGGATTGACAAAGTAAAAAATTAGACGAGTCAACCTTGCACAGACAATTAGTGGATAAAGAGAGCTAGGAAAAGAGGCAGGACACAGGACAGATCCTGAATTAGTCTTCAAAGTCAAAAACTCTTCAAAATGTCAACACTATAAGTTCGTATCTCATTATTTTTTTTTATCCTCTGCCAAATATTAGTTAGTAAAAGTCAGGACTAAGTTGTAATTTGGTTTAAGATGTACCCTTTGTGCTTCTAGGAGGTATTAGTATGTGGTGAAAAAGAAGTGACATCAGGTTTTTGTGTTTCAGAAATGTAGAGGTGGATCATTTCCATGATTCCAACAATGGTAAAATGTCAATTCTTGTGGTTGACGTCATCTGCATTACAGAAACAAGCTCTTTTCATGTCATTGAAACATTGAAACATGGTGCTTAATGTCATGGCGATGATGGCAAAAGACACCTTTTATCTATCTGAGTTGCCAGTGTGTATTTAGCAAGATGGTAATTTTATGTTTGGGAAGTGTCATATTCTGGGCTTTAAATGATTTAAAATATCAACAAGAATATCTGGTACACAATGTGATTATTTGGTTCAGCTGTAATATGATGAAGATGGATGTTTTGGCATTAAACAGCTCTTTTACAAATTAGCCTTCTTTATGATAATAAAAAGTCTGGACCAGACAGTAAGATAGAAGAAGAGTAGCAGAGTACAGAAGAATGTGAAAAGGAAAAGAGGACACAGCAACATGTTAACGGGAACCAGGCATGGCAAATTGGAATGAATTTTCCGCTTCTACGATTTCTATACACAAACCCATGCGTACGTAGCCATGCTTAATAAGTGCCTGAATAATCTTCTCTAAATTAATATGTTAGACACAATTGCCTGGTAATTAATTCTTGTCACAGCATATTCAAATGAGAAGATTAATTCAGATGTGTCAATCATAAAACCTGGAGCCTGAGGCAGATTATTGGCTGGTGTGATGTTACGCTGCTAAGGTGATGATGTTGTTACGTGAGGTGGTATATATATATATATATATGTATAAACATCCATTACCTCGGCTCTTTAAAGACCCAGTGAACAGGGCTGGTCATCAAATGAAGGTCAACGGCAGCAGCCTTTTGTTTTATGGCTTCATAAAGAACATAATGTCTCCACGGGCTCTTCAGCCATCCAACATCCACCCACCGTTCACTTTCACGGCTTTTCCTTTCCTACACTTGTCTGTACTCCTTATTGTTTCCTAGGTATCCCATTTAGATAAAAACTGCAGTTTAAATCCACATGATGACAGCCATAAAGGGCCACACATTTTTATTTTTTTCACAGAAGCCTTTATTTTTCTTCCATTTCTGAAATTTAATTAAGTTTAGAGGTTTACTTAAAAGCTGAATTTGTAAACTGATGTTTTTAATAATTTTCCACATTACTTAATTTTAAATTACACTTGTATAAGATTGAAATATTTCATAACAAAGATGTTTTAAAATTTGATAGGTCACATTAGGCAGAAGTATAATAATAAATCGCTAGTAAACATTAGTGAAAACATGATTTGCAAAAACAGCACTATCTGTCTGCCTACCAAGGCTTTTTCCCACCCTATTGAAGGGTAGCCTAGACAGGGCACACACCCTCACAGCCCCCCAGCCCCCCAACAACCCCCCAAAACCCTAATCCCTCTATTGCCCCCGCCTGCACCAGCGTTCCTTCCCCATCACCACTCTCTAGCCCACACTGGCGTTCACTCCCGTCTATGCGCTGGATAACCGGGACAGCCCAGGCACCCGGGTGAAAACCCCCCAGGACCCATCAAAGGCACCACCAGGGAAACAACCGGCCAGATCCAGTGTGTAACCGGACCACCATCAGCACCCAGGAAACCTCCAGATGACCATATTGGGAAAGCCGGCGCACCCAGAGAGGGACAACGAGCACCCAAGCACACCCCCACCATCACCACGCGAATCACACAATGCAGGTTTTCAGTCTTCCATACTGAGGTTTCTGCAGGTACTTTAAATGTTTTAAGGACATGATTCCAACATATATGAGTAAATCCACTAATTCTTTAAAAAATTATATTGACAGTTGTTTATTTCCGGAGCTTGTAAGCTTTTTAGTGCTTAGTATTAAATGAGTTAGCGACCAGTACATCTCCCACTAAGAGAGAGACATCCAACCAGATCCCACAGGGAGTACTCTGCAAAGACAAGGGCAGAACTATAAAATATAACACCATTAAATGCACAATCTAAGCTGATTAGGTAGAAAGAAACCTTGTAGACCTTTGGACCATTTTCAACCTTCTGATTGCAAATTTTTGGAAAAAAAGATTTTACATGTAAATATACTTTATGCAAATGTACAATAACTGGCAGTCAAATCTTCCCCTTCTGAAGGTCACATTTTGGGTAATGTGGCGATAAAGTTCCCATAAGTCTGGGGGATTGGGATGCAGCTAATGAGGTAATTAATTACTTTAAATCAGCTACCTAATGTTTGGATGAGGAAACTTCTAGAATAACTGTTATGTGTATGATTACACACATAAAACCCTCGAAAAAGAAGTCGCTACTCAACTCCACACCCACCTGACCCATAACGCCTTGTATGAACAGTTTGAGTCCGGTTTCCACCCCCGCCACAGTGCTGAAACAGCTCTCACCAACGACCTCCTCATGGCTGCTGGTTCTGCTCTCCTCAGTATTTTCATCCTTTGACATCCTCATCTTTGCCTTTGACACCATTTCTCACTCACTTCTCCTATATAGACTGTCCTCCATCGGCATTTCTCACACTCAACTGGTTTCACTCCTCCAGTCGCATTTCTCGTCTCCATCCTCCCCCCCCCCCTCCCACCGTACTGCCTCTGTTCCTCTCCTGTATTGATTTTTGTAATTCACTTCTCTTCGGTGAAGAGATGGTTCAAAACTCAGCTGCACACATCATCACTAAGACTCCCTCTTTTAAACACTGTTTCATTTTATTCTCTATAACTCACTTTGTCCCATTTTATTTTATTGCTTCTTGTTGTTTTATTGTTTTTAATGTAATTTGACCTTGAGTGACTTGAAAGGCGCTTTTTAAAATAAAATGTATTATTATTATTATTTTTATTATTATTATCAGAATCTCAGAAGTGGTGATAAAACCCCAGCCGAGGTAAAACTAAAACAATTCTCTATTTGAATTCTATAACTTCTGATGATTAAATATAGTGTAAAAGTACTTTGAGTGATCAACACATACCAATCTATAAAGCACTTTCATGCAGCCACATCTGAAACAAAAGTCCTTTTCAGACATAGTAACCGGGTAATATCCGAACATTTACCCCCCGCACATTACCAGGACATGCCTAATCAG
>JBAMHX010000014.1:5962613-5976535 GCA_037177515.1 Pseudomugil tenellus | reverse complement strand
TATATTTATTTCTAACAGTGACAATGCATATTAATAAACATTTCTGTTAATATGCCAAAGTTAGCCAGAAGGCTAGTTCTCACCTGCAGTCCAAAGACAGATGTTAAAATGTCATCATTAAAACAAAGTAAAATTACAATTACACAACAAAATTACAAGGACAGCAAAATATAGTAAAAGAGATATTTAAGCTAAAAGTACATACAGAGGACCAACAGTCAACAACAATACAGTACATGGACACATACATTGCACACACCTACAAGGCAAGAAGGCAGCAGCGAGAGCAGGACTACTTAGTGTTGATAGGAATGATAGTTAATGAGCCATTTCTTTAACTGCAGCTGAAATGAGTTATATGTACGGAGTAATACAGTCAGATAAAAACTGATCATTTTATACATCTGGTGTAAATATTTCACCATGTTTTCCTATCTCAGCAATCTGTGTTTTTGTCACAGTGATGTGTATGGTTGGGTTTTTTATCCAGACCTTTTACAGTTTGTTTGTAAAGTGATTGCAGAGCTTTTAAAGATGATGATGGGAACAAGTGAAGAGGATCATGGAGTGCATGTACATTTCTGCAGCCTGTGTGGACATCTGATGCCAAACGTGTCCGAAATTAAATTTCATTCTATTACAGATCCCTTTAATAAACCAATAATAATGGTTTGAATGACAACTTGGAATGGATTACACTCAAACATTTGTACTGTGACACAATCTGAAGCGTTTCTCCTGAAACAAAAACATCTGGCTCAACAGTGGAGTGATTGTTAGTCTTGGTGTAAAACATTACAACTGTTTTGGAAGGATGAGTACTTCAACCAAGTAGTGATGTTGATCATGTCGTTGGTGAGTTTCTCTGCCATCTTTATGTGATGATTCATTAAATGTTTCATTTAGAAACAGAAACACAATTTGACTGTTACAGGATGTATCACTCACTACTTTTACATACTTTTACAGTCGTACTGTTAGTACGCTGAGACAGCTAAGATAAACTCACATGACTGGTAATTATACATTTTCCCTTGGGGGGGTTAGGTATTGGGCATGAAAGTAGGAGACGTCATGTGGATGTGCTGGAAGCTTCATCCCATCTATCGGCATAGTGCTGGTCTTCACAGACTAGATGGAAACAGTCAGTTTTAATGTTAATTATCTTGTAGAAATCATATTGTTCCGTTTAATTTATTGTAATAAATGTAAATGTGCATAATGTTTTTATATGCATTGAAACTAAAGACAGTTGAAGAGTTTCCCAGGATCCTTGTTCTTTTCTGTTGTTTTGAGTATGTAAAGTGTTTTTTGTGCAAGTCAAATCAATTTCTGATAAATCTTAAAATAAAGAAACATGTTGTGTCAAACATGAAGTTACATCTGATCAAAAGATAGTTTTACATACGTTCATACTTAAACAATCACAAAGCTGCTTTAAGATCGGTGATCAAATAACTGCTTCACATCCTTTTCTACTGTGTCAGAGTTTTTCATCAGGTTTGTTTTCAGTTTAGAGCTACAATAAACGCCTGTGCAAAGCTTTACTTTTGGATGGTAAACTTGCAGAGCAGGCAAATTCTGATAATAAACCGTGTTGCAGGGCGAAGAAATGAAAAGCAAGAGCGAGCTTGTAACAAACCTGCTGTTCTGAGTGGCAGCAAGGAAAACGGAAAACATCCGAGTTTAGAGGAGGCTAACGTCAGGTTATATAAGTGGGTTAGTGACTAGATGGCTTTTAGCACTTATCCCTTGAGGTAAGGTGGCAGATGTCCTTGACCGAAGTGGAGGTCAGCAGAATGACAGCTGTGGTGATGCTGCATCGCTGCCAACATGTGTAGCAGAAAAAAATGCCTCATCTTTAAAAACACATCTTCCACATTTCTTTCACTGAACTTTCTTTGATTCCTCGCATGACTTTGTCTCTGTCACCCCACTTTCCTTCCTCTATCTCTCGATATAACTTCCATGGCTGGTTGATTTGGGTGAGCAGAGGGAAACAGGCAAGGCCTCCACAGTTCAGGGCTCCGGAGAGCGTGGCCAGGCAGCAGCAATCAATCACAGACTAAATCCTTCGTCTCCGAGGACTGCCTCGTGCCAGGTGACACAGTCAACAGCTGCAGAGAAATAGAAAGCTTACAATTGCGATCTGAGTTGAGAGAGATTGGTACACCAGCGAGGGTACAGATGTGTGAATAGATGAGAGGAAAAGCTTCCCTGACATGGCTGCAGTTCTGATCTCTCTTATAAGAAATGATGACTGTTTCCAGTTAGTACCAGTTCTATCAGGATGTTTCTTTTTCCCAGTATAATAACTCCTGCAGTGGATACAAAGTTAGCTTTTTAATTTGCTGATTGTTTTTTTAAAAAAAATAGGTTTGTTTTGGTGATAACCTTCCATCTCCTCTAACAATCAATAATGTTGGATTTAAAAACGGCTTTATTCCTTCTTCTATCTTTATTTAATGTGTGCCGCTGATTTCGACATGGGCTTATAGCTGAAGGAAAAAAAAAAAGGTCGTAAGTGTTTTTGTAGAAATAAAATGTTGGTTTATGAAATTCAAAAAGAAATTCATTCTGTTTTAATTGACATTCTGTGTTTTTGCAATAACAACTCACACTGAAATGAGAATTCTGGAAGATTCAGAACAACTAATCCTGATATTTGGGGAGAAAAAAGCTCTGGGAAGGTTTTCAAGCGGAGAGAAAGTGATGTTATTTTTCTTGCTGACCTAAAGCAACGACTAGTGTGTGATTCCTGTCCAACCCGGTTAGAAAGCACAGAATCCAGCTTGTGAACTTTTTTTTTCTTTTCTTGCAGACGTGTCTGGAGTTGGAAAGATATCTACAGACAGAGCCCAAGCGACTCTCCGAGCTTTTTGATGAAGAGCTAGACTGTCTCCTGACACCGGCGTTCATGCAGGGCGGCGACAGTGACGAGGACCTGATGGACCCTGTACTCCCCACCCTCCCTGACCAGCCCAGTCCACCCCCGCTACTTGTAACTCTCCCCAAGGTCAAGAACAAAATCCTCCAGGTCCCTCATCCCAGCAAGGGTCAAACAGTTACCGGGACAGAACCTTTGTCTGTCAAGGATCAGATCCTCGGAGGAGTCAGTGCTGCACAGCTCAGCGCCGCTGTCACATCCCTAACACCGCCGTCATCACCAGAGCTCGGCCGGCACCTCATCAAACCCACACAAACCCTAACTGCAACGGCAGACGGTACGCTAACGCTTAAACTGGTGGCAAAGAAGGTGGGATTAGGGGCAGCTAAGCTGGTGGCAGCACGAGCGTTACCGTCCCCGCCAAGCCGAGGAGGAGCCCTCAGTGACAGCGAGCAGGGAGGTGGAGGAAGTCTGGGAGGAGATGTTCCAGAGAACAAGAAGAGAGTTCACCGGTGCCAGTTTAATGGCTGCAGGAAGGTTTACACCAAAAGCTCCCATCTGAAGGCACATCAGCGCACCCACACAGGTAAAGCAACCTTCTATTAGTGACATATCAAGCTAAAGCTGACTGAAGCTCTTGTGGCCAACCCTAACCATAACTCTCTGGGAATAATTCAAAGATTTTCACATCACACAGTGGAGAACTTTTTCTTATTTTACTTTGTATAGCTGATGATCATATAACCATGAAATATCTAATTGTACAATTTACTAAAGTTCACTGCAAACATTTTTTGGTCAAGTGATATTTAAGTAGCTTTCAAATAGCTTTTGTGCAAAGTTCTTCCAGTTTTAGGACCATAAAGCAGAGAAACACACATGGCAGCTTATCAGTTTATTGCCAGGAAATGTGTCTTTGCTGAGGGCAAAAACAAGAAGTGAAGCAAAGTGCAGGCCTGTTGGGACACCAGCATAGGAGACGATATCTATGAGACTCTAAGCCCCTGAAATTAGGGGACGGAGAACAGTACTAACTCAGATAATATGTTTAAGCCTAAAGCGGCCGTAAAGCTAAGCACATGATCCTGCACAAACTAGGAGATGCTTTAGCCTATGTGAGCTTCAGGGACTGATGGAGAACTCTGCAAAAGAAAACGTCAGATGTTTGAGGTTTTGATAGAGATTAAGATCATGCTTTTCCTGAATTATATATCTCAGTCTTGATACCAGCTCTACTTCGGTAATTATCTGATGATTGATGGGCGAAAAGTAAATGAGTTTGCCAATTCAGCCGTGTGCGTCTGACGTGCAGCTTTGGCTTCTTTCTACAGCTGCCCTCTCAGTGAACCGCAGACACACCACACATCAGGATAATGTGAGCGGGGGCAGGAAGCTTCCCCTGGCGCAGGACAAGGAGAGGGGCTCTGGATTGAAGCTGATGATCATGATAAATTGAAGCTTGAACAGGTTTTAGTTTGCAATGTAAAGATGTTTTACCATCTGTCCATCACTGTTTTCATACTGCGGAACAGATCTGTGAATTTGAAGATCTATTAGATATGAAAACACCACACAAACACTTTATCATACGTCACAACAGACAGCAGGTAAACAGCAGCGCTGTGGAATTCATTACTGTCAACATGCTCACATCGTGTCGTTCTGTCACACAAACGGAGTTAGATGTTTTCAGGTAGTGCTGCCATTTTGTCACATTAGCAGATATCTCCACTCATCATGAATCTTGCTTTTGCTTCACAGTTCAGCAGCAGCACTGCTTTTAAAGAGGCAGAAACTAGTTCATTTTTAGATATCCACTGATCCATTCGAAGTCAGAATACCTCGTAAACCGAAGATGTTTGGCCCGAATCCATCTGCAGCATGTGCACAGTGCACACATGTACCACCTCAGGCTGGTTTTATTCAACTGTAGCTTCACCACACCTTCAGTCTACGGTATCTACAGCAATTTATATCCTCCAGTTGTCATCACCCGGCATTAATAATCTCACCAGGTTCACGCTACGTAGCCTACAGACAGTCCCTGCATTAATACTGGCAACCTTGGTATGGTTAATCCAGCGTGTTACAGACTTATGCAGACTGGAACCACCGCATGGCTTTAAGTATAGCTTTACACTTGAGGGCTGCACCTGGCAACGCTGAGAGAATCCACCCCTGTAGCTTTACTATAGCTAAACCAGAAGTCGTCTGGAACCAGTATATTTAATCTTCTGCTGATTCTACAGTCGAGTCATGCTAACCAACAATTTGCTTTTGAAGGCATTCACTGAGAAAGAGAAAAGCAGACACCCTGAAGACACTCCAGCTTCCTCACTTTGAGTGTGTGTGGTATAAATGTGGGGGTGGTGTATTCCCTCCCGATGTGTTCATTACAAGCACAGCGCTGCAGTTTAATTAGCTTAATCCTCTTTTTGGGTTATTATGACCATAAATCATTGAACATACATGTAGGCAGGGATTAACGTTGCAGAGACTAAAGGGAGGAGCAGCTGCAGAAAGCCTGCGCAGTGTCAGCACGCTCACTCCAACCCCGCGCTCACCAGAGGCCATTAGAAACATCATTATATCCATGTCTGTCAGTGTCTGTGCTGTACGTACGCTGCACTTCTACATGATGATGGTAATCATACTCCGGGGTTCGCATTTAAAACAATTTCTCTGAGATGCAGCTGTGATGTGAAGGTTTTCTTCCATGAAGATATTCAATTAGGGATGAGTTGCAACATTAATACATTAATACATGCATGTAGATATTAATTGTGTTGCCAGTCAGAGCTGCTGTGAGCCTGAGCCAGTGCGTTTTTCTTTTGCTTCTTGGGTGTTGTTGGATCTCTCTTAAAGCCCTTGATTGCCTTTAATTGTGTCTTAGATGTTCTAGAGCAGTCCAAGAAAATGAACTTATTTTTGGCACTCAACATGGTAAAATGAATGAGTACCCAGAAAGAAGTGTTCGTGTTAGTGTTTTGATATTTTCCTCTGCATCCCTTTTGTACTGAGCATCATCATCACAGAACAAAGATGATTATTACTGTAGATTGTTAAAGCCAAATCTACAATGCAGACTAAGAACTACAAGCATTCCTCTCCAAAGCAAAAAGTGAAAAAGGCGTAAATGATTTGATGATTTTTTAGCTTTATTTATTTTAAACTGTGCTTTTTAGTATAATATTTGCACAACTCATTTTTTTTTTTATCAAAAAACATCAAATAAGTTTGTTCATGTACACCAAAAGTTTGGTATGTTGGGTTCTCTGCCAGCAACTCTTATTGAGTCATACATTAACCTGGGCATTTACTACCCATAAACAAACTAACCGCAATTCTGCTTGGATATTTCATTATTTATGGCTGAGGTTCAGTTTGCAGCCACAGTCTACATACTTTTGAAGCCCGGACTGTGAGAAGGTTGTTTAAAGAGCTTAATGTTAGCTGATTAATGTAGCTGCATAACTTTGTGTGACAGAATCCTCCTTTTTGATAATTGATGGGTCATTGTCTGTGTGTATGGGGGTGTGTGGAGGTTCAGGTTGGGGGACTGAGGGTGGGGATGCATGTGTGTGGACATATGGGTGTGGGTATGAATAGGTGTGTGTTTCTGGGCATTAGGGTTGGTCTCGTCTAGATTATTTAGTAACATTCTTCCATATTCATATCCGTTTACTCTGCGGGGGCTCATGAGATCCTTTGTTTTATTTCTGTCCAGGTGTGACGGATGGCAAAGTATGGGGGGGGGGGGTAGATTGCGTCTTTTCTTCGTTGTGTGATTCTGTCTCTTCTTTATGTTTTGTGTGTGTTTTCTTTCCTTTTTTCTGTCCCTCCGGTCGTGTCCAGCAACACATGGAAACTCTGTCAAACTAAGATGTAAATAAAATAAATAAATAAAGAATTCAGATTATCAAGAGGAAATTTGTTTACACGTATATACATATAGTTCCTCTTGACAGAATAAGTTTGCTCTGCTTTTATGCTGGACCAGTTAAAAGCTGTAAAGTATGTATTCCTCTGAATGTTGAGGCCAGTAAACCTTTTTTCACGCGTTTCTTTCTTTACACATCTGGCCACTTAAAAATTTGAGTGAAGATGAAGTGAGCACCTTTTGGAGCAGATGTTTCAGTGTTGGACAGCTTGGACCATGGCCATGTAAACCAATAGTATCATCAGTGTTCCAAAAGCATCCAGTCCACTGTTAACTGGTTTTGGGTTGTTCTTTACTATCCAAACCAGTTTCCTCCCACCTGACAGAAACACTAGACGTCTATGACAAACTGACTTCACTTTCTCACAACTCAAACTTCCACTTGTTCAAACTAGAGACATGTCTGAGCTGTGCAAGTGTACGTTGTTCTTACTCAGATCTGCACCGAGCTTCTTGGACGTCCTCATTTTTCTGTGTGCTGGTGAAGCCAATGAATGGCGTCAAGCAGATGCTTTTCATGTTGGCACAAAGATGCTGCAGCTGCAGTCAATCATTTTCACTAACAGCAAAGAGGCCTCGGCCTTGGCAATATAAAGACACTGCTGAATGCTGCTGGAGTGATAATTTGAGTGATTGTCTGAATTTAAGACTGTATAAATAAATTCGACATCCCAAAGCTGTCTACTTTATATATTGGTACCAACAATCTGGGTTTAAGCAATGCAACCACTCATATTGAATGTAAAATTTAAACTAAACACTGTCCTTAGGGGTTAATGTATAATGACTAGTTCAACCCATTTTTGGGAGAGGTTACTCTTTCAGAATAAAATGTCTTAACATGTTCCTTTTGAACCATCCATTTCTTTCACACTGTTTATTCACCACCAGTTCATGGGAGTCACAGTTTGAACAGACGTTACCAAACCTCCCTCTGTCTAGAGCTACCTGCTCCAACCATCCCAACCAGAAGATATCTCCATCAAATCACATGGATGTCCATGCACCTCCCTAACCACTCCGGGATGACAGGACTCCTCATCTCATCCCTAACCCTAACCCCCCCAGTACACCTATCCCTGCAGATGCTGCTAGAATCCTCATTAAAAACGCAAAAATCAAACATTTCTTCATGATTTGCAGATCAGCCATTTATTCCTGAACACACAAATGCTTGCTAAACTGGTTGTGCATTAACCGGTCTTAGAAAAGTTTCCTGCTCTCTTTCTCTGGCCAGTTATTCACTCAGAACATCAAATTTACAGAACAATGGGTCGTTCACACCTGAGTTAGGATGTTAGCTCAAAACTAATCCAGCCACTTGGCTGCCCTCTGGGCATGGAAGGTAGAAAAGCCAAATGGCTTAGCTTTGGGACTTCTAGTGTTAAACACAATCACAGTCCCTCTAGTTTGTCTCAACCCCCACCCCACCTTGTCCCACCCACAGCAGGTGCCACTGCAACATCATGTGGATACAGGATAACACCCTGCTGACCTCCCCCCACACCTGAACCTCTACACTTCTTCACTCAACCACCCTCCTCTCTCTCCTCCATTTGCTCATTAAGTTTGGGTTGCCAAGCAACTGCATCAGACTCTTCCATAATTGGTTGGAGGCTGGTGGATTGTCCTTGCCTGTTAATCTCTCTCACTGTCTCTCACCCCCCCTCACCCTCTCTCTCTCCTGTCTTTCTCTGTTGCTAGGTGACTTTATCATGCATCCCTGCCTGTCGTGTTATAATTGGCTGGCGTCATGGTTTCCGTGGCGTCAGGCCTGAGCTGGCCTTGCTTCATTCCTTTAGCAGTGTGTGTGTGTGTGTGTGTTAGTTAAGGGATCCCTGTTAAAGTAAGATGGGGTGTTTGGGCCAATTACAGAAGACTAGTGTGAAACGTCCGCCTGTCTGGCACCTGCAGCCCACACTCATATCACATCCAGGTTGAGAATGTTGTGTTTCTTTCGGACGATAAGCTGCCAGGTGGTTTGCTATTATGTGGAAAATATAGTCCCATAATCAGTTCTGAGTGAGGAGGACTTTGTGAAGTGAGTAGGAGGTTTCACTTGCAGAAAATGCTGCTGAACATGGAGGATATTTTTTCCTTTTCTGGAGTTATTTAGAGCTTTGAGTAATTTCTTCACACTTTTCACACCTTCACGTAAAATTTAGCAAGAGAAAAAAAAACTCTTCTTGATGTGTCTTTTTTGGGTCTTTCCAGATTTTTATTATGATGCTAAGCATCATGCAGTACCCAAAAAGAGATGTATGTGCAAGTTTGGTATGGTAATTTTGGAGTTCATGTTATAATGACTACAGCATTTAGTGATAACCAGCAGCAACATTGGATTAAATGCTGATTGTGACACAATGTGGCGGCAATGATGCAAAACTGTCCCGCAACATTCCACTCCCCTTTCAGTTTAGTAGTTTTATGGCTACGTGTGTATCTGTTGTGTGTAAAGTGTTTTAGTGATGTGTAGGTGTAATAATTACAGACAGTATCTGATGTAGAGTAACTAAGATGTAACTATATTTCAAGTCAGGTAACATCTTAAAATATTCACGAGCCTGAGATCTACTGGCACTGAGTTGGAACTGAGGAATCTTTCCGGTACTATGGTTCCTGTTTGTTGAACAGCCTGCCGGAGGATCTTAGGGCCACATTTTTAACTGCAGGCTTAAGACCTACCTACTTTATTTGGTTTTTAACGAGTATTTTATTATTTTATTTTGTTTTATTTATTTTTATGTTCTTAGTTTATGTAGTTTCCTGTTTTATATCTCCAGCGTTCCTCAGTGGGTGTCGAGTGAACTGGGGGCTATTGCTTCTGGCAGGGACGTCTCTGCCTTATGGGGGCATCTGGGAGGGGGTGTTGGTGGCAGTCCTTCACTGCTACAGGCATCTTGCTCACCTGCAGCAGATCCTCACCTCCCTGGTGAAGATGTTCTGGCCTTTGGTCGTGGGGACACCTGGAGATCCTCTGCATTCAGCCACAATTTTTTTATTTCTTCTTTAAATAAGTTTCTATAGGTCCTGTACACATAGTGTGGGGGTGTGTACATGAACTTGCGTGTATGTATGTGTGTGTGCGCTAGGAAAGACATTGTATACAGGCTTAAATGTTTTTTACTATGTTTTTAATGAGTGAAAAGTGCTCCATAAATAAAATTTGATTTGATTTTATCTTTAAACACCAGTGTTTAGAGAGAAGTAGTATGACTGTGCTAACATAGTACCTGTTTCAATGTCAACTCAGCTAAATAGAAGTGCAAATAATGTGCGGTTTGACAACGTAGATGTTAGGCAACACAAGTATCTGAGCTTGTGGCATTACTTGTAAACAGTACAATTGCAAAGGTATCAGGTAGCTGCTAGCAGCTAGATGCTAACTACCTTTTTGTAATCAACCAACATGAAGGAGAACGGTTCCAGAGACATTTTGTTTGTTTGTTACATAAAATGGTTTGTTTTACACAAAAAAGAATGTCTCGTTTCCATACAGGAAGTTTTTTTTTTTTTTACTGGGCATAAAAAAACCTCTACTAACAGTACCTAGGTAAAAAACTTTTTTTACCCCTAAATTTCCCTTAAGAAAAGCTCCTTTTGGAGAGAGTTTTCAGAATGCCTTGGATTTTCAAGCACATGTAGAGTTCTTATTGGTAGATCATACCTGCAGCATTCCTTTAAAAACTGATGTGTGACTGTAAATATGTTCATTTAACTTTAAACATCTTAACTCGTTATTCATTATTTGGAAAATCAGGCTATGCAACATATCATGTAATATCCAACAAGCTGGCAGAGTTGAATGTAGGACACATAATAACACTTTCATGAAAACATAAGAAGCTGGCAGAACAGAAAAGTCGATGTCGGTTCGACCGCTGTATCAGCCACATAATACATTTTTCAGAACTGTAGTTTAACCCCTTAATGCCTAATGTATCATATTTGGCACATAGTGTTTTTGAGACATTTTGCATCACTTTGTGGTAAAAACTTAATTCCCAGTTGCACACCATATGATGCTAGTTTCCTGCCCCCTGGTGAACAGCAGAAAGCAGAATATATGTTACAATATTTTGACTTATCATGTGGTAATAATAGTAAAAAAACCAAAAACATTTAAACATTTTTCCAGATTTTTTAAAGGATAAAAAAAACGTTTTCTGATAAGTTGTTCTTATTTCAGACAATAAATGGTTTAATTTAAGGTCTCTAAATGACTAAATCTCTTCAACCCTGATAAATTCCAGGTAATGTATTTCCTGAAAAAGTCAGAGAACAAATCTGGTTTTCACCCAAACCTGGTAAGTCTCTCCGACCACAATGCTTCTCTGTGATTCACCCACATAAAGCAACACGTCCTGTCTAAAAAATACAATAAAACTGGTTGATTTTCTTTTCTTTGTTTGTATTTTAATATCTTTTTGGCTTAGCAAACTATAAAACCAAATTTAAGCAGTTAATTTATTTTTTCAACAGTTTAAAGAAAAAAATGCCTTGTATATATACATAATTTATAGTTTAATATTAAAACAACATTTCTCTATAATCTTCTCTAGTATACACTGACCTGAAGGATCAGTATATACTAGTACTGTCTCACAATCTCACTCATCTTCCACAACCTTGTAACTAAATTACCCATCATGCAACACAACTACTTGAGTTCTGTCTGAGATTTTAATGACTTTTAGCAGCTTTAAGTAGCTGCTTAGTAGCAGGGATAAGGAAGAGAACATGTTTTATTTTAAAATGTTATTGCATGTGTACAACTGGTGGGATTCCTTTTCAAAGACTGATGGTTTGCTCCTTAATTTCATCCAGAAATAGTTCAGAAGCGATATAAGATGTGGCAGAGAAACAGAATGCCACCTAAAGGGTACAATCAGAGAGCAGTGAAACCCAGATCCCTGTTGTGGAAATCAACCACCAACAGCATGAGATTTGACTGGAGAATTTGAATATGCAAATCTTGCCGAATGCGGCTCGTGATGTCGAATTAATTCAGACCAAGAGCAAGTGCAGTCACGTAACGTCTGTGGATCAAAGAGGAGGCCGAACAGCGAGGAAATAAAGAGGAAGTGGGCATCATTCATAGTTGGATGTTCCTACTCCTCATCATCTTTTACTTGTTGTTGCATCAGCTTGCAGTCAGAGCTGCTCTGCACCTCAGTCCTTGTGAAGGAGTTCTTTCTCCTGGTTGGCTTACTCTGGCATGATGATTGAAAAGTTCAATCAACACAGTTTAAGTTCACAAAAGCAGTTAGATTCTCCTTTCACTACAAGTTGGAGAGGTTATGGTTCACAGTTGCACTGAACACAGCAAGAGCAGCAAAAGCAAGAAAACCGCTTTAGTAAATATGTTTTTGTGTGCTCTTCTCTTTGAATTTAAAAAAGTCTGTTTTTCCATCAAGCCAGTCAAACAAGACCCCAACCTTTTATAAAAGCAGAAGCACTTTCAGTGTTTTTGCACATAAAGTGGCACTTTGGCTGGCCTGATAATCAAATCTTTTTTTTTTCTTTCAATTCTAGGACATAATGTTCACATTTACTCATTAAAATGATTCTTAGTTACCCCTCCTCCATGTATCCCAATTAATCCCAAACATAAGGTGCAAGGACCAACTTATGTCTTGCTCTGTTTCTTAAGGGTTTTATAGCTTTTCTGTCTCTGCTAAGGAATGATAGTAATGTTTATTATGCTGCTGCTAAAGTTTCAATAGGCTTGAATCTTATAGTTTAGTGGTGCCATTAAAGGAAACATCTGAATTTGTAATTAAACTTGACAGGATTCTTCACTGTTCCTTGGCTTTCTTTTGTACTTTCCAGTGTAAAAATACTAAATTCCCGATTGCATGTAGCTGACTTGTGACTGCTTACATTCCTACTGTATTTTGTGACGCTTCAGACTGAACCTCAGTTCCACTTAACTCTGAATGGGTGCAAGTTTTTCGTCTTAAGAGGATTGGTGTGCACTGTGATGGGAGTGGAGAGACTGCTGGGACATCTGGCTAACTGACTGTAAGCTGCTGTATTACTCCCCATTAAGACTCATTAAGACCCTAATTATAGTTACCACCCCCCAGTTCACATGCATGCACACCAGGGGTCTGCGATTAGGCCGGACACTTTTCTAAAACCGTGTGTGCCGTGTAGGCAGACTTATGTGTCCTAACATGTTTCATTGTTACAGTAAAATTAGTTTAATGAATAATTTCATTGATGTTTGATGCAAACTGAACCTCCACCTCAAAACGATGCAGAAAAGTGTCATTTAACATATTTTGGTGTTCAAATTGGTCCATGTTTCTGGTGGATATATTTTTTCACGTCCTGGAGGATGTTCACAATAAAACTTGAGGTGAAACAGATGCTTGTTATTGCAGCACCAACATGTTATAAAATTACTGATCATTATTTTAATAAGTCTTTTCTTACACTCCTGTAGATTTTTCCAGCTTTGTTAAAATGCCTGCATGCATGCTGCTCTTTATTGATTTTCGGGTTAGTGTCTGAGTCCATGATGCTCATGCAAAGCCAGAGATGATGCTTTCTCTGCTGACCCCATGTATGCACACACACACACACACACACAGCGTAACATACTCTCATACAAGCATTTAACACAGTGAGACATCATCATGTCCCATCTGAAGACAGTCTGTTTCAACACACACACACATCTCCAAGATACAGACGCACAGCTGGAAGGCTTGCTATCATGGAGAGATAACTACAGGCTGAGAACAATAGACCATCTCTTCTCCCATCTGGTGAACCGGAGGATGAAACTTCATTTACATTTCAGATCCCCCCACCCCAGGGTGTGTGTGTATGTGTGTGTGTGGGGGAGGAGAGATGGTAATAGAGGGAACAAAACAAGATTCATTTCAGGGTGAATTTGGGATTATGAATTAACATGCCGCAGTGCTGAAAGACTTCATTTACAGCTAATTAAGTGTGTTGGCTCATTGAAATGGCTGTTGTGTTAAAACTGCTCTGCTTGGCCGGCCCGTGGGGTGTGTGTGTGTGTGTGTGTGTGTGTGTGTGTGTGTGTGTGTGTGTGTGTGTGTGTGTGTGTGTGTGTGTGTG
>JBAMHX010000014.1:5844253-5857572 GCA_037177515.1 Pseudomugil tenellus | reverse complement strand
AAGATGTGATAACTACACTGGACTTGAATAAAATTGATGGTTTCTCTTTTTGTTTTCTTATGACGGCAGGAGATTTTTTTTTTTTATTGGGAAACACAAAAAGATGACATAAATAATTGGAATATGATTTATTTATCTATTTTTGGGTTCATCAGCTTGCTATTCTTTGTACTTGCTGTCATCTACAAGCACGATCTGCTTTGGTTGCTGCAGGTTTTTCTTTTTTTTAGTAATTTTTTCTTAATCTGATTTTATTTTTGTTGAATCAGAAATTTATCATTTTTTTTTAAACATATGATGCATTTCCAAGCTAACAACATATTACAGTAGCCACATAATAATATAATATAGATCTTAAAAAACAGTGACCTGTTTGCTTAACACTGATCTTTAGTTGACTTTTTATTTTTTCAGGCCATTTCAAGATTATGTGAAGACAAGTACAAGGACCTGAGCCGAGCAGCCATGAGACGATCGCTCAGTGCAGACAACCTGATCGGTGTACGCCACTCCAATGCCGTGCTCTCATAGGCCACACAGCATCTACGTATGATCTTCAAAGCTCCAGCTAACCCACCGCCAGCTCCAGGAAAACATGGTAACCCTGCAGAGGCACCGCATCAGGCAGGATTCTGGCTCAGTGACCTGCTCACACTTCTATTCATGTTACAGCTGTAGAGATGTGCAGCTGTAAGACTTGAAACTATGGGATATCCCTAAACGTAACTACAAAACTCTTGTTTTTATAACCGTTTTATTTATTTCTTACTCATCCCTAATTTGAAAGAAGTATTGAAGAATGAAGGAGCAGATTTACGTGAGATAGATTTTTGCCATAAAAATGTAAATGTTATAAAACGATTGAATTAGTCTGTTTGTATGCTTTAAGATAAAAGGCTGGTGATGTTCTGCATTTTAGTCAGTGTTGTAAAATCTCAGGAAAGACCCAAAGCCAACATTGTAGTCTGACAGTATTCTGATAATTTTGTGTTATTGTTGTTCTTTTAACAGGATCAGCTACATTATAGAGCTCAAACTGCTAATTAGTCAGTCAAAGACGGAAAGATGAGGCGAACTTTCAAAGAACAGACTAAAAACTTTTAACTGGTGGAAACGGAGAGCTATGAAGTAGCCAAATAACAACCAAGACTTCCTGTGTTGCACACAAAGGAACTGGTTTTAAGCAGTAATGAACAGGAAAACTCCCAAGATATTTACCTCTCTGCGTTTCTTCCAGTCGTAATGCATCAGAGGTGAGTCTGGATTTTCTCCTCTCGGATTACAGTATGTAGGAAAAGTAACCGAACAATCACACAAGTTTGTTCTGATCAAACTAAACCTGTTGGATGTGAAGATGCCCTCAGACAGCATTCCTGCACACAAATACAGTTATTTCTTCACACTGCGCTCATTGATAGACTCTCTTACAGCGTCTTAGGTATTAGAAATAAGTCTCATTCAGGGGAAAATATTTTTGGATATTTAGATCCGTTGTATTCTGAACTCATAAAAGTAAAAGTTTTATTTCTTTTGTTCATTTGTCTGCAAAGTCATGTCAAAGAAGTCTTGAAACTGGAAATTAGACTAGATTTCCAGATTAAATTACACTTATTCACGGTAAAGTACATAAAAATGTACTTGTGGATAATAAAGTAAATGGATTCTTAGGTTCTTATCACATCAGTGATGGTTTAGGGGAGAAAACTGTAAAAGTTAAGGTTTTCATTTTAGCTTGTTCGAGCTTTTCTTGGGATTATTTAACAATTGTAAAAGTCTAAAACATCACCAGTCTTATAAATCTGCAAAACAAGTTAAAAATGTTGGGAATAATCATTAGAATGGAACTCGTCCACCAGTGGTGTTTGGGTTTTTGTTTCGGGTAAACTGACCCGTCTAAAGCGAGCATGTTTCACATATTTACATATTTAGCTGGTAAAACTCTTCAGGACTCGGTTGAAGTAACCAATCAGAGCAGGACTGCTGTCCAGATATATCATGTTCCACCTGTTCAGTTCAGCACAGCGACTGAGTGGCCGTCG
Organism: Pseudomugil tenellus; assembly: GCA_037177515.1. Taxonomy (NCBI): domain Eukaryota; kingdom Metazoa; phylum Chordata; class Actinopteri; order Atheriniformes; family Pseudomugilidae; genus Pseudomugil; species Pseudomugil tenellus. The sequence goes on along the minus strand of JBAMHX010000014.1, from coordinate 5,855,533 downwards.
GGTTGACATTACGTGGTGGGGGTGGGGGGGTCCACACAGTCTGACCTCAGTATCCAGTATCTGCCATGCTGACCTGGTCACGATGAGCAGATTTCTGTTCCTGTTTTCATCTAAACACACGTCATAGATACTGAAGGAGAGACTGATGGACGCCCCCTCCCCTTCCCTCCCCCTCCTTTTTGCTTACTATGTAGGCTACTAGCTGTGAACTTTGTCTTCTTTTTAATTGCAAACAAAAGATTTGCAAATGGAGTATTTTAAATAAACACTAATCATGTAACAGAGACTCCTTGTGCTCATTATGTCCCCAACAGAGTGTCTGGTTGGAACCAAAAGCAAATGCTGCCTTTTAACTGGACATGAGAAGAAACTCATCTGGTTCTGTGTTTTGTTTTCTGGTAAATGATGTGGCGCTCGTCCTTCAAGCTGTTGTTGCTCAGTCCAATTGCACCCTGACCACAATATGCACCAATATACGACTAAACCACTAAAGTAAGCAATGCGGATTACTGAAAGACAAACGCATTTCGATGAACTTTGTCAAAATATAGTTTGATATAAGTGAACAATTCATTTAAGTCATTTTACAAACTTTTTATAATGTGATTTTTTTTTTCTTATTTTATGAAGGATGCGCTGCTTCAGACTGGCTGCACCTCAATAGTCATTTGGCTGTACTGGAAACTCCGGGGATTAATAACGTATTTATTAATATTATTAACTAAGCAAAATCGGCTTCTGTGAGAACTACAAACCAGTTTGGAGCATTTCTAACCTCCATCAGAGAAGCTGTCTTACCTGCACAGAACTTACTGGGACCATTATATCCCTGAAGCTTCATTCTGGGACATAATGGTTTCGCTCTGAACACGTTCCTGTTAACGCAATAACTTTAAAAATATTCCATTTAGATTGTTATGTTTTCATATCAGAGAGGATGAACTGATTGGATTTTGAGCCATTTATCATTTCCGGGTTGGCCACCAGGGGGCGCTCTAAAAACTGCTTTGGTTGCATCTCTGAAGCGATTCATTTTTAACCTTTTAATCAAGTGCAAATGAAAGGTTATGACCTGAAGATGTGTCGCATGATATTATACCTGAGTGTTTCTATATTTTATATGTATTCCAGGATCGGGGAAATTTAAGATTGGGGGTGTTTTGGGTCATTGCCTCTGACGATGTAGTTTTAAATTCCAAAATATGGAATTAAAACGGCTTCTTTTTCTTTTTTAGGTTGTACAGCAACATGAGATGTCTCATACATCACTGATTCGCACATTTAAGATGCATGAATTAAAGGGGTCGTCTAGCAGATGGATGTTAATCGGTTTTGTTCAAGCAAGCGATGTTTGTTACGTAACAAATCCCTGCTGAGGAGAAGAAATTCTAAATGAGAAATGCGGGTTATTTCTAATGAAAGGAACCATAACTTTAAAGGTCTTCGATTAAGACATGGAAAGTTTTCATTGTGTACAGTATTTTGAAAACAAAGAAAAATCAGTATCGACTATAAAGAAAAATAATCTATAGATCTGAAAAGATTTTCATAGTTTTTATAAACAAGACGTCCGAGAAATTTCCAACTTAATGATTTATCTGTAAAACAAAGTAGTTGGAAGGTTTGTGACATGACTTCAAGATGATGTTCTCATTTAAATTATTTAAAACTAAAGTATTGGATCCGTAGTTTTTGGAAGATATCGGCGTCTGATCATGACAGTTTTCTCCAGCTAAGTGAGAGTGGGTGCTCTGGGAGGGGTCCTGGGTTACCCCAACGACAGAAAAACTCAAATATTCAAGCTAATATTTAAACTGATAAGTGGATAAACTAAACATCAGGTGTGTAAATGTACCATACATCTGGAGGATATCTCTGTCTGCATGAAGTCATGAAATCACCAAATTTAATGACGATGCAAAGTTAAAAAGCCTGCGATGCTGAAAAATATTGATAAAGTCATTATTTGACTCAAGTTTTTTTTCTCTATCAAAGGTGAATCCGATTTTTCCCCTTACCCTTCAGTTTTGCACATTTGGGGTAAGGGGTGTTGGGACAGAGGGGTAAGGGTAAATGAAAGGGCTTTATACCCTTTCAAATAAAGTGGTATGAAAAATTTCACTGAATTCTTTGTGAATCACTGCTACCAAGACCGTAGATAAATAATAAAGTATTTTTTTTATTGACACAGCTTTAAAATGTATGACAACCATTATATTGTAGCTGTAGTTTTGCATTGTTTCAATGTGTAACATTAATTTCTTTATAAAATCCACTCGCAAAAAAATCCTAATGCTATGTTTTGGCTAGCGTATCGTTAGCATTACAAGGCTAAACATTTTGCTTTGTAGGCCGAATAATCATAATTAATAATAATTATGTTTAACAATAAAAACTTCTGTAACTTCCCTGTTGGTTTGCAACTAATATGGATTCAGAATTGGCTTTATGTACAAGTTCACTACTTCCTGACTTAAGACAACTCTTTTGTTTCCTGTCTTTCATTACTGGACGAACTGGTTAATCCATGTGTGTCTGGCCATTGCTGTTGTGGTTACTGAGGTCAGACACACCTGGATTAATCAGTTCGTCCAGTAATGAAAGACAGGAAACAAGAGTTGTCTTACGTCAGGAAGTAGTGGACCTGTACATAAAGCCTATTATACTGGAACGCCATGCAAAATCAGATGTTACCTTACTGTTAGCCTGGAAGCATTAGCATCACCCCGTCGCTTCAGTGAAACGATGAATCTGTGACTTGAGTGTTCAATTGATGCATGAATTAACGTTTTAAACAAGTTTAAAGCATCCATGCTTCATAATTTATGAATTTATGAATTGTAATTACAAGCAATAATCCCTGGTTTGTATGAAATTTCCTTTCTCCATTACGTTTTCCACCAGCATTCCCAGGAGTTGAAAACATGTTTAATACATGCCTCCATTTAGCTGCAGACAATCTTAAAAGGATGCCAATAGCTCGCATGAGGAACTGCTTTAGACATCATGATTTGTTGATTTCTAGCGGCAACAGCTCGTTGTGCCTGTTTAAGGCTAGCAGCACCTCAGAACAGTCATTACTGGGAGAAGACCAGGAATACGACGCTTTTTCCCTCTTTGAGGGAATTTTTTCAAAGCATTGCTGTACTGGAAACGTGAATTTCCCTCCGGGGATTAATAAAGTATTATTATCATTAATAATCATAATAATAGATACTTTATTAATCCCCGGAGGGAAATTCAAGTTGCCAGTACAGCCAACATGTAATGACTGCTCTGAGGTGCAGCGAGTGTATCGCAGCACGCCTTTAAATAATGATAATAATAATAAATATTAAGTAAAATCCAGCTGTGAGTACTGATGTGCGCTTGTTTAAGGGGTGTCCCTTGATTTTCAGTCGTACCCCTTGTAGCTCCGTTTAAAGTGATGAGAATGAGAAATGGGATTGGGCCAAAGTGTTTGTGCAGCTGTGATTAAAGTCATAAAATCTACATTGCACAATTTGTTTTACTTTAAATGTTAATACTTTCGCTATAACAGTTTGTTATAAAGAAATATCCCCTTTACATCCGCCACCCTTATCCATGTCTGTGCCCTTTCCTGGAACCCCCTGAAGCCTCGCCCCCATTAAAATCTTTTCTAGACACACCCCTGGCATTTACTGAAAATTCTTAGAAAAGATATCAGTTCTGCTTAATATCTGATTATTGAAAGTAATCTACAACAGATCTGTCCAAAAATAACATTATAATACAAATGGTAGAAATATTGAAGCATCTCTGGTGGGAAGTTCTGAGAACATAAAGGCACCAGCAGAGGGGGGTAAAGACCACTTTAGCTTCAATCGTTGTGCACTTGTTCACACAACACACACGAAACTAGTTCACTGTTCACACAAAGACACTTTAATACCTTCACAGAACTAAAAGGTCATGTTGGAAACCAAGATAAAGGTAAAAATACCAAAATAAAAAAGCCTGTAAAGTCTAAAGACAGTTTGACACATATTTCAGTTTGTAGTCACAAACAGATTCACAGAAACACAATTTATACAAATACAATAATTTTTTCTGCTGTTACATTTAGTCGTTTAGAAACTAAACATATCATTTATCTGTTTTTTACAACAAATATTTACAATATACACATTAATAAATATGACTTTTCTCTCAGTGCTCGGGTGAAGCAGATGGTAAGAAACATGAGAGGCTTCATCGTTAAATGTCGTAAATACTGTGGCAAGTTTGGTCAAACTTTCTGGTCGAAGTGAGCTTTCACAAAGATCTTACACTACAAATGTTCAGTTTTTCTATTTGTTTAGTTGGATTAATCCTGTTTGTTTTGCCTTTTTATTCTCTTACTCTTTTATTCCATTATGTTTGTTGTTAGAAGAGTTTTTGTCAGCACAAAAGAACAGGAGTCCTAATGTTTGTCCATGATCTGAACAGTGGAAATGTACCTTTAGAGTCCGTTCATATATGAGATGAAGGCGCTTTATGATAGATCCCTGATGTCAATCCAGTTCCAGTGTGTCCTGTTAAAGCTGAACTTGCCTCGCTGTACATGGAGGGCGGTGCGGTGGCTTTCTGCGGCCAGCAGGGGCAGCATCGAGCCACAAACCTCCTCCATGACTCCAGAGTCTTTCCGGACCAAATCCAAACCCCAGATGTGATGCCCACCACTAAGCACATGAAGTACTTGAGCATGAAAACGGCGTAGTCTGGTCCCAGGCCGGAGCGCTGGCGCTCCGACAGGCAGGAGCAGGCCAAGGCTCGCTCCCAGCCGGGCCGGTAGTGCTGCTCGTAGACCAGGCAGGCCACCACGATGGTGGCGGGGACCGTGTACAGCACGGTGAAGAGCCCGATGCGGATCATCAGCCGCTCCAGTTTGTCCGTTTTGGTTCCTCCTTGTTTGATGATGCTCCTGATGCGAAACAGAGAAACAAAACCAGCGAGTAAGAAAAGCGAGCCGGTGAAGAGGTAAACCACCAGAGGTGCGAGTACGAATCCTCTCAGATTCTCCAGGCTCTGGTTCCCCACGTAGCAGATTCCAGCCACGGGGTCTCCATCCACCGAGCTGAGGGCGAGGACCACAATGGACTTGACGCTTGGGATGAGCCACGCAGCAAGGTGGAAGTACTGGGAGTATCCGGCGATGGCCTCGCTGCCCCACTTCATCCCGGCTGCCAGAAACCAGGTAAAGGACAACACCACCCACCAGATGGAGCTGGCCATCCCGAAGAAATACACCAACAAGAAGACCAGGGTGCAGAGAGCCGGGCCGGTAGCATCGTAGAGGATGTGCAGCTGGTTGCTGCCGAGCCCGCTGGCGGCGCATGCCACCCGCTCGTGGCCCGCTACCAGGCGGATGATGTAACCCAGAGAGACGAAGAGGTAGCAGGCGGCCAGGAAGATGATGGGCCTCTCCGGGTACTTGAAGCGTTCCATGTCGATGAGGAAGGTGGCGACGGTGGTCAAAGTGGAGATGAAGCACAGCACAGACCAGAGTCCCACCCAGAAGCCGGTGAAGGCGCGTTCGTCTGCCGAAAAGTACGGCAAGTGGCAGGGCTGGGCGCAGTTAGGCAGGGGTCCGGTCTGGACCCGGCCGTACAGACTGTGAGATTCCCGCTTGATGGGCACCAGGGGATCTCGACAGCGACACTCGCGGTCGCACTGGGAGGAGCTGGGAGGTCTGGTCCTGACTTTGGGGGTGGATTTGGGGAATGGGGGAGCCAGAGTCGTGGTCTCACTGCTGTTCTGGTCCATGCACAAGATGTCGTCGCCGAGCTGGGGGAGCTGCTCGCAGCTCATCCTTTCAGGCCACTCGAAGCCGTACTGACTCATGAGGGGGGAGCAGCCTCGCTTGGCCCGCTCACACACGGAGCGGCAGGGTGGGAGCGGCTTTCGGTAGTCCGGCAGGCAGATCGGCGTGTACATGCTGCACAAGAAGAAGAGCAAGTCTGGAGAGCAGCGGATGCGGACCAGGGGCCAGAACTGGTGCACCTCCAGTCCCACCTCCTCCTGGGTGTCGTGGTTGAACTGGTTGGGCATGTAGGTCAAGTTATAGCCAATTCCCTTACACATGGGGACGGTTATGGGCTCACACACCAGGTCCTTGGAGGCTCCAAGCGCGAAGCCGGGACACCAGAGCAGCAGGAGCAGCACCAGGCTGCACGACATGAGTCTTCCAGATGATGCCTTAAACATACCGATAAATATTAATAATCTATTTAAACTTTACATAAAGTGAAAGAAAAACTGGCACAAGAGCTTATTTCAGCCTAAATGCATGACTAAAAACTTCCCCAGGTCCGTGAAAGCCACAGTTTCATTCAGCTCTTAAAGAACAGGCATCTTAAAGTCTCTTAATCTGGTAAACAAGTTGGACTCTGATGGCAAATTCAGTTCGCCCAGCGACCCTATAAGCGCTGTCAATCATTCACCAAAGTTCCCGCAACCTTCACGAAGAAAGTTCATATCCGGCAGTTACGTTCCAATAAAATTAACGACTCTGTAACATTTTTACCAGCCCCGTGTCCTCCTGACAAGCCGCATGCGCCACAGTGGCATCAAGAGCGCCACCAGTAGTAAAGACTGAGCAGTCGATGAAAAATAGTACTAATAATCACAGTGTAGCTGTTAAAAGTGAGTAAAATATCCAAAAGTCTGCGTATTTGTGCGTAACTGATGCGTAAAATCCACTTGATGCTTCTTCTCGGGTCGGTTTATTCCGTTTTCAACTTTAAAGGTAAAACAACAGCAACAAATATCCACCTTGTTGTTTGAGAAAACAAAAATAATCCGAAAAGTCCTTTAGAGTAAAAACCTCTCGCGTTTTGTGACGCACGGGCTGCGCGCGGCTGCTGCGCTCTGCGCCCGAGGACGAAATAAAGTCCGTCTGAAGCTGCTGCGTCTTCTCACCACGCAGCGGCTCTGATGCGTTCACGGTCGTCGGAAATTCCACTTCCATCTTCTCTTCTGCAACTTTAATATACAAACCTCTCAGCGAATGTGAAAGAAAATGACTGTTTCGTGTTATTTTATTCATAATATCAAACTTCTATTGAACATCCATGTAATTCTGTATAAATGAGCCGTATTTGTTCTGATGAGGTGTAAAAATATGCAGCAAGTTGATGTGCATTAAGTTACAAAAACAAAAAAGAATAACAGGCAGCTGATACAAATAATATTTACATAGTTTGTAATTAGTTTCTTTTTCATGTATATTAATTGCAACATATTGACAATTTCGTTAATTCAATAAAATCCAGAAATGTATCATTTATTTGTAAATCAGCTGAGTTATTTAGTAAGAGTTATTTTAAGCAGGCAAATTCCTGCACGTGTGTCCTGGTTTCATTTGCTATTTGAAAACATTATTCTAAAAAACATTTTGATTCTTAATTTCATGTTGAATATTTGTATTTTAGTCATATTTTAATGTGTTTGAATGCTTTATTCGGCCACCTAATCTTTTAAACTCTTATTCTCTGTCTGGATAAAATAAAGTAGAATGGAAATAATAATTCAGTATTTTTTTATTCTGCAGCTTGGTGAAGACAAACACCCTCTACACATTCAAACTCCTCAAACACACTGCAAGCTGGGATAGCTTATAATTTCCAACAGCACCTGAATGCATCAGTAAGTTGTATTTATGACTTCCTGCTGGAAGGTAGGAGTTACCAGGAGAGGTTTAAGGTATCAGATGATGAATCAGGCCTCTCCACCCTCTGACAAGACCACACACACACACAGTAATGTATTATAATCCCCCCCCATGTAACATATTTACATAATGTGTTATTAGTAATAGTAAATTAGATTTTTTTTCCTTTTTTTTTTCTTTGTTCTCATAACTATTAATATCTTAATTAATTATTACATTTTCAGATGTATTAATAGTGAAATATGAACATATTGTTCACACACGATCCCTGACTTGTGACCTTTGATCTCATTTTGTCACTGACGTCTGCAGTCATTTCTCCGTATCGACGCGTTAAAACATAAATATGATAAACCTTCCCAGCATAATATTATTGTTAGTTTATAACAAAAATGTTGTATTTTAACATTTGTATATTTTGTAGCTGCTTTTTTGGCATTTCCTCAATTTTCCTCAAAAACAATTTTCTACCCAAAATCATATTAAAACCATCAATACTGTAAAAGTCTTTTACACAACAAGCCTGATTAGATCGTTCTGAGTTGATTTAATTATTTAATAATCGATTAAATTGATATATGTCGTTTGGTGTTGATCATAGTGTCAAAATGAGAAGGGGGGGTCACTTTTCATTTGTAAGAAACATCTTAATTTATTCATTACGTCTTTTTGAGACATGTCCACAGTTCCCGTCCTGGGACGGACGGACGTTGTTCTGGAAGGAAGCTGATGGTTTTATTAGATGTTATAAAGTTGTTATGATTTTCATGCAGCAGATTAGTGAAGAATCCTGTTAGTCTTTAGATTTATCTGTGCGTTTGTTTTCATTACGGGGTTGAATTTGAGTTGTTGGCCCAGATCTGGCCCACTTGATGCTGCCGGACGAGCTTTTCCCACTTAAATCCATTTATTTCCTAATTAATCTTGTCAGGTTTCCAGTCTGTTTTCTATCTAAGCATCTTCTGCTGTTTAGATAAGCAGCAACAATATTTGCTCTCATATCCTTTATAGAGAGAAGTTGTGTTACTGTATCCATTGGATTACCCCCCCGTCCCCCCTCCCCCAATGATTCGTCTTCACAGAGGTCACTTCGAATCGGACACGCTGACGTTTATCACGGCGAATATCTCGCTGTTTTAATGGGAACATTTTCAAAGAAACCTATTTATAACCATCTTCCGGTTTCACTCAGTGAAACTTGGAGCGTGCGTGTGTGTGTGTGTGTGTGTGTGTGTGTGTGTGTGAGTGATAGATTTACATGTCCCAACACTTCATCCCTTCCCATTTTACACTCTGCTACACCAGCACAACAACTCAAACTAAATCTGTGCTGCTCAGATCCTGATCCCCTGGCTCTTTTTCTCGGTCACATGGGACAAAGATTGGCGCATTTTCTGGAGGACAAAGGTCTCGGAAGGCGTGTGTGTGTTTAGTGGTGAGGGCGTGTGTGCTCAACATATCAACCAGAACAAGCCTTTTCAGACCCGCTCTACCTTCAGTCAGGTCGCTCTGATAGATTAAAGCAAACAGTGAAGAGTTCATGTGGAAAAGCTGCAGGTAATCAATCTCACATCCACACGCATGTGCACGGACATGTGGGTGCTTGTAGTGATTTGCCAGGCTGCCCAACTTTATTTCATATAGACTCAGACAGGAACAGAGGAAGACGTGACCATCGCGACTGGTTGCGGTGTTCATGTGTCACACCTGAGCAGCTTTGGATAAAAAGTTGACGTGAATCATAAAAGCAAACTGAAGGTAAAGATATAACCAGCTGTTCCCATCTGGCTGTTTGTGTTTGCAGAACACAGCTGGAACAGGTGGAGTTTGCACAAGCAAAAGAAATACAGCCTCCAGTTTAATAGTTGAAAACATTCGGCTCAGATAAACTGGAATCATCTTTAATCAAAGCTTCTGTATCGGAACTGCAGATGGGGAATATGCTCACATCTGTTTTCAGGAATAACCTCTTTATTTTGTGTGTTTGCGCATTTTTTCTTCATGCAAACACAGTTTTATCTAAACTAGCGGATGATTTTTGGATAATCTGGCCGTGTTGTGTATGTGTGTTGTTTTTTGGGCTCAGCAGTAGTAAAACACATTTCTTATGGATGTAGCATCACCTCATCGTTACCTTCTATTATTTAAAGTAATAAAGAGGTTAAATAGACAATAATATTAGTCCATTAGTAAGAAATATAAAGTATTACACTCCATTAGTGTCACATACTTTAAATAACATATTGTTCATTTCATTCTTGTTTTTTTGTTTATTTTTATATCAAAGTTGGTTTATTTCTGCTGTTTGTGTAAAGTTTAAAGTTATACCTTGTTCTAAAGGTGAATTATGTCGAATTTATATAAAAAAAGGGAAATAAAAGATTAAAACTCTTTTTAATTAGTTTTTTTTAATCTACAGCCATAAACATTTTAAGCTGTGATATTTAGTTATTTGAAGAGATTCTTTGAAGGACCTTCAGGAAACCAGAGTTATGGCTGAAGATCTTTTTTTTTCAGTCTTCTTTGAAGCAATATCTGAGAAATGAGAGGTGCCTCAAGACTTTTTTATCAGAACTTTGTTCTCCTCTGAAAGGTGACGCAGCGCTGTCGCTCCTGAGCGTGCAGTAATATTTGATTTGATGTGAACACACCTTTCGGATGTTTCCAGCCAGTGACGTGAACTTTACCTCAGTCAGAGCGCCTCTGGCGTGTTATCATGTCGACACAGCAGGAAAACGTGCAGAGACTTGGAGCTTGTTTGACTTTGGTGATTTGTCACTTCACGTCCACCGCTGTGGACATTGTTGAGTTGTGTCTCTTTTTTCTCCACCAACAACGCCTGGAAACATTAAAAGAATGGAGACTAGTGGCTCTGCGAAGGCAAAAAGTGTGAAATGTGACAGTACGCTGGTTAAAGTAGGGGAGACCAGGGACAGTTTTAACACTTTTTGGATTTGACGCGGTTACTGACAGATGGTTTAAATTAGAGAAACCAAATTTTCATACAATAAACTTGCAACTGTCTGTTAGTTTAAACCATTTAAAGATAGTTACATAAAGTAATTTCTCCATAATTAGCTTTTCAATTTAAGGAGTCAACATGCAACCATCCCGGGGCTCGGGGACAACATGTTACAAATACAATATATCTCAGTGTTAATAAAAATATTAATCTAAAAAATAAGCATATAGTGATAATTAGACATCTGCTTGATAAAAAATTAATGATTTACTTCAATCATAATGTCTTATGTTCAGATGTCAAACTTCGATTGAATTAAAAAAAGGCTTTATTTGACATTTCTGTTATTTTATTTAAAAGCTAAAAGCATAAAAAACGCTGTTGTGTGGGCTGTTTTTATATTAATACATTTTTGCTATATATTTATCGATACACAGTACTGTTTGCCATGACAAGACCTCATGTGCTAGCTAAACAGTGCTAATCAATATTAGCTAAAAGCTAAAATGTCACTCCTTTTAAAACATACAGTCGTGGACAAAATTGTTGGTACCCCTCAGTTAAAGAAAGAAAAACCCACAATTCTCACTGAAATCACTTGAAACTTACAAAAGTAACAATAAATAAAAATTTATTGAAAATTAAA
>JBAMHX010000014.1:5829059-5844153 GCA_037177515.1 Pseudomugil tenellus | reverse complement strand
GTTACTTTTGTAAGTTTCAAGTGATTTCAATGAGAATTGTGGGTTTTTCCTTCTTTAACTGAGGGGTACCAACAATTCTGTCAACGTGTGTATAAGTTTGACTGGAATCACAAGAACACTGACAGTTAAATAAAAAAACAAAACTGAAAAAAATGACTTTTATTCCTTAAACTGTTTTTTTCAAATAAATCCAGGAGCTTTTCTCCAGTTTGACTGTTTCTTCTATAGCATGGAGGCTATCCAACTTAGCATGTGTAGTGTGAGTGTTAGCATTTTAGCGGATTTCTGATTGGAGAAATTGATGAAGTGAAGAAGTTCTGCTGATTTAAACAACTTAAACAGTGATTTCATTCTAAAATAGTGGACGTGTCCTTTAACTCTGCTCGGCTGAAATCTGCTGAAAGCTTCAATGTGGCCAAATGAGCCTCTGAACAACCAGGTCACTGGAAACACTGGGGCCCTGCCAGCTTTTGTGTAGCAGCAGTGTGTGTCAAAGGCATACACTTGTCATGTTGTGAGAGCAGAGGCCCGGTTCTTCCCTCCTTTATGACCGTTGTCCACCCCCCTCTCCTCTTCCTCCTCCTCTTCGTCCCCTTTTCCTCCTTAAACTGTCTTTTGTTTTCATTTACGTTGGCATTTCTGCTCCGTCGTTTTTCGGGCCCTAAATGAGTCTTGACTGGCTCGCAGGCCACTGGAGAAGCACAAAGGAGCTGGTTCTACTCGCTACAGTTGATCCATTGTGGGCGTCCCACAATGCACTAATTGGCTCTGACAATTAAGCGCGGTCGACACTCAGCTTTAATTTGCGGCCGCAGCCCGACGTGCATTGCAGACGGACGTTTCAGGCTCCCTGCTCGCTCAGACGGCGTCCATGTTGACACTGGCGGGTTTTAGGAGCACTTTTATTCACACGAATCTGCTTTTTCTCAGCTCATGAGCTCATAAGCGGACAAACGGCTGATAGCTGACGCGTTTGCGAGGGTCATGTCAGCAAACCGTGAATGTGATATGTCGCTGTGAGTTGAGCTCATGGCGTCGTCTTCCTCAGCAGGTGGAGTTTATTCAAGTGTGTCGAGGCGTTTGACTCATCAGTGTTTTGTCTGAAAATGTTTTCATGTTTTACTTTGTGTTTTTGTTTTCTGTATTGTAAAAGTCTTAATCAATATTATATCCCCAAACGCGGAGTGTCTGGGATTTTATGACTTCACACTTCATCTCCTTCATGTGAGCGCGATAACTTGAATAATTTCACAATTGGATTTTGATACTCTGTATACCTGTTTAGGTCCCCAAGAGGACAATCTGTATCGAATTTTGGATTATTGGATTTATGGTTTCCCCACAAGGTGGCGCTTTATTCGCGAAAAATCATGTTTTTGGTTATATCTCTGGACCTATTTGTCTCACTGACCTCAAATCAAGTGCAAATAAAAGGTCATGACCTCTGGATGGATCCTGTCCTGATGTCATACCAGACTGGTTCAAAGTTTTAACACAAGGTGGAGCTTTGTGGCTGAACATGTGCGTCTTTATATTATTGTATTGTGTCTGTTAGAGGACACTTTATTTTATATTTTAATTCCATTCAGTCACTTTGTTATAATTTCCAGCCTCTTATTTTTGAGTTTTTAAACTACCAGTTTGTTTCTATTGTTTTTATTTCTTCTAAAAATGGCCAAAAAAGAAGAAAAAAGACAATGTGACCGACCAAGTGATTCCAAATGAACTAATCCAGTTCACTGAGGCCTCATCAGAAATGGTCTCCATGGAAGGATGCCCATCAAAAAGCAATTCTCAAAGAAGAGATGTGGGAAAATAAATCTGATGTGTGTCATTTAGCATAGATTAAAGATTAGCAGCAACAGGTCTGATGAGGTCAGCTCGACAGAACGGAACAAAAAGCAAAACGCAGCCAAAAAAGAGCTTTTAGGCCTAATAATGGAGGATCCAGGTCTCCAGCCTGGAAACAAAAGTGAAGCAAGAATCTTCACCGTGTCCTCAGAACATTCCCAACATCTTCTCTGGTGCATTTATAGGCCTTTTCTGAAACCAGTCCCTACTCCCTTCCCCTGTGCACTTCCCCACGGTTTGCGCGTTCACGCGGAGTGGTCGCCATATTAAGTGTCATCCAAAACCAATTACTGGCGAGTGAAAGTGGCTCATTAAAAAGCGTGTGTGCGTACCATGCTGACTTAAACGCAAACAGAACTCCGACACCGCAATGGAGAAAGTTCCGCATGTTGCACTGTTTGAACACAACTATTTATTATTTTGTACCATTACATAAATAGATCTACAAAACATAAAACTGGTATATATTAAGAAACCACATCAACTACTTTAATTAATCATATATAAATATTTGAATTTGCAAGGGTTGTTTGAAAAGCGAAACAGCCGATCACGCTGCGTGCTGAAAAGAATGTCGTATTTAACAGAAAAAATACTACGCACCTACTTTAATATGTAACTGCCCTACAGTATTGGACAAAGTAATCTGTCTGGAAAAATGTAAAATAGTAAAAGTCTGTCATACCAGAGCCACAATTAATGAGTTGGACAATGAATGAATATTATGGTACTATATTTATTGCAAGAAATACAGAGAAAAGTTACTTTGTGTAAATTATATTTTCTCAAATCAAAAGCAAATTAAACAAGTTCAAAATTCTAAATGTTGACGGTGATTTCCGTTTCCACTGAGGGGAGGGTGTCCGAATGCGAAGGTTTTGGATTTCTACCCTACTCCGCAATTAGGGAACCTCGTTCAGCTGCGAGGGCGCCTTCAGGGAGGGTGTAGGGGATGTGCGTAGGGAGGAGGTTTGTTTCAGAAAAACGACTCACTGTAAAAAACATCCAGTTTTTACATCTTATTTGAAGCCAGGACAGTTTGTTTCCATCTTGTGTTGGAAGCGTCCACATTTGTCTGAAACTCACTGAAGAGTATTTAATTAGTTTTTGGGTTTGATATCATTTAATTTATTGTGTGAATAGAGAGAATAATTTCAAATCGCAATAATTTATAGGAAAAGTTAAGCTGAAGGAAAGCGAAGGAGACGGCTGAGAAACTCCGAACTCTAATCTACAAAGTTTTTTATTCTGTTGCTGCTTTCAGTTTAGTTTGTTTTAGGAACGGATTGAATCAGGAAGAGATGGAAGCAGAATCAGGATTAGTGTTTGTTTGGTTTGTTGGGTCTTTTTTCTCTTTGGTTGCTTTTTAATTTGTGTTATTTTTGTCTCTGTTTGGGTTTGTTTAAGCTGACTGAATTATGGTCTATTTCAGATCATTTCAGACCATCTTTGGACACCTGTTCTATAAACTGTTTATACACCTGGAGCTCTAAGTGCTCCAAAAGATTTTTAATCTAACGTTTCCTTTTTTTCTGTTGTTATATCTCAGCCGTCCACAGAAGGAAAACATTATGCTTAAAAGCGACTGCGATGGCTCCATACTGAGTAGTTTTCATTTGAAAATACCTGTTTTTTTAGATTTTAGCTGTTTCGTTTATCATGAAACTTACTGTAATTTAACGACAAACAGGCCATTTTAACCCTTTTTGTAGAATTTGTGTGTGAAACCTGCAGCTGCATTTAGTTTTGCCTGCAAATGAGGAAACAATGTTGTTTGGCTGAGATCAGATGATCAACTCTTTATTTGCTGAACTTCTGGAGTTGCTTTTACTTCTTTGTCCACCTGCACAGTGAACGACTTCTTTTCTGATGCTTTGCAGCTTTTTGTGATGATTTAGTGATTTGCTGTCGTGAATTTGTCTTCATGGTGGATTCGGATCATAATCGGCCTCCTGGAGAGATTATTTATACGATCTAAAGGCGTTTTGCAGTCACAGAGGCATAATTCTGTGATTATGCTGTTGTCCACTGCAGACATCCAGGAACATTTTCCTGCTTTTATTTTCATTCCTGTAATCTGAATTAATGTTTTTCTAGTCCACAAAAAGCATCATTTCCTCATCTGAATGTTGTTGCTTCACAGAAACAAATGCTTTGAAAATGACACTCCAGACTTCATTTGGAGAAATATCATTTTACTTGATTATTATTATTGTAATAAAGAAATAGACTACAATCGTTCACAACTCAGCTTTTACGTCTATTTTTAATGACATTAAAGTCCCTTTAAAATGAAAAAGTTCAACTTTCTTCCATTTTGGATGAGAAACCATCAAATCTGAGAATCTGCTCTTCAAACTCAGTTTCATTGTAAATTAGTTGCTCTTAATAAAATAAAGATGGAATCCATCATCTGTACCACTCGATCACTTGACCTCCTCGGCTGACGACTCGGCCCAGCATCTCACTGGTACCGCAGGTTTTTCCTTCCCATGTAGCTGCAGCAGATCTGAGCCGTTCCTCCCCCCCACCGCCCCTCAACGCCCATCGCCTCTACACCACTGCAACCACCGCAGTAAAACCTGTTTCCAGGTTATCGTTTTATATGCCGATGTTTGCAGCTAATTAATATTATCATGTAATAACACAGAAACAAGTAATGAGTTACTTTGTTATTACATAGAAAGTACCGATTTCTTTTCCAGGTTATCGTTTTATATGGTGATGTTTGATTGTTTTTTACATGGAAACTACTATATAGTTATATCTACTGTAATAAAATATTTGTGTAATACACAGAAACAAGCAATAAGTCATTTTACACACTTCATTCATGGTTATTTCATGGAAAAAACGGATGTTTTAGGTTATTTTATATTCTCATGCCTGCTATGATGTCATATTATAATGTAATAACAGAATCTAGTGATGACTCTACTGATGATTTATCCTTATTACATAGAAACCAGAAACTGCTGATGTTGTTTCCAGGTTATTGTTTTATATGGTCATGTCTGCTTTAATGTGACATTAATTTAATATGACAAACTGAAATGACTCCCTTTACAGTCTTGGTTATTACATAGTAACTACTGATGTTGCTTTACCATCATGTTTTATATGGGGATGTAATAATATATATAAATATTTATATATATATTATATGATATATATAATATAACATGTGATACCACAGACGGTTGAGTTACTTTTCAGCTTTGATTAAAGGTTCTTACATAGAAATTACTGGAGTTGTTTTCAGGTTTGTCTGTGATGTCTGCTGTAATGTAATATTACTATGTAATGACATACGAACGTGTAATGAGTTACTTTACAGCAGATTTATCATGATTACATTAAAACTAATGTTTCCATATTAGTGTTTTATATAATGGTGTGTGCTGTAATATCACCTTGTAATAAAATGGATAATTTTATAGGCTTGACTTGTGGATTTTACTAATTATAACTACGTAAAAATGACATTGTGTCAGTAATGACTCCTGTCTTAACGCATGTATAGATATTTGAAGACATTTCCAGGAAGCTACTAGAATTACCACAATTAATTACAATATTAATATAGTACTACCACATAGTCTCACTTCGTTAAACATGTTAACCACCTATTGCTGTCAGTTAGGCAGCTTCTTCCCTTTTAACTTCAGTTTTAGCCTCATTATGATGTATCTGGTGTTACTACTAAGAAATTAACTGTTTATTACAACTGGTAAATACAGGGTATTACCAGTAATTGTTGAGTAATTTCTTCTTTGTTACACTATAACCATATATTACGGAGTTGTTAAGTGCTGCCCAAGGCAGGATGGAGCAACAGGTACCAGATATGTTTCCAGAGGATTCAAACACTCATTTAAAGTTAATAAGTTTGTCTTTATTGGCATCAGTTGATAGCAAATCAAATGAAAAAAAAACATGAGGAAGGGCCAAATGAAAAACAAAATCACAAAAATAAAAGTCGTACTTCTTGCATACAAGTTTGCCTGCAACGAAAAATGAACAATGATGAAAAAATAACTTAGAAAATGGAAAAAAGACATAAATTCCAGTTACATCCCTTAAATACTGTACAATATATCGGTCTGCAGTTTCCAAAACATAAAAATAATACAGCTGATGAGCAATTTCATTCATAAAATGAGAGGAAGATCTAAACATAACATATAAATCAAAACACACGACAGGTTCAGACACATTATCTTCAAATACAAGATGTGCAACAGGAAGAAAAACAGAAAACTGGACGTCTAGGTTTGTGTGAAAACAAACCAAACTGTAGAGCCCAGCAGGGATTAGAGGAGAATATTTCAGCTTTCTGAAACCTATTATTATAAATAAAGTCCCACCGTGAACGTGGAGCGAAGAATTATCCATCTTTATCTCATTCTTATCATGCTGCCTTTACTGTAACTTAGAAAATAGATTTATTTTCCTTCAACAAGTTCAACTTTTCTCATTTCTTGGTTTTAGCGCCTGGCGCTGCAAATGTACCGAAAACCACTTTTAATATGTTTATTTTACTTCTTAATTCTAGTTATTCTATTTGACTTTGATTTGCTGATATTCCCTCCAATTTATGTATTTATTTCTATATTATTTATAATTGATCTATTTATATTGTTTAATTTATTCAATGTTAAATTGTAGTTTACATTCTTCAAGTCTCTTTTTTTCTTTTCTTTTTTGAAAAACTGCAGGTAAAATAAATCAGTCCCCACTTTAACAAAGCCACTAAAACATCCAAATCTTTGAAGATAAAGATGGTGAAAAGAAATTATTCTATGATTTTCAACCTCCTGGCAGCAAGAAGTGTGTATACTCTTAAACTTTTGATTTTTTTTTTTTTATTAAAAAAGGCCAGAAAAACACCAGAAACAATAGACTAGTTAGTTTAGGTTGGTTGACGTAGGTCTACATGTGCGTGAACGTTTATTTGTAAAAACTATGTTTAATTTAAATTCTTCATTTCATGCATATTAAAGTTAAAAGTTGACGTTAAAGTTAACCAGATTTATTGATGAAGGCAGCGAGTACTACCCGGTTCGGATCAGGACCTTCCTATTTACTGCTCGGAGATACAACTGAATAGCAAACATTACAGGCGACTTTACCTGCATTTAGCCGCGACTACAACTTCCTGGTAGGTATCAGGGTTTTATCTTCTATACTGCAACAGACTGCCTGAAAAAAGGAACAGTTACAACTATCTGTGATCAAATAGGGAAATATTCATAATTAGGAATAAAACTGTGTGTTTGGTGTTCTGAGCTCTAAAATGTTTCATATCTGCAGCACAAAGCAAAGCGAGCTGCTTATTTCTCTGTTCTGTGAAACCTGAGTTATTTTATCCGTTTAGTATTTTATTGTTTGGCTGAGCAGCCATGAAAACATTTGGAATAATAATTTGTCTGAAAGTCCGCTGGTAGTTTTGTTTAAAGGTACATTCTGCAAATTCCCGTACGAGCTACCGGCGTCATGTCACTGCATGTTTTAGTCACGTTTAGCTAAAATGACAAGAGGAGCTTCACCTCAGTGCCCAGATTCCTTTTTCTGGTGGAAGATTTAGAGCAAATTTCTCCAAGATTCCTAAAATCTGCTGGGCTTCACAGTTGCAAAAAATAAGCATCATTATTTAAACAATATTTAAAAAAAAAAAAAAAAAAAAGAACAAAAATTCACAGTCAAAATGAAAATACTTCCAGCTAATTTCCAGAATTTTCTTTTGCTTTATGCAGCGGAAAATCTGAACCAAAATAAAAGTAAAAAAAACAAAAAACAAACTTTAATCCAGCTGGCATGTTTGTGCAGTTTTTCTGTCATTATGTGGAACCTGTTCACCCTTCAGTTTTCCACCTGACATGTACAGAGAAGCCTCGAATCTCTGCAAACATCATGAACCTGTGTCATATTCTAACGTTTATGGCTCCAACATGAGGAAAATGGCACAAATGAAATAACTCACGGTCACACTTAAGTTTGTTTTCCACAAAAAAAACGTATAAAACAGGAAGAAATAGCAGCCGCGCCTCCTCCAACTTAAGAAATTCACATTTCTATCATAAAGTGGCGATCCATAAAACTGCTGCCGTGCAGGCAGAGAAATAAAATGAAATTAAATGAAACCTGTTGAACGAGTTGCATTTTGGATTGAACCCAAACAGCTGGATTCAGAGACTGAAATGAGAGGGTGGGATATAAAGCCATCTAAGTTGCATAGAGATGCCAAAAAGCTAAAGCTTCTATCACGTCCGATAGATTCAGCATGAATAAAGCACAACAGGAAGTAGAATCACAGTGGGGGGGGGTTACAGTATGTTATTGCCTCATTTATCTTACAGTGTTTCTGTGTTTTACATTTACATGGAGGGAACAGCGACTCGGCATCTACACCACAGTTTAAGGAAAAGGAGACAGATCTGATAAAAGAAAAGGGATTGGGGGCGGGGGGGCGGGGGGGGGGGGCTTCTTTACCTCCATCACATATGTTGTTTATATAATTTATTATTATGGTTTGGTAAAACATTTCCCTGGAGACTTAACATATATTTATCTTTTTGTTCATGAAGTTATTTGAAAAGGTATAAAAACCATCTATGTGAAAATCTCCAGCAGCGTTTTCCTCATGTGCCAAACCGTGTTGCAGCCATCTGATGGCTACACCAGACTCCGCTGGGCTTCAGGAAACTAGCGGCCCTTA
Organism: Pseudomugil tenellus; assembly: GCA_037177515.1. Lineage (NCBI taxonomy): Eukaryota > Metazoa > Chordata > Actinopteri > Atheriniformes > Pseudomugilidae > Pseudomugil > Pseudomugil tenellus. The sequence goes on along the minus strand of JBAMHX010000014.1, from coordinate 5,835,584 downwards.
AATGCGACGCTTTTCAAAGTAAAAGTCCCCGCGTGTACGTTCCTATTTGTTGAGTCATGATGTGAAAGTTGCCTTTCTGTTGTCCATTATGAGGTTTTTGCTGAGTCGAGCTTTCGCTCTGACGGAGCAGGACAATCTCTGGTTTCACATCATTATGAGAATCTAGAAATGAAATGTTTGAGACATTTAAACTTCACTCATCAGCTTGAACAGCTGTTAAAAAACATGGGATTTATTTAAACTGATCTTTCCTGCATCAATCACATGACGGATAAACACGATAGATGGTTGAGAAGGATCCAGATGCTTAAAGCTCAGTGCAGTTTGTCAGCGTTGCTCCTGAGCACGGCGTCCTCTACTGGATAAGAAAAGCTGCTTATTGCATTTACACTTAATAAAAAACTTTAACAGGAGGAAAACTGGAAAAGTCTTATTACGGTTTAGTTACTTCCCTCTGCGTTTCAGGGTTAACTTGCTCTAAAAACGAGTATGTGTGCATCATTTATATGTCGGACATTTAGCCTCAAAGTTTTGTGCTTTTTAACATGAAAACAAAAATATTTCTGAGCCTAAAATACATGTTTTGTGTTTAACATGTTAGTATTTGAACGTGTGATTTTGGTTGTAATATCTGCATATAAGCAGGATTTGGGACGCGTTAACAGTTTTTTAATGGTTAACAAACCAGTTTACTCTTCAGTTTGTGCTTGTTAAAAACAACACTTATATGCATCCTCAGTTGATTTTTAGTATTTTTGCTTTTAGTTTGCTGTAATTTCGCCTCCTGTCTTCACTGCTCATAAGGAAACAGTTTCAGAACCAAATTAGAAGGAAGTGATGAGACAGAAACTTAAAGAAAAGATGTTTTAAAGTGTTTCTTATATGGAGATGAGGCTGAAGATCATATTCTTAGTATATTTAAATAAGATTTGTCAAAACGAGGAAAGATATTTTAAACTCTTGAATGTTTTCATGTAAATAAAACATAAAATGAGATTATTTTCCTTTTTTTAATGAACATGAGAAAAGATGACATCTTGTTTTATGAATGAGCGCCAGATTATCGCTTCAAAATAGACATAAAAAGTGTGAACTCATCCTTTAATCTCTGATTTGACTCATTCAGATGTTTTTCTCTGCAAGTCTCAACTTTTACACGTTATTACTTAACTCAAGTAGTTTGTAATTTATATGTAAAGTCAAAAACAGGTCGTCAGTTTGCTTATTTCAACAAGAAAAACAGCAAAATTTGTGCATTTTATAAAAAAATAACCAAAAATGTATTAATTTTATTTTTTGTTTGTTGATGAATAATTTATTTTTTAAGGAAAATTCCAGTGAATCCCCAACATTTTTCTATTCCCCATTAGAATTCTTCCAGTTACCAGCTGGGATTTTACATGTTAAGCCCTGAAAAGGAGGATAGTGGGAGGTGTGGGAGGTGAAGATGGGAGGAAAAGGACGTTTAACTACCAAATACTCTGTGTGAGTCAGTAAAGCTCGACGCAGCAGTTCGGTTTGTCCTTCCTCTTTACACCCGGTGGAATGAGGCTCAGCTCAGATGTGTGTGTGTGTGTGTGTGTGTGTGCAGGCTGCACACACATTACATGCTCCTGTGTCTGTCCTCGGGTCAAAAGTGCAACCAGCTTTTACCCGCGACACAGGAATCAGAACTCAGGCACTTGGTGGGGCGCGGAGGCCCCCGCTGTGCCGCTTTCAGGTGTCCCGGTACGGCAGGTGGAAGCAGCCGGGGCTGTCGTCGTCAGGCGACCAGAAGGACGACGGCCTCTTGTGGTGGAGCTCTCTGCGAACGCAGCGAGGACACGGCTGAGCTTTCTGCCGACACTCTGTGTGGAAAACGGCGCCGCAGCCGTCGCACCTGTAGCCACAAAGACACCCGTAAGTCTTCAGGTCACTGTGCACCGCCTCCAACCGGGTTTCTGTCCTTTTACTGCTCACTGTTTCCCACACATGAATGCTGGTGATGGAGTATCTGCGTGGCTTACAGATCCTACTTTAAACTAAAGTTACTGCTCAGCAGCTCCGAGTGTTTCGGGAGCAAATAAATACTTTTATAAGGATTTTATACATTTTACTGAGATATTTATTCATGTAACACCTCTATTAAAACATCTGTCTGACTGCTTTGCCGTCTACTTCTGTCCAGTTACTCAGACATTACTGTACTAATTACTTGGCTTTATCCAGGATTACTTTACTCTGGTTTGCATTAAAAGCAATGTGCTTACTTTTAGAAGGATACAACTCGTTTCATTTACTCAAAAACTTTTGATTTATATCTTGATTCTGACACTTCGATATTAATCTCACATGACTTCTTATACATACAAACCTTTTAGTCATTACTTTAAATGAAAGAAAATTACATTTAATTTAAATAAATTAAATAAATAGTAAATAAAAAATAATAATATAAAAGAAGTTTAAATACATTGAATTAAAAAAAATAAAATAATAGATAAAATAAAAAATAATCAAATAAAATAAATTTAAATACATTAAATAAAAAATTAAAATACTAATAAATAAAATAAAAATAGTCAAATAAATAAATTTAAATACATTAAATAAAAAATTTAAGTAATGATAAATAAAATAAAAATAATCAAATATAATAAATTTAAATACATTAAATAAAAAATAAAATAATAAATAAAATAAAAAATAATAAAAAAAATAAATTAAAAAATTAAATCCAATAAATAAAAAAATTCACGACTGCAACAAGCTCATTGCTTTTACGTCTTCCACCTCCCGAGTCCGAGACTGTCCAGCAGACTGATCCGTTATCAGACACTTCACACTTTCTTCACAAGTCATAAAACAGCTCAACAAGCGGGTGTGTTTGTGCACGAGTGTGTCTCTGATAAATCGCTTCGGATCAGCTCTTATCTGTCTGCTGTCCATCACTCTGAGATTCGGTGATGAAGACGAGGTTCTGGACTGTGTCTGGAAAATCCCAACAGTCTGCTGCCCGGCGTTGCTAACAAACACCAGACTCGCTCCAAGTGTCACACACACATTTGGACCTTGTTTCTAGATTGCAAAGGGTCAGTTCATCAGTGCCCCCCCCCCTCTCTCCACACCTGAGAAGTGAGAACTGAGCAACTTTCCATCCCAGCAGTTAAAAGAAGAAACTGTTGAATAAAAAACAAATTTCTGTGAATACAGAGATGACGTAGCGACGCGTTACCTGCGGGTGGCGTTCTCCTGGAAAGGGTAGATGACCTGTCCATCGTGGCAGAGCTCACAGATGAAACCTTTCTCTCGACACAAACTGCAGCTGAACACGTGTGAACTGGCAAACTTGATCACTTTGGACAGGAAAGGAGCCAGTTTCCCATCAATCACCTGGAGGATAAATACAAGTGTGTTACTAGTTACTCACTTCTATCCTGGAACAGGTTCTAGTAGAAATAGATAACCAATGAACCGATGTCCCAGCAGACATCTAACAGGAAACAGGAAAGACCTCAAATAGTTAAAACATCACTTTGAAATGTGTGACGTTGGTTTTAGGAGAAGCCTGGAGGGAAATTAGAACGAAGAAATGACATAAACTAGTGAAGGCAGTAAATCTGAGGAGGGTGAGAAGGGAAGCAAAAGTAAATGAGGTGAAAGTCATTTAATGGTAACGCTTAGCCAGGTTTTTAAGGAGTGGTTGGGTGGGGTTGGGAGGGGCGTAGGTGTAGTGCTGAATAGACTGTGGATGACTGCACAGACAGGAAAAAGCTACATGTTTTGTCATGTCATGCCAGAAAGCCAGACGAGTATAAAACAGACCTGAACATGTATGACAGAAGTGCAGGAGAGAAACGGAGGATGAAGCAGGAGAAAGAGCGGCAGACACACAATAAACAAGAGATCTTGAGAGAGAAGCGAGAGCCGGCATTCAGATACAAGTGGCTCCACCTGGCAGGGCCCTGGACCCCCCAATTATAACCTCCTTCATGCCGTTTGTTCCAACACGAGAGGAGTAGAGGATGCGAGATGGAAGAAACCACACAGAAGCACGGCTGCCTGAACTCCCGGCAGAGAGTTGCTGTTTACATTTGTATCAAGAGGACAGTAGAAACATTATGAATTGAGATTTTTAAAACATTTTTTATGCTGTCCGGTAATTTAGGTTAATATAAAAAAAATGTGAATGACACCTGGTCAGGTCTGCAAACAACTCATGTAATTTATATTATGTAATATATATTATAATATTCCCAAAGAATAAAGCAATTAGTGAAGAGAAAACGCTCCAGCTTTTCATGGCTGTCCACCACAGTTGGTTTTTTTTCTCTTATTAAGCCTTGTTCACCCAGTGAGTCCAACAACCAACACTTTTAATGATTTTCTCCTCCTCACAAAAATAACTGTTGGAGAAAACAACACAAACAAGAAAACTCACTCATCTTCTGGTTAATGGTCTGTTTCCGTTCCGCCATTTAAGTTCACGTCCACCTCAATTTGATTCATTTGCAGTGAAACTAAACCTACGTTTTTATGCTGAACAGTTTCCTTTTTATTATTCTCGACATAGAAGATCGAAACACAGACAGACAGTTTTGTCCGTCTCCGTCGGTTACAGGAAGACAAAGCAGAAACCGTTAAATAAAAAGCAGCAGAAGAAGTTGATATTTATTATTCTGCTACTTCTGGTGCTTTCTTAAACAGCTGTATAGCTACTTGCTAATCACTACACAAAAGTGAAATGTGAACAAAGGACTGGCCACTGGCGTATTGATGGGAATGTATAAAAGGCCGAGTGTGAATGCATCCTTTATGATTGTTGTCATGTGACGTTTAAGGATTCAAAATGTTTTTGATCATAGTTGTGACAGAAATGTTTTTAAAGTGTCTAAAAAGCACAAATACTTCAAATAAAAACAGGAAAAGCAAAATAAAGCTTAAGGAAAACTAACTATTGTTAAAATATTATAGAATCAGCTAACACATGACGATTTTTCTGCCTACAGGAAGATGAAACGCTCTCACAGCTCACGTGAAGCTGCACATTCAGGTCGCTAATGACAAACCTGCTGCTATGTGGTGAGATCTGAACTCTTTATCACATCGATTAACATAATTAAACAAGGCGTTGGAAGCGACGGCTAGGGGTAAATCCCTGAACCCCCCCAATCCTCGAATAGACACAATACAATAATATAAAGACGCAGATGTTCCGTCACAAAGCTCCACCTGGTGTTGAAACTTTGACCCAGCCCGGTATGACCTCAGGACAGGATGCATCCTGAGGTCATGACCTTTTATTTGCACTTGATTTAAGGTAAATTACACAAATAGTTCCAGAGATACAGCCAAAAATCAGATCCCTCGTGAATAAAGCGCCACCTAGTGGTAAAATCATAAATCCGATAATGTTGAAATTTGATACAGATCGTCCTGTTGCGGACCTAAACATGTGCACCGAGTATCAAATTCCAATTGTGAAAACTGTTTGAGTTGTCGGGCTCACATGAAGGATATCCGGCGACAGCCGTGATGAATTATATCTCTGCCACTCTGAGATAGGAAAATGTTTTAGATCACATTTCAGATAGAAATTTTTTTAAAGTGTCTCTAAAGCACAAATACTTGGAATGATAACAGGAAAATTAAAGCTTGAGGAAAACTAACTATTGTTAAAATATTTTGACACATGACGATTTTTCTGCCTACAGGAAGATGAAACGCTCTCACAGCTAACGTGAAGCTGCACATTCAGGTCGCTAATGACAAACCTGCTGCTATGTGGTGAGATCTGAACCCTTAATCCCATTTACTGAAACATATAAATAAATAAATAAATAATTCCACTAAGTAACCAAAAACATATTTAATCAGAAAGAAAATAGAGTTCAGATAAATGTTTGAAAGCAGGAAGACAGGTAGAGAGAGAGCAAGGCAGATAGAGTCTGCACGCCCCTCTTCCACCCACAACAACCCCAGTCCGGTCCAGCCCAGTCCACATGACGAATGGCTCTCCTGATGGAGCCTGACAGCCTCAGTAATTAAGGCCCACTATAATTGGACTGGGCAGAGTCAAACTGGTGGCAACACTGCTCTGGTGACTGGTTAGTTCTCTGGAGGGAGGGCTGCAAAGAAAAAGGAACAAACTAGATGGAGAATGAAAGTAGTTTAGAGTCCTGCTGCTCTGAACACGGTTTAGCTACAGCGGCACACTGGGACAATCATTCAGACCACAACTCCCAACATGAACAGGACAACAATACTGAGGGTGTCTGACTGGTGTCGACCAGTAGATCCATCAGGAGCTGTTTAAGGTTGCCGTGTGTATTCTCAAAACACCCCCCTGCTTGTCTTACACTGTGTGTAAATCTACACAAACTGATAAATAATCTCATCTGTGCATCCAGATAATAATAATAATAATAATAATAATAATAATAATAACAATAATAATAATAAAAATTAATATTATTATTATTATTATTATTATTATTATTATTATTATTATTATTATTATTATTAATAATAATAATAATAATAATA
>JBAMHX010000014.1:5809252-5827420 GCA_037177515.1 Pseudomugil tenellus | reverse complement strand
TTAAAGAACCCGCCTATTGGCTTCAAATCCGCTCTTCAGAAACCTCTGGGTCACGTGATTGTATGCGCTGTCCAGTAATTTATACAGTCAATGATCCATACAAACTTACTGCAAAAAAAATAAATGGTTTCTCTATTTTATTACTAATGACCAATTAATCAAACCTGTTTGATAAGCAACATCTGGCTGCTAAATCTGTGGAAGTAATAATACTTTAAGACTTAATAACTTTAATACCATCTGTCTGACGTTTCAACTCAGCTTCTTGTGTGTGAAATGTAACAAACCCACAGCTGAGGGTTCTAGGAACAAGGACATTTTCTTTATTGTGAACAGAAAGTTGTACTTTCTCTGTTGCAAACAGGTCATGTAATAAATCCGACAAGACGTCTGATACGCGGACAACAACGTCCATCTGAATATATCAGCCGCCATCGCCTTTAATGGTTAACGGCAAGCATGGAGAATAACTTTTAGAAACAATTATTAACCAACACAGGTTGTAAAATACTCCCAGCATTTAAAATGTGGGATTCAAACGCAGATGTTACAAGCTCCTCTACAACGGCATGGCGCTGACGTTTCACCGAAGCCGCATCGTCCGCTGAACCTTCCATCCACATTGTTTATTTCTCATCATGCAGAGTTGTGCATTTGAGGGTAAACGCTCCTCCCACACTCAAAAGCCATGAAGAGAAACTGGAAATCTTTCTGAGAACACCTAACATTTACTTAAGAGGCCTCTGTGCGTCTGGACAAGAGCGAGTGGAGAGGCATGCCTGGCATACGGGGAATGCCAGGGTGTCGCTGTGGGAAGCACGCTGTCCGCATGCACACAAACATTTTCATACTACTTCAACCCTCACACAAAACCATAGAAACCATCCTTGAAAGCTGGTGGAGGGAAAAGGACAGAGTGTTCTTAGACAAACACATATGGGGTCTACAAAATGAACTGCTTCTTAATGGGGGGGATATGGGTGGAGGCTATTTGTCAGGAGGTGAAAAGACTAGTTTGGTCCAGGCTTTAGCCAGAGGAGCTCAGCCTTCGCTGACCTCTGAGCCGGAACAAAAAAAGCCACGTTGATTAAGTGCGTCATTTTATTCAGGAGGTGAATCAAAAGAAACAAGCTTGTTAATATGGAAAACCAATTAAGCGGCAGAGTGCTCGAGAATCTCCAAGAGAGGGGGGAGGAAAGGAGAGAGAGAGAGAGAGAGAGTGCCAAGCGGAGTCAACAAAAGACTCCTATTGTTGAAATTAGTAGTAAATCTGTGGTTTGGGGGCGAGTTGTAGAGTTTTAGCAGGGAAAGAGACACAAAAACACACATGTGTGCTGAGCGTGTGTGAGGCCAAGGGGATGTTGGGAAGAATGGAGGGATGTCACGCTTTGTTTTTCTGCCTGTTGATTCTGAATGTGACCAATTAGTGAAGCAGAGAGACGCAGAGTGTGGGAGTGGAGGAGGAGGAGGGACGGAGCGCTTTCACCGTGAGAGTCCGAGCTCTGAGTCAGAGTGGGATGAAAGAAAAAAAATGGGGCAGGGTACAACATAATGAACATAATGACAAACAAAAGAACTTTTCAGCCATTTGCGGTTGCTTTCCTCAGACCCCCAACTCAGTTTGACGGCTCGACGCTGAACAGCCTTTCTTTTCCCCATCTTGCTACAAGTCTTTCATGTGAAAGTGAAAACACTTAAATGCTTTAAATTGAATTTATTCTCATTTATAAAATCAGGTGGGCAGACTAAAGCGTTGACAGGTTTTAGCTGGTAATCTTAAATTAGCAACGGACTTAAATGTCTTTATTTTCTATAGTAATATGCTAACAAAGCCCATTTGGTTCCTAAACAGCTCACAAATAAAAAGTTCAAATTAAATGGAAAAAATTGGATGAGAAAGGTGTTTATGAACCGGATAAGACACCAACATCTCGGATCAAAAGAAAAAAAAACATTCTGGTCTCATACAAGAGGAATTTTTGGGTTAAAAAAAATTGTTTCTTTGTGAAAGGAAAAGGTGAAGAGCCGCCATCTGGATGAAGAGTGTTTGGATTAAAATGTGCATTTTATAAGTGAACAATAGTTTTCCAGTACCTGCTGCAGGTCGGCCAGGGAGTACAGGTGAATGTGCTGTAGCAGGTAATCCCTGGGAAAAATCCTGTGAACACACACAACAACAAACATTTTATCATTTTCACTTCATCTTTTTTCTCTCTATTACTATTTGCCATTACATTATTATTTACCATTAATTGAGTATTGGCCATAAATTGATATTTTTCTTTTTTTTCCGTCTTTTTCGAAATAAAATGTATCAACATATCAATTTTACACACAGCAAGTCATCTGTTTAAACTCTCCCCTCCGATAAGAGGAAGATATATTTATATTCCCATCCTGCACAACACATCATCCCATCTTTTCATAGTTTTCTTTCTCCATGTTGATAACTCATTAAATAGACGACATGCACAAATTTACCTTTACATGACTACTGAGATAAAAATAAGAAAATATTTATCCACCAGAGAAAGGACCAACGAGAAGTCTGTTTTCACGCACACTGAACCCGTTTCTGACATGAGGAGGACGTAACACTGGTATGATGGCAGAGTGATGCTTCTGGCAACGTCCTGGTTAGAGGAACACAACAAATTTTAGGTACGAGTTTTCCTCCAAATACTAAATATTTCGGTCAAATCAAGCATCTTGGACAAGGATGGAAAAGTCCTGAAAGTTTTCCATGTCTTCCTGTTCCAACACACCCGATTCAAGTGAATGCATCACTGTGCAGATCCTGATAGGCTGCTGGATCCATGTGATTTGAATCAGGTGTGCTGGACCAGGGGTAGAAGGAAAACCTGGAGGGTTCTGGCTCTCTGGGACCCGGGTTCCCCACGCCGGATCTCGGATGTTCTGTTGTCCAAACCATGGAGACGTAAAAGAAAATGCCTTCAGAGATGTAGAGGAGTTCAAGCCTCTACAGGTAAGATCTGTTTTGGCAGGAAAAGCTGGATTATGTGTAATGGAGGGTGTTTAAAATCACTGTTTTGTGTACTATTTTGATTATATAATAAGCAAAAACAATATAACAGTCGTAGTTTTCACACTTCCTGTTGTTATCATTTACTTTTTACTCATTTATGACCTGTGTGGGCACATATTTTTGTGTTAGTATGGACATAAAAAATGAAGTTTAACCCACTGGATTGGATTTACAACGTGAGAAGTTTAGCGGCAGGTAAGGTGAGGTAGTTACTGCTGTTGTTGTGACGGCTTGAGAGTCCATTAGGTCACAGAATGTCCTCACAATGACACAAAGACAAGTATGTGCGAGGGTGGAGGCCTCCTGTCAGACAACCAAGATGGATGGCACCATGTTAAATCCCGTCTAAAGCTGTGATGAGTGTCACCAAAAACCAAGGGCGAGTGTGTATGTGTGATCCAGACACCTCGCGCTGATAATCTACTCTGTTTGCAAGTTACCAATGGTTACCACATCAGCATTCATGAGACAACAAACGCACAGTCTCCTTTCAGATTGTGCTCATATGAACACACTCTCAAAGTGTGTGTTGATCTTGATAAAGGCACAAGAGAGTGAACATGTTGCAGGAGTAGATTACAAAGAGCAGACACAGAGCATGTATGCAAATGCGCACACATGTGCAGCGACTTACAATATTTGCACAAGACTCGATGGTTTTTAACGCAACAGCTTAAATCATTAACTGGACAGCTTCCACGGCAACAAACACACCTTTCAATAAAACTTTGCTATCATTCAGGGATTAAGGTTGTTTACAGAAGGACGGTCTCACCTGTCTAAGTGTGTGCAGATTGTAAAAGTCCTACAAATCTGCGTGTGTATGTGAGACTGTGCGAAAAACAACAAAAAAACTTAATTCAAGTCTTTAAATGATCTTTTTTGTGTTAAAAGAAAAAAAAAATGTAAAGTAAACATGTAAAAATTAGTTACGCATTTCCTTGCTGATTCTCTTACTATATGGGTTACATGATGGTTTTAATTCCAAATTAAATTCTTCTTCTTCGAGTTTACATAGAAATTTTAATTAGAAATAAAAGGTTTATCACGTTTATTCTCATCTCTTAATTCCGACGTGACGGCGGAAGTGATATAACTACGAAGCAAATCTTTTGCTGTTTTTAGCGTTAGCGGCTAAATGGAAAACCATCTCATATAAACCGTTTTAGCTTCAATTTTGATTAAATATATGAAGTACTGGCTTATCACAAGTAAACTACTTCACCTTTTTGAGCAGCTGAGGCGGAAAAGAAAAATAGAATATATCAAAGACGGGAGGCGAATATTTTTTTCAACTTTATTGCATTTACAAAACAGCACGACGGAAGGCAGAAGACTGCACATGTGCGTCAATGCAGCGGGAGAAGGTAAGCATGCGCAGAACGTCCGGAATTAACCACGAGAGGAATTAAGGTTTGCATGAGACAGGAATTATTTAATTCCGCTTTAAAATAAGAATAAACCAGCCAGTCTATTCAGAATTATACTTAATTCCGAATTATCAATTCCACTCAGAAGAAGGTGTTTACATGGTTACTTTTCGTCTGTTTAAAGCAGAATTAACTTTTATTCGGAATTAAAATTTCTATAAATTAAAGTTTAAACACAAATGGAGAATATCCGGTAACACATTAAACACTTTAAATTCCGTATCCATCTAAAATCTGGTATCAAAAACAAGTGACAGGAAGAGGAAGACAAAAGCAATCTTTTTTGCTCCCCTTTTGCTTCAGACTGCACATGAACTGCAATCCTCACAAAAAGTTACAGATTTTCAGCTCGTTGGACGAGGAACCGAAAATGGCCAATTTGAACTTGCATAAACTTAAATGCACACATACAGCTGTTCCATGTTACGCCGTTGTCCAGCAAGGTGATTAACCACAACAACACACAGTCTCTGAACTGTGATTGGACGAAATGCTTTTCACAATTTTTCCTACTAATTTAAGGAGCGTTTATAAAATGTGTGTACTGGTCCATAACACAAACGGCTTGCAGTCTAAAGGAAATGAAGATTTATTTTACAGTGTGCATTAATTGCATCTGCATGTTGCCTTTGGATTTATAAGTGCAATAATTTATTATTAGTCGTTATTCATTATAATGCTATAATAGAGAATGATTTCTATGCCCTGACAGTGCACCGTCTGTGTTGAGCTCCATCTAAGTGCTATTTTCTCCATGTGACTTTGCATTTTTTTATTATCTGATACAACACTATCAATATATGCACAGACCTCCGTCTCACAGTAACAAACATGTTACATATACAAATGTATAATATCAATAAGAATCAGCAAAGGATCAATAATGAAAATAATCCAACATCACTAAAGAGCAAAAAACAAGCAGTTTAATTTTTATCATCTGATTATTAATTGGAGTTCACTTGCAGTTATTCTTGAACAGAATTTCTTCTTTAGCTGCATTTAAAATAAGTTTCTAAAACCGCTTTTTCCACCAACAATTTATTTATTTATTTACACAAATCAAATTTTATATATGTCAATATATTATTTTTTTATATATTTTTGAATATATTTTCCTCTCTGAGATTAATAAAGTATTTTTCATTTAATTTAATTATTACGCTACATAATCTATAATATAATAATCTATAACACATAATCATTATATACATAAATAATATAGTAATCAATACTATATAATCTACGCATCTATAAAATTATCTACGTAATATTACAGAAATTATGGATATTCTGTCTCAGAGTGATGCAGAAAATTAGTTCATGTCTTTGTTAGATCTAGATTGTACAAACTTAAAACCTTCCTTTTAAACAAATCTTTTAGTGAGGAAGTGTAGCCGACCATTAGTTATGCAGCCATGGAGATGTCCCATGATGCACTGAGCACATCCTGTTACTTTCTCAGCTTCTTATCCTTCATGTATAAATATATGACAGCATTAACATGATTAGCATATTTCTCTTCATCTGCAGGCCTTCCTACATAACAGCTGCAGTGTATATTAATCTGTCTTTCCCGTTCTCTCCATCCAGCCAGTCGAGGCAGAGGGCACATTCCCCCCCCCCCCCCCCATGTTGGGTTCTGCTGTAAGTTTTGCCTTCTTGTAAAAAGGGAGTTTTCCTTCCCACTGTCGCTTCATGCAGCTCAGGATGGGAGATTGGATCAAAGTCACGATTCGATGCAACCTTTTTGGTTCCCTCACAAAAGGCTATTTCAGATGAATTGGCTCAAATTGCTCTCTGTGAAGCGTCCTGACACGATATTGACGTGAAATAGCGTTACACAAATGAATCTGAATTGATTTGAATTTCAGATTGAATCCATTCAGGAAGACACAGATGATCACATCATGGCAACGTGGGTTCAGTATCCTGAACAAGGACGCCTCGGCATGTGGCCCGGGGAAACTGGGATCAAACGACTGCTCTTTTCTGCCCCCACAGTGATGGTTTACTCTCAGACACTTTCTGAACCAAAAACAAGTGAATGACAGCAGCTTTACAGCTGTTACTTGTAAACAGAAGAAGTATTAACATGTGCTTGTGTGCTTTTATGATCTCTAAAGTTCGATACATTCGCCACGAGAGGTGAGTTTGTTTTTTTTTTGTTCTCGAGGCCCTGAGAAGAAAATTAGGCCATTTTGTTTTTGTGGATGAAGACAGTTCGACCCACACAAACTTTTTCTCCAGGTGCTTCAGGAAGTATTATGTGATTGGTCAAAAGCATGAAGCAAACAGTTGCAGCTTCCGTATTTTTACTGATGCGAGGTATAAATCTAGACACGGACACAGTCGCGTGCCCAACCTGCCCTACCGTTGGCTAAAAATAAAATAAGCGCGTCAGTTCTTCACAGACATCTGATCTCGGCCCCGTTGCAGATGCAGCTTCTTGTGCGGTACTAATGGACTCAAAAGAACTTTTTTCTTATTCTTCCTGCAAGAGGAAACTTCTCGCTTCTTGTGAACACATTCTAGCTCAGGCAAACATGTGTTTCATTACAAACACTTGATATGATTTAAGAACTTAAATGGAAGTTTTACCTATAAGGTGCCAACTCACAACAAATTCCTTTCAGTGCACTTCTACAAGCAGCTTCCAACCCAATGCAACTCATTTTGTCCATTTATGATGCATTGTAGCCATTTCATGACGCTTTACAGAGATCGCAACAACAACGAAGCATCGGCGAGACAACCTCATTTATCACAACGCAAATTTATAGCTTCATAGCTTCATTACAAATCTAATCTTCACTACACTAATAAAACAGCTTTGTTTCTGGATCATTCAGATCAAATAAGTGTTTCAGCTTTAAAACTTCACATCCACAAACATAAACACACACAAACACAGCTGTTGCGGTCATTAACAATATCATTGTCAACACTTTGCATTAATACAAATGCAAAAACTAAACTCTAAGTGAGATTAAACATCTCAAATCAAGGACACATATGCTTATTTTTTTAAACGTAAAATATTTATTCTTACTTAGTAGGTTTTTTAAAGATTTGTTTTAGGAATTCTTGACAAGGTTAGTGTAATCTGCCAACAGAACAAGACATTTTTATCTTATTTCAAGGAAAATTAACCTAATATTGTCTTTTTTTTTCTTGTTTTTTAAAGCCAGTTTTTGTAGTGTACAGTAACCTGAAAACACACTTACTTGTCAAATTCTTAAATATTTATGTTTTTAATCTCCTATTTAAATTTTGTACATTTCTTTTGTTATTACACCCCACTTACTTTATTTATCTTGATGTTTTTTTTCCCCCTATGTTGCTTTGCAGCAACACTCTAAAGCAACTCAGCTAACCTGCAAAGAAGAACCTCCTGAAACCTGTAACGTCTGATTAAGTTACAGCAAACACATAGAGCTGTAAATACTGTAAAGTCTGTAAATATACTGTCTGTGAAAACGTGTCTGCATGTGAGCAGCAGACATCTCTTTTCGGATCCTCCCTCGAGCAGACTAATGACATTGGGAAGGTTTTAGTGCCACGACTCTCATCAATCCTGCAGTGTTTGGAAGTGGTGGGGCGCTGGTCGGCATTAGCTAATAGCACAGAAGTAAACACAGAACGCTATGATGCTGCTCGGCTTTGCAACATGCTTCCTTTAGAGCTTTCTTTACAAATGTTTGCTCCGTGATTTAATGTGATTCTGATCTGTAATGTAAAGATGTTATAAACAGACTTACATCCATGTTAAAGCAGCATTTCTTCCAGAAAAAACTCATAAAAAGAACAAAATTTAACTACAAATTTCTAGAATGTGTCAAGTTAATATGTTTTATTTGTCTACATGCGATAATAAAAACTATTAAATCATTTAAAAAGTACATCAATCATGTACATATAACCTAGTAATTGTTTTGCTGATCAAATCGTTCCATATTTATCGCATATTTTTCCTTTTTCAGCTCCAGATGCAGCACAAAGGATGAAGTCAAACTCTTTTAAAAGACAAGACAGACTTTTGCATGTAATTTGTTATAAACCAAATAAATAAACTAAATTCGAGTCAATGCACTACTCCTTCATTAGAAATACTGCATCAGGTTAGAATTTACGAGTGACCTGAACCAGGTCAAGTGGCATCAATCAGCACACAGACAAGGATTTCAGTGTGGGACCCCACTCAGGTAAACAGTTATCCCCTCTGACCATCACACAGCAACATTTAAAGCACAGGAACGTTTCTTTATACATACACAGACAGGAATGCATGAAGATAAAAGTGATGATGGTATGCACACATGAACCCACACACAGATGCATGTGAGATGTTAACAGTCTGTATCATAACAAATATTTAAGTCCATCAGCGACAGCTTCCACTGTGGGCCATGAAACTTTTATCTTCTCATTAAAACACAAGAACGAACCACTCAAACTAAAATATGATCTGTACAGATTCAATTTGTGTTGCTGAAAATGGAGATGAAGACACCTACGTTTTTACAAATATATAATATAAGAGATTTCTGGGTGGTTTGGTAAAGCTGGTGTTGTGTAGCGTGTTTTTGAAACCATTAAATTTAATAAAGTATTTCTTTTTTATCTTAAAATCCCAGATTTGCTAAATAAATTATAACTGTTCACACAAAACCAACTAATGAAAAGCTGATTCGCTAATCTGAATCTTCTCCTGTCTTGAGCGGGAAGAAGGTAAAAGTGGAGAAGAAAACTTCTAACAGGAACAAAACTCCAACTCTTCTCACATAAAATGGACATTTTATTTCTCTTAAAAAGTTTATCAGTCCACAGTAACAGCAGACACTGGTTACGGCTCACAACCACTATGTTTACAGACGTGCTAATATGATCCTTTGAATTTGAATGAATAATGGATGGAATTCAATTATTTATTTACTTTTTAGATTTTAGGATACCTTTTCAAGTTTAGACAATCATTTTTATCTCCCAAATACTTCCAACAGATGAGTCTGCAGCATGTGTGCAAATCAACCTCATTTTAATGCCATTTTTTATGTGTTCTCATAGCTTTATGTAGTTCTCATAAAACTGTCCACATTTGTTTATAATCTGGAATAATTTCTTTTTTAAGTGAATGATATTCATCTTCAACTTGTTTCCTGAATGAATGAATCTATTTGCATGGATTGTATAGCGTTCATTACAACCTAAATCCATATTTGCAACCAGCTTATGATGTTTTAGCTTCTTTTAAAATATAGAAATATATAAATAAATAAATAATAACAATAAATAATAAAAATATATGAATAAATATAAAAATAAAGTGCTGTGGAACTGTGACAGCAGCGTACCTTCGCCTGAGGTCCTCGGCGACGGTTGCTCTGCAGCTGAACAGGTAGGCCCGCAGCGACTGAAGCTGCTGACGGAGACGCAGCACGGTGCTTAGAGCTTCACAGTGTTCGTACAGGCAGGGGTTTAGCTGCTGGATGTCCAGCAGTGGCTCCTCATACACAAACTCCAGGAACTCCTTGGCCTGTTTCGACACCTAAAGCACGCAAGAGTTCAGATTAATGCACCAAGAATAAGGCTGCGTTGAAAAGATCCATTCTGAATAGATTCCGATATAAATTCCTAAAGATCGATTCATGAGTGCAGAAATCGATTAATTTAATACATTTACTTGGTGAACTTTGACCTTTCATTCATGCATTAGTGTGACAACACACAACACACACTAAGAAATGAATCTCTTCATATGTACAACAAACTGCAGAAGTCATCTTTAATTAATGACAATTCGTTAAATTTTTTGTTGAATGTCAATATAATACTAGTATTAATATGTTTAATGACTATATATACATATGATTTAACAAAAAAAACCCAAAGATTGTAATAACACTGAACAAAATCCATATCTGATCAGAACAGATCGGATTGAATCGTGAAAATCGATTCTAAATCTTAAGAATCGGAATTGAATCTCACATTATGGCAAATCCACGCTTGTGATGGATGATGTGAGTTTATAAAGTCTAATTAAAGCCTAATTTTTTATATATAATAAAGAAAAAGAATACAGTGTGCTCATGTGTGAGCTGTCTTATTAATTAAGCTCATAAGGTTTATAAGTGAGGGCTGCATTCCATTTAGACCTTCTGCTTTTGTGCACGTTCGACAAGTAATGTATAAATAATTGTTGGAATGCAGTTTGTTTAATACAGCTGATTTTTGTACCATATAAACTAAAAGTTATGCCATAATCAAAATATTCAACAAGACGCAACGCTTTTCTCTTGTTGTATAAGACTAGAACAACTGTTCCCACCTCTCTGATCTCTAATGACACTTTATTCCACATTTAGTGTCCAGTAAAATCATTCTTTTCTAGGAAAACGCGCACCTATTGTAAAACAGTGACCCATTCGTACAGTACTGATGTTTCAGCCGGTTTTCCCCACCTTGTGCTTACTGGTGTCCCAGTTGTGCAGCAAGCGTGCTGGGATGAGGAAAGAGTTGTCCTGATGGCAGCTCTGGCAGTAGTACCAGCCGCTGTAGTAACAGACCTTTGCCTTTCCCCTGGACAGGCCGATTGGACGCTGACAGCCTGAGGAGAAAGTCGCCGGGTTAGTCAGTGTGTGCTTACACCTTGTTAATAAACAAATGTGAACAAACACGATAATCTAAAGTGTCTGATTATCTCTGTTATCGTGAGGAAAGCTGGTCTTGCCAAACGCAACACCTTGCATTTTACGACTGGAGGCTTCAGTAAAAAGATCCATATCTGCAAATTCTGTTTGTTCGAAGGCTGATTGGCCTTGAAGTGTTGCACAAGTCAGCTGTTGGTGACAACAGAACAACCTGGATCGGGCTGTAGAGCACAGAACTATGTGTTAATATGTGACGGTTTACAGCGTTAACTACACGCTAATCCAGCCGATGAAGGCAGCAGATAATGAAAACAGATCGAGGTTTAGAAGAAATTCGCACCCAGGAAGGGTAATAAAACAAAAACGGAATCCTATCGTCACTTTTTAAAAGACAATGTGACACTAAACTCAAAGCAATGACAGAGTTGAGGAGCCCGAGCAACATGTTTTATGTTGTGATGCCCTGGACATGATACAGGACGATGCAGACGGCACGACATCCTGACTGCTTTCTTTAAATGAATCTTTTTTGTTAAAATGATGCTACAATAATGTTTAGGTCTGACCTCTGTGGAGGATTAATCCCTCTATAATACTTTTGCTACTGATTTTCAGCTCAGATTTGTTTTTTTTTTTTTCTCTTGGATTTCCTTAAACAGCTTCCTGACAGAATATTTCTAATGAGATTTCAATCAATATATCAACTGTGCAAAAGATGCATCTCTCAGGTCCAGAGTCAGCTTTTTGCTGCATTTTACAGACATCACCTTCAAACGCTGTTCATCTGTGTTTTTATTTTTTTAGGTCCTGATATTTCTTCTGTTCTCTTCTTGCCTATTTTCTTGTAACACTCATACAGTCAAACACAAATAGTGACTTTTTAGTTACAAGCTTTGTAGGAATGTCTCAGTCAAACTGGATCATCATTTTTGTAGATGCAGCTGATGTAATAGCAGCAAATAGTATCTCTAACAATCTGACAATAAAAAAACTAGCTAAAAGACACCATTTAGTTTTTTTTTGCCAAGTATTTGCAGACAAAATGACGCCATGATGAAATGAGTACATCTCTGCAAACAGCAGTACTCATGGACTTTATGAAGATGTGTTAAAGTCAACGTCTGCTACTGGTGAGGAAACAAGGAAGATGCCACACAGCAAATATACAAAAAGACACGCAGAACAATTCACAGCAGTTGAAAACTTTAAAAGATGTTTTATTTTTAAAAAAAAGAGCGCTTAAGATAATTTTAAATGGCAACCGGAAGACTTTTTGGTGTGGCTCAAGACTTTTGCACAGTGTACTAACATAAATAAAACTACAAAAGTCTGTTTTGTGTTGATGTTACAAAGTAAAATTTGTTTTAGTGTTTTAAAGACATGAGTTGAATTTGATTTGAATGCATCAAGTCTTCAACCAGGAAGTTCAGAAATCCACACGAGTACCCATTCATAACTTATTTTATCATCTTTTGTCCACTTCTGCCTAAAATCTACCTGCCAAATTCATCTGAAGCAATCCCAGATAACAGTCTTTTTCTGTAGTCACAACACAACAGTCTTGAATAAGAAAAGAGCTTTGTAGATCTGAAAGAGCAACAGATCCACTGCTCTATTCAGCCTCATAGCTTCCCCACTCTGCTTTGTCTTCCAGTTCCTTTAAAGTTCCTTCTTCACCCAAACATCCGGACGCACGCCACGATCACACACACCCAAACAGCTGAGCGCTGCAACGCTGCAACAGGTGTCCCTTATCCACAGCATCTAAGGGAACATTAAGCCTGGAGGAAAAACAGCCAATGGAGAGAAGTCAAGGAGAAACGAAATGAGATTTTGATCTAGTTTTCAAATGAATTCTTTAGAGGCTCGACAAAAAAAATATAAATAAAAATGGAAGAAAAGACAGAAATAAAGGGGACATGTGTCGGCACGTCTGTCCAACACAACAAACAACGGAGTGAAAAAGAGGAAATGGAAATAAAAACAACTGAGATGGAAGGAAAGACAAAGACTGGAGATCAAACAAGATGAAGGCAGACAATAAAGAGAAGTTCTTCCAGCTACTTTTCTATCACAGACTGTCATCTGGTGTCTGAGCAGCACATACAATGGTGTAATCAGCATTCAGAGCTGAACGCCTGCTTTATCTAACACAAGGGAAAATAAGCCATGTTGGACACACAGACAGAAACCAGGGCCGAACCACTGCTCAGACCAAAACTCAGCTGAACTTTTTCTTCAAATGCTGATTTTATACAAACATAATTGGCTAAAAAGACTTTACTAAAAGGAAAAACGTCATGAGTGGACCTCTGTAGTGAAGTGACGCCACCATGTTAGCAGCAGCCTGTTTAGGACTGGTGGTTTGTGTGTGTCAGGCTTGTTCAGGCACATCCGTCGATGCCCAGTTTGGAAGCAGGTCAACGCTTTTGGTGTTTGTACCGGCAGCTACTATCAAGAAGTACCGACGTCACAGGAAGAGGACGCATGTCAGGTCCGGCATCTGTGTCATCCTCACAACAGATACAGATGGATCTTTGGTTTTTACGTCAACTTCTCTTCAGATACGTAACAGGACATGGTACAAAGTTAGCTTGATTTTATTTAGAAAGAGTGAATGATCATTTTATGGCAGCAACCAAAAAATAAAAGGCCGAAAAGAAGATAAAATAAATAACAATGAAAGGAAAATAATGAGGCAGCTCAGGCCAGAAACACAGAAAACTGACAATGTACCGCCATTGCTGTTCTAAAACAGGAAATGCCCGTCAGAACTGTTTGAAACAACTCCACCCTGTGCCGTTTACCAGCCAATACCAGTCCTACTTCCACAGACAAATACTGCAGCATGACGCCGTAACTCTTGCACATTTCACTGGTACCACCAGTAGACCCGGTTTAATGGACCACCAACAACACCGACACAACAAAAGAGAAGCCCACCAGTCAAGACTCTTCCACAGATCTGCAAAACTGCCTCTAAAAAGCAGTAAAATACAAAAACACTGGGACGTGTGTTCGGAAAGAACCCGCACAGAACGGCGGCAGAATGACGTTCACGTACTTTGATTTGTCTTGTAAATGCATGAGTCACATGATCAATGAGTCATATGATCGATGAGTCACATGATCAATGCGCCACATGATCAATGAGTCACATGATCAATGAGTCACATGATCAATGAGCGATACCTTGAACATCATGTGGGTCCTTGAGAAACTGCACTTTCTCAAAAAATAAACTAGACGTCAGAATGAATCCTGCCAATTCTGACAAATAGAAACTATTTAAAAAGCTGTGCACAAAAATAATCAATACATAATATTAGAATCAATTTAATAACTTTAACTGCTTTCCCTTGTCTGAATCTATTGCTCGCAGACACCAGGAGAAGGAAAAGCGCTTATCTTTACAATGAAAACCATATGTGTAACTCATATCTAGGTAGGCTAATTACAGCAGTGATCTCATGCTGTTGTTTGGGGTGGATGCTCTTTGAAAAGAAGAAACCACAGTCCACTAACTGGGAAGCAGCAGGCTGAGGGGATGGTTAACAGTCAGAAAGACTGTCACTTCGAGGAAGCAGCTGACCACCAGACCGGGTTTCTGGCCAACTTCGGCCTCAAATTTGGCCTGTTGCTGATGGTACCGCAGGAACAAAGACACGGGCGAAAGAGGCCCGAAAAGCATTTGCAAACTGAAAAAACAACCTTTAACCTTAACCCCAAATTCTATATCATGAGTGAAAAAGGAGAACACACCCACGCGTACAAACACATGTTGGCAAAGCCGTGCCTTACCACCGCAGAGGCTCTCTGAAAGGTTTCTGCTCAGTATGCTGGGAAACCGAGAAAAAACACACACAAGGGAAGCAGTACGTTTACCAAGCAAATAATATGATGAAAAAATACAACAGCAGGACGATAATGTACAGTGAAAACCACTTTTATATACTTTATTTAAAAGGATAAAGCTTATTTTCTCAGACTTAAAAATTCTCCTGTTTTTAGATGAGTTCGGATTACCTAAATTATTCCTGAGAACATTTTTAAGACATTTTACTTATATTAAAATTTACACAAAGTGGAAAAGTCCTGATGGTGACGTCATGGCTGTGGAAACCTCTGATTGGTTACATGAACAATATTGAAGTTAATGAAAGGAACACATGAGGATGGTGCAGAAGAGTTACGGAGCTCCACAGGTACGATTCCTCCTTGGATACAGTTTCCTAATGTCGAGTATAAACACCATGACGTCCAGCTTTCAATGCCACTCAGGAATTTCAGGAATGGATGTGTTTTTGTCCAAAAGGTGTGAATCAACCTCAGAACAAAGCTTTAAAGTTTCTGGCGGAAGCGGGAGACAATTACCACAGTTACATTAACGTTTCTTATCTGGAATCATTTATTCAGAATTAAATATTCTAAACATTTACATAGAAATGGTCATTCTGAATGCAGACTTACATGGAAAACATGTTTAATACCTTTTTTGACAAATCTATTTACAATATTGGGCTTGAGAAAGGTTCCGATTGGCCTGAATGACGTATTTATTGTGGCGGAAGAAAACAAACTCCAGTTCCTGCTTTTTTTTCCGGCTACAACATGGATGACCACATAATAAGCACCGTCTGTTACTCGGATTTAGATTATAGTTTTGAAGCAGCAGCTCGCTACGAGCAGGAGAAGGGAGATGAAACAGCGGAGGGGGATATATGTATCCACCAGCGCAAAAAAAAAAAAAAAGGAGCAAACGCAGAACAACTGGATCGGATTTAAATACTCCTGATTTCTTTTTCATTTGGACTCCTTTTCATTTAGAAATGTGTTTTTTTTTATCTCTTAAGAGGATACTGTTTTTATTCTGAATTTAAAAGTGAATTAAAATCACGCAAAAATTGCAGTAAGTTTTTTTTTTAGGAAAAAAAAAACAATTTCAGCAATGTGAAAAGCATGTGGAAGGATTCCCAAAACGTTCATGCCCAAGTTTGAACAAAATTATACAGAAATATTCTTAAAGTAGCATTTAGTAAACAGAAATCATTTTAGTGACACTGACTTTAAAATAAATCTGAATTTACTTTCGATATTGAGAAGAAAAGTTTTAACTGTAAATAGTAATTCATTGTGTACTTTAAAATATCATATAATAAAAAAACAAAACATTTTTAACATTTACTAAACTCTCTATTTTCAGCTGTGATGAAAAAAAAACATCCAACATCATCATCAGAGTAACAACTGCGTTTTCTACTCGTCTCTGATCTTTTATGCGTCTTTCTGGGATAAAGAGAAAGAGGGACAGAAGGAAAGATGAATGGGAATTGAAACGTAGCTCAAAGGTTCACCGATTGCACCGTGGCTCTCTGTAGTGAGAGGGGGTCACTTTGACCCGCTCACACTGAGAGAGAGAGAGGGAGAGAGAGACATAGAGATACAAACAGAGAGAGAGAGATGACATCAGGCGCAGAAAAAGAGGACTCATACTTTCATCTGCCCGCCGCTGGTTCAAACCACCACACCTCTGACAGGACTGCTGTCTGTGTGTGTGTGTGTGTGTGTGTGTGTGTGTGTGTGTGTGTGTGTGTGTGTCTCATGTCCATGTGTGAATTAAAACTGAAAAGACAAGAGAAGCTCGAGCTTTGATGTTTCTCATTCACATCGACCAAACACTCAAATGAAAATGTGAACAAATAAGGAGGGCTATGAGTAAGATAGAGTGTGTGTGTGTGTGTGTGTGTGTGTGTGTTAGAAAGAAACTGTCCATCTTTTGATGTGAATCCACCTCTTATTTCTTCAGTTCCCTCATAACTTCTGAATCCCACTTCACGCAAACCCCTCCCCCACCTTGTCCAACAGCCTCACATGGTCCATCAGGGGCCTGAGAACGTGCTCCAATGTAACAACAGGGGCCACTAACCCCGGGGACACGCTGCACAATGTGTCCATGCGAGTGTGTCCGTGTCTGTGTATGGGATTATGGGGCGAAGGGGAGTCACAGCCTTCAAACGAACACATTTCCTTCAAAAGGAATCTAAAATGCAGCTGTTTCCATATGTAATTAGCTGAATTTATTTTGCATTTTTATGTTAGACAACCAATCTCTTAATACGTACGTGTTCGGAGACGGCAAATGCAAATGCGAAGGAATCACTTAAAACAAGTTCAAAGAAATATAAATGGAAACTATAGATGCACGCAAAGCATTTGGGATCACAGCCATCTTTTTCTTTGAGTGGTGTCTCCTTTAAATCATCTGATTTCCTTTAGAATGCAAAAGAAGAGGTGTGTGTGTGTGTGTGTGTGTGTGTGTGTGAATGTTTCTGTTTAACCGGGCTTCTAAGGTTTTGATGGCCAATATCAATGTCTGATCATTGATATCATGAACATTATCAAAGTTTCTAAAAATGATCATCAAAATTAGACCATAAAAAACTAAATTTTATGTTGTTTTTAGAACAGCTGGTGCCAAACGACACAAACCTGAAATAAAACTCTGAAATAAAACCTTGAATTGTTTTACTTCACTTTATCAGAGCTGGCTTTTGCAGAAACAATGCTCACATAGTGTAATATTGTTATATATTTGATAAAGGTTTAGTTCTACAGCTGCATCATTTACAGGGACATTCATATCCACTATAAACTTTTATTTTCCTTTTCTTTTTTACATGTATGACACTTTTTTCATCAGTGCTGTGTGCTATTTAATTTACTCCTGACCACCAACACATACGCGGATACTTTAACATCTTGTTATCTTATGGAGCTACGATAAGTTCATACGTTTTGTAACGGCAACCAAGACGGGAACAAACCAAATCTGCAAGTTCACATTTATTCAAGTCAGTGAGACAAAACGGATGCATGTCATTTACACATACTTACAAATACTAACACATGCTTTCAGATTTGTAAACTAGAAGTAGATACATAAGGTAATATACTAATTTCATAACAGGTATGAAAGTGTTGAGGAAAGGTACAAAAAACAAGCAAATAGCTGCTTAAAGCAAGTTTCCCATATATATAT
>JBAMHX010000014.1:5784429-5808970 GCA_037177515.1 Pseudomugil tenellus | reverse complement strand
TATATATTAATGATCATTATTCTTTTTTTCAGTACTGAATAATTTTACTGTAATGACAAAACTATTCAAGTAATTAAACTGTTCAAAAAAGATGAAAAGAAAGAGGATAATGAAAAAAATTTAGGAGAAATATTTTAAATTCTTGTGTTAATGGAGATCAAACAAATAAAGATTGATTTCCTCAAGTAAAAGTGGAAGTAAAACAACTATGAGGTGACATTAAACTTCTACTAAACCTTGTGATATAAAAAGAGAAAAAACTTGAATTGAAAAGGTTTAATAGGACTTCCAGCAGCTGCTAACTAACACCGCAGGAAGTTGAGAAGGGATACTGTCAAATAAATGAGGGGGGTCGTAAGGAGAAAAGGAGCCATAAAGAGGAAAAGGCGTATGAATGAACTGGTGAAAGGAAAAAAAGAGGAAAAACAGGAGGATGGGAGGGAAAGAACTGCAGTGAGTGAGCAGAGGTGTGCTCTTTATAGAAAATGGATGTATCCAGCTGTCCCGTCCATCCAGCTCTACTTTGAAACCCTCCCAACAAAAACTATGCTTCCAGCTGACCACTGTAGCATCCCCAGGCTGCTTTCACTCGCATTCATTCATTCAACTATTTTTTCCTCTTTGCCGGTGCTTTAAGCCCACCAATTATCATCAGTTGCTCCCAGTGGCCTCAATCCTTGCTCCTGTTTCAGCTGTCCCTTCAAACAGAGCTGCATTAATAAGCCAGTTGTTACAAATAAAAAGGGAGGTGAGCTGCGATTATTCAAAGCCCTCCTGAGAGAGAAGCTGAGAGGAAACCTGCATTTCACACCCAGGGAGAGCAAAAGCACTGCCTGTTATTTATGGGATTGTCCAAAGGTTTGGTTGGAAGACTGAAAGGAGAACAAATAAAGGAAGAAAAGGGTGAAAGAAAACAACCAATAAAGTGAGAAACAGGTAGAATACTGGCAGCGAATCAGATACACCGAACATCATCAGAGTTTGATGACTTTAAGCATTAACGTGTCAAAGAAGAAAGAAACCATCAGTTCATCATTCAATGGTCAGAGAAATGATCTAAAACAGTCAAGACAGCTGCTAGCCTTCGCAAGAGTGGACTAATCAGACTGTACAATGCTCAGAGACATGTCAGACTAAAAAGATGTTAGGAAGGAATGCCCGGAGAAAGCCGCTCTTTATTAACAACATGGTTTAATAGCAGATTTTTAAAGTTGTATCTGATTGGATCAAACAGTTTTCAGAACAATGTCCTTTGCAGAAAAAAATGCAGAACAGTAAAAACAACTCAAACACAGTGGTGAAGGGGTGAGGCTCCTTTCTCACCCTGAATGATCCTTCATTTGTTTAAAAACAAACCCTGCTTCCCGTACGCCCTTTACGCTCCTGCTCGGTGCCTCAGATCTGCTTACCTGCTGCTCCTGGATGTAGCGAGGTCGAAACGGAAGCCCCCCCTCCACATCAGACTCAGAGTGGGACCGTTTCTGTTTTAATGTGCTGCAGTTTGGTTTTATTTTGATCATTTATTCATTTTATTTTGCTTTTGCCTGGTTTTAATCTCTAATTCTTTAGAATTGCTCTTTTAGAAGCAATGTACAGTTATTTTATTGCATTTTCATCTCCCTTTTGTTTGTCGCCTTGATTGATTTTGTACAGCGCTTTATTCCAACGACAGGTTTTATAAATAAAGTTCAGTTGAGTTTGGCTTGAACTCAAAGTTTTAGAAGTGTTTGTACAAAAGAAAATCCAAATTTCCTGCTTAAACTGTTAAACTTGACAGTAAAACAGCTTTTGCCCATTTTGGATGGGATTTTTTAGTGTTTTCACAGAGTCACAGAGACTCATTGATATCAGATACGACACTCCATCATTGTTTTAACATATTTTCAACAGCTATAACAAGTCATCTCAGTTTTAACAACATGATTTTAGCTAAATTATTTCATCATGGTAAAGCTATTCCTAAGTCCATTATATTGACATTTCCTCTCATATTAATAATCCCTGGTATGCAAATATTGAACCATCTTTTGGTTAAAAAAAAAAAAACAAAAAAAAAAAAAACATAGCTGCAACAAAAAAAAACCACGGTCATACCAACGTACCTCACTCTGTTGACTTCCTGGTCACTAAAAGGTGGATTTTAAACTTTTATTGCTGGTTTTTAAAGCTTTAAATGCTCTGACTGAATCCCATTAAGAGGAACGTCGATGTCATTATGTTCCAGCTGGAACATGTTGACTAATCATGTGCTATTTAATGTTCCAGCTGGACAAGATAAGAGGAAAATAAACATCATCATGAATAATTACACATGTCTAATCGACGTGTGAGGCTGCATGTGTATGTTTGCATAAACTACTCACCTGCACACCTGAAGCTTTGAGCTGTGAGCCCCTTTTCCACAGCCAGGCAGGTGAGAATACTGAGAAAACTGGTGGTGACTGATTGTCGCTTGGCTCTCTGGGTCTCCCTTTGCCTCCTGTCCCTGGACGGTTTAGATCTCAGCAGAACACCGTGAGTGCCTGGAGGTCCTTCACCTGGTTCTTTCCCTTCTTCTTGTGTAGACTTCTGTGCAGCTGCTGCCTCACGCAGAGCCTCCACCCATTCCTGAGCCTTCACCCGGTCGTCTGCCCGAAGTCTGAGTGCCATCTTGGGGAAAACAACCCGGAAAATGTCCCCATTATCGTTCTCCAGGTCCCGATCATGTTCTACAGCTAAGCAGGATGCAAGGGAGAACTGGAGGACAGGCTGAGACACAGAAGAGCAGCCTTCGGTCGGGAATACCTGGAGAGCAGATCTGGTCAAGACAAAGGTGAAGGCTCGCCAGTTGTTCTGATCCATCAGCTGGAGAAGCCGACCAGCTCTGAGGACATCCCGACAGCGCTGAGAAAACAGAGGCAAGGTGGTGGGTCGGCTCAGGACGCCAGTATTAGGCTGAAGAGACAGCGAAGCCTTCGCCGATGTGGGGGTGTCGCTGTCACCATCGGGTCTGGTGTCGAGCCCAGATGGAGAAGGAGATGAGGAGGGCGACATGGGCACGGGAAATTTGGCGATCTCTTGGTTTTCCGCTTCGCTCTTATGTTGCCGGTTTTCCTGCCTCACAGGTCGGGTCGCCTGCACCTTCTCCCACATCAGCCGCCTCCACTCCATGGCTTCCCATTGGTTGGCCGCTCTCAGCTGGAGACGTGTGCTGTTGAAGAACACAGCCTGGAGCGTACGTTGGTCCGCAGACTGGCTGATCTGACTGGACTGGCTGCAGGGTGCTGGTGAGATGACGCTCTGGCAGTGCGACAGTGAGTAGGCGGTGCCCAGCTGGCGGTTGGCACTGCTGTCCAGAGTGTAGAGTCGGAGCTCGCAAGCCGTCAACTCCATGTAACAGGGGGTCCAACGACCTCGGGGCCACTCGCGCTGCTCCATCTCACCCTGCTTCACCACACTGCTGCTGCTGCTTTTATCAGCTGGACAAAGACAGAAGAGAAACAAAATATAAATGATTCAGGTATGAGTGGTCGGCATCAGCTGTTGGATGAACTCCTTCCCACAAGCTGGGAAGGAGTTACAGACTCTGTGGAAACAAATAACGTGTTTTATTTTGCACTAAATCTTTTAACCAACTCATTATGTCTGTATTTTGGATGTTAACAGTTTACTTCTAGAAGCAAAACCTAAATATTGTAATCAAAACGTAATGGAAACGCCTACATTTTGAAAAATGTCTTAACTGTCACTAAAACGTTTTTACACTCTCGTGAGGTTGTTTTCCAGATATATCATAAAAGTGTATCGGAAACACTTTCCCTGCATTTATGCATCTCCGGACATGAGATTCAGGTCATGGGACCAGTTCTTTTCAGGGAAAAATGTCACCAAATAGCAAAATGCATGTCAATGTATTAGAATGGGGAAATGAGGTAGAAAAACTTTATAAAACCAGAAAACCATCAGCAGCAAGTAAAAAAAACTCAAAACAAAACAAAATCTATGCCGCTGGAAGCCACCGCTAGGGGTTAATCCCCGAACGCCCCAAATGCTCCAATAGACATAATACAATAAACATGTTCCGTCACAAAGCTCCACCATGTGTGGAAACTTTGGACCAGCCTGATATGACACCAGGACAGGATGCATCTAGAGGTCATGACCTTTTATTTGCACTTGATTTGAGGTGAATGAGAAAAATAGTTTCAGAGATATAGACAAAAATAAGACTCTTCATGAATAAAGCGCCACCTGGTGGGGAAACTAAATCTGATAATCGTCGAATTGTGATACAGATTCTTTCTCATGCGGCGTTTGGGGAAATAATAATGCTACATGGCTACTTTGCATAAACAACAGTTTCTGTTGCACAGACAGGATTTTAGAAGAACTGTGGCTTATGAACTAAACACTGGTCTATGGAAACATCTGCAAATCGCAATTGTGGTTTTTCAAAATTTTAGAAACATTACTTTTATTTTGCGAATAATTGTAATGGAAACAGCGCTACTGATGCAACCGTTTTTCAGGGGTGATTTAACTGCACTGTATCATTAACTGGTCTGATTCTCCATTTAAACCGAGGATGCTGAAGTTCGGTCCTTCAGATTTACCACTCTGCAACTTGTAAAAGCAACCTTCTCCATGACATCTGACTTAAATGGATAGCTTATCACCATGCATTTTCAGCGCTGTGGGATAGTCGATGTTAAAAATCTGACTTGGGCTGATTTAAACAAACTTACAGGGTGGCTCACTCTGATATAAAATGGAAAACATACACCAGTCTGACAGCCAATGCAGATGTAATTCACAATGCACCACCAGACTCAACGTGTTGAACTCATTTGGATACGTGAAGAAGGATAGAAACATCTTTAAAAAGTCTGTCAAATTTAACAGGTGTGTGTCATGCAATTTACACAACTAACAACAAAAATAAAGATTTTTTTCATTTAACTTTGCAAAGTCAAAAGTAACTGTGATATTTAGAAAAGAAAAGAAAAATGCTCATCTTCTTTGGTATGAAATATTAATTATCTGGTGTTAGATCCAGTATAGGTCTCTAGTTATTTGATAATCTACACAGTTAAACATCTTAAATACGTAACTGACTGGAACCGGAGTCACACCAAACAGGTTCAGATACGACTCATTCCTGAACCATTTTACAGCCATGTATCTAAGGCAGATACATGGCGGAAAACACAGAGCACTTTTTAGTCTTTTAAATCACCTGAGAGGGTTGAGCAGTGGATCTCGTGTCAAAGCAAATGCTAAGATGGTTGTTTTATTATAAATTACTACAATAATAATAAAAAAAAACAAGAGAAATTGCACCAAAGATTCTTCCTCTGCTCATCTTCCACTTCAGTTTAAATCAGTGGCTTTTGTAGAAGCTAACAAAGACACAAAGACACAAATAGACAACTGGCTAAAACCTCATACCCACAATCCAACAGACGTTTACAGAAGACAAAACCCACTAAATTCACACTAAAAACAGGAACAGAAAAAACCGCCTGCCACACAAGCTGACCAACAAATTCTACAAGTGGTAGTTGGTAAGTGACCAAAATAGAGACGAATTAAAGAACCGTTAAGTCAAAAGATGAGATTAGTAAATATTGATGAGGCCTGAATGATAATGACTTTGTTGCTTATCTAGTAATGTGTCGTTCATTCATAATGACAGCACTAATAATAATCCCAAATTTACTCCAAAAAAATAGGCTAGATTTTTTTCTAGTGTTCCCTAAAATGATCGTATACACCAGTGGATGTTGGGATTCCTAGTTTGTGAAAGGCTCATTTAGAGCTTAAAAGACATAGAATCTTAAAGATTGGAGTTTTTAATGTATCACATTTATATACGTGGAGTGTTTAAGCTCTTTTAGTTATAATACTGTCTGATTATTACATATATATTGAAAAAAACATGAAACTTTCTTTCTACATATTTTAAACCCATTTAAAGACTTAAAATAAATACATTTGAACCTGCAAACCCTAAAGAAAATGTTTATTACAAAGCTGGATTTGTTCAAAATGAATAACAACCACATGTAATGAACCCTTTAAGCCAATGTGACGAACTGATTTAATTGCGAAACCCAACCATACACAGTTTAAGTGGCAGCTATTGCATTTTCTTTCTTTAATGTGCTCCATCGCTCACCTGGGGAAAAAAGGAAAACCTCAAATCTGTCACAGAGCTTGTTAATGTAAGGGTTGCAAGTCCATTGTCTCATCAATCTTATCAAAACAGCAGCAGACACGGTGTCGCGGCAGGTCACGCACTATGCATGTTAAAAAAAAAAAACCTTTTGCAAAGGGAACAAATGAATATGCAAATAAGCTTAACAAAATCAGGTCTAGCTGATTGGCAGTCTTCACACTTGGGCGGGTTGAGATGAAAATTAAGCATTGTGGCGAGGAAAGCTGCTTTGTTAAATTAGGTTTCACGTCTACCTGGTGAGTAAACGTCTAACATACACGTGCATGCGTTGGACTATAATTAATACTTCATTCCCCGTGTTAGTCTCCAACTCTCTAGTGTTCAGTTACGTTGCAGTGGAAACGTCTACTTAATAAATCAAGTTGTTGGACAATTTAACAGAGTATTTGCTCTCTGAATATTAAACAAGTCAAAGAAACAACAGACAGCAACAATACATGATGCTGCATAAAACAAAATCCTTAACTTTGGGGTAGAGTCCAGCTTCCACTCTGAACTGGATTAAACGGCATAGAAAAGGAATATATGAATGAATAAACTTTAAAATAAATTTAGGCATGTTTGACTGATTTTTGTGTAACAGGAATACGAAGGTTAAATGATGCTTGTTAGGTTAACTGGTCGCTCTAAATTCCTCGTCAGAGTGAGTGCAAGTCCTGCAATAGACCGGTACCTGTCCAGGGTGCACCTCGTCTACAGCTTGCTAACAGGCTCCATCTCCACATAATACTTAATTGCACCATACGACAGAGATCTTTTTTAAATTGCAGTTTTGATTTAAAAACAAATAATCGTTCAGTTTTAACACTCCACAGTATGAAGCAAAGTTAACAAGTCCTTTGCAGTCGGAAGGGGTAAATCCCTGAACGCCCCCAATACTCCTATTCAACAACCCTCGAAAAGACAAAATATACCATAAAGATGCACTTTGACAGGATACATCCTGGGGTCATGACCTTTTATTTGGACTTTATTTAAGGTCAAAGAGAGAAATAGCTCCAGAGATATAGCCAAAAATCAGATTTTTCATGAATAAAGCGCCATCTAGTGGAGAAACCATAAATACAATAATCGTGAAATTCGGTACAGGTCGTCTCCTTCGGGACCTAAACGTGTAAACCGAGTATCAAAATCCAATTAGGAAACTGTTTTGAGTTTTTGTGCTCACACGAAGGATATTTTGCAGCAGCGGAGATCACGATGAAGCCATTATATCCCCGATACTCGCATTTGGGGATATAACTGGAAAAAAAATTTAACTTTTCTGTTAACTTTTTTTTTAAAATCTGTTGTGCAAAATTTGCAAGTGTGAGAAATAAAAGACTATAAAAAGAGAAAAGCGTAATGTAAAAAATATTTGAAAGATAATTTTTTCTTCATGATATAAAATAGTACGACACAAAACTTTGAGTTCAGATTGAGATGAAATAAAACTAGATATTAAACCACCATATTGCTAAAACTCAAAACAACAAAACTAAATATTTTCATCAACAGTGATAAAATCTCAGCCTAAATCTTGGCTCTTTATGCAGGTTATACAGATTGCTCAGCAAAACAAATAAAAACTTCTTTGAGAGCATGAAAAGAAAAGGTTTTGCTGGTCTGAAAGCATCATCAGACACAAGGCAACTTATTTATGCCGCAGAATAACCACAACTAGACTCTGTTCTACTTGTGATTTTGTGTTAAACTAATTATTCCTGACTATAAATTCTGACAAACATGTGCGAGTCGTACTTTTTTGGCTGCTGCTTATTATGTTTATTTCCTTGTTTCTAACATTTTATTCCCTACCTGGCGTCACATGATTTAGCCTAAAACTGGGCCTCATATTCTTTTCCCCCAATTAATCTAAATGTTTATCTCTTATATATTACATATAAATGAAAAATGAGCATTTTAGGAACCGACTTCTCTGTTCAACACAGAAAAACATGATGGAACTTCATCTTGTTACTTGCATGTATGTATACTTTTTCTATAATACAGAGATTATCTTTCCAATTACCATGTAAACATCCGCAGCTGCCACTAATGGAAAGGCAAACAGGCCCCCTTTTTGTAATTTATGTGAATAAAGAGACGTAACGAGGCCGAGCCAAATCACTTTGCCTTCTGCTTATTACCGTCCTTTTCCTACCTCTCTTCTTTCAATACACATCAAGCCAAACTAAACAGCCGATGTCTTTTCACACATATGCTAATACTAAATAATCCTGCCCGTATCGGAGGCCGGGTAATTGGGTTGCCTCTTCTCTCGCCTCATTTGAGTCCATTTGCTGACAGGATTACAGGCTATTATCCCTCAGGATCCCTTAGGATCTCCTTAGGCCTTCAGATAGCCAAAACACACAAACAAACGCACTGTGTGTGTGTGAGAGAGAGAGAGGGAGTGTGTTTGTTGGGCTCTCTGTCTGAATACGGACCGTCACAGCACAGCTGTGTCATTTTAAGTTATCATCATCTTCTATCATTATTGCTTTCTCTGAGGATGCTTCAAGCTAAGCAGAGCACACGCCCCAATCTGCAGCACAAATAGTCCGGGACTTCTTTCCCCCAAAAGCCTCTAGAGAAAGCTTTTCACTGAATGGACAGTTGATCAGAGCAGTGGAGGATGAGGGGGAGGTTTGTAAGCCTCTTACAGGTAAGGGCCGGCCTTCTGGCTAAAATTAAGAATACTTCAGGCTCAATGATTTGGTCACCAGAGGGCATGGCATCGTTTTGAATGAGTCAAAGCAACTCTCCATGACACAAATTAGGCAAATTCAATGTGATGAAAGGGTGAGAAAACAGTGGTTTGAAAAACACTGATAAACACATGGCGGGGTCAAGAATACGTTAGATGATGAGTGAACAGTTTAAACTGTTAAATGCTTGAGAAGATAAATGATGAGTGTTTTACAAAAGCGCTTGAATTGAAAGACTTTCTCACAAAACATAGCTTGAGGTGGACTTTGGATATGAGCCTGTTCATTTTGACAAGATGCAACATTCAAAAGGTTTTCATGAAGTTTATAAGTTGGCTGCGAATGTGGCAGAGTGCTTCAATCCTGGTCCCCGAGTGTCAGGTTGCGGGTAGGCGGTGGACCCAAATGCAGGTGAGGAGGTGAAGCAGGAGGCAGCCAGGGTGAAGCTTAACAGATTTATTTACCAAAACTGATACACGGTGACTGACGGACTAACTTAAGTACTAATGTCATGATCCCGCAACTAAACAGACAAACCAAGGAACTTAAATACATATGAAACAAGTGACAGAAAACAACAGGGACAGGTGAACACAATTACCAAAATCAACCCCCAGGTGAAACTAATAAACAAATACATGAAGCTGAACAGAAAGCAACGGGCAAAACAGGAAGAACTACAAAATAAAACAGGAAACCAAAACAACAAAACCATCAACCCTAACACCGAGGGCCGGTGCCCTGCACGTTTTCCATGTGTCTGGAACACACAGACAAGCTCTTCACATGTTTCACATAAATCAGGTGTCTTCCGGCAGGGACACATGGAAAACCTGCGGGGACACCAGCCCTCGAGGACCAGGACTGAAGATTCCCGAATCATTAAGCTTTCACTTTCACATAGAGCTGGACGATATAGAAAAGAAGCATATCAATAAAAATAATCATATTGCTCGATATCAATAATTATGTAAACATTTAAAAAGATATCATTTATGTGAAGCCTTTCTTTATCGCAACACATTGCAAATATCCATAAATACAAGCAGTCACATGTGTTAATAATTATATCGGAAATCAATCCTGATATGTCCTGATATTGTCAAACATCATAAACCTGTACAACAATTATGTTATTTTCAACTATATTTTTAGGAAAATCAAGAAAAAGTAGCACTCTAGTGGGGAGACTTCTTGCAGTGATCAAGTACGTCTTGTCCCTTCAGACTTTCCATACTCAGTCCAGTCATGTTCAGATGTTTTTTCATGTTATCTATCATGGCCAGAAAATGTTTTCCTGCAAGTATTTTAATCCATTTGTATCTGAACATAGATTACATTATCGAGGTAAACAATTATTGATGGACAAAATTGTTTTAATCCCTGTAGTTTGCTAGCGGATGCTAACTGCTCTAACAATGGCATTTTCCATTGAAGTTAGCTTTAAGCTAACATATCACTCTTTGATGTGCAGCTTTTCTTTTATTTCTCTGAGAAAATAAATGTATCTCCAGTAAGATAATAATGTGTCTTATGATTATTTTATTAGTTTTACTCATTAAAAGCTTCCAAACCAATTCAGCCTCAGAACTTATAGTCCTTAGATACATGATAGGCTATCATGGAAAAAGAGGGTAAACCATTTTTTCTATTTATCAAGCTTTTTTTTTTCTATCAAACCACACATCTATAGATCTATATTATCATTGAATTATTACCCATTATATGTATAAAAACTGATTTTGGTGATCAGAAATTTGCCAATTTCAGGCACAAAATTAGAAACTGTTTCTATTTTGTATAGAAATGGATGCTGCTGAAAGGGGTCAAACAGCAGGTCAACAAAAACTAACTAGGAGACTAATTTTAGTTGTTATACATGTATAATTAGTAAGGAGATGGATTTATCTATCTGTACCAATTAATATTCATCTCGTTTACTGGAATCGTATTGGTAAACAGGAGAACAGTAACTGATGATGGCATTAATTATCTGTGTCATGATTGCACCTGATCAACTTTTCCCTGAAGTTCACGAGATTTATTCACATTTGATTTTTCTAAAACAAAAAAAAAAAGTTGAACCATGTACGTATTGAAAAGTCTCAGAAATGGTTGAAGAAGCTCATTAAGAGACTAAGATTAATCATTTCACCTTAATAATTACCTGATCTGGATTACACAACAACACGCACTGTGTATGTATCTGAACTCACCTTCTTGCTGGTGGTTGAGGATCATGTTTTTCAGCGTGTTGCAGTCCACCGCGGGCAGCCCGTTGTCTGTGTAGGCAGACGGACGGTAGTTAACATCCGACCTGGACCGATTGTGTCCCTTTTTGAAAACCGAGTTGGAGGAGTTGCCGCCGGTGTTGCCGCCGGTGTTGATGGTGCACTCCTTCGAATGAGCCGCCAGGTCGTTGGTGGAGCGTGCTCTGCTTCTCTTGCCGTGCCTCAAACCCACCCCCAGTCCCAGAACGCTGAAGTTGTCAGCCCACGCCAGGCCAAGGGGCCCCACCTCTGGCTGTTCTCCGGCCAGCAGTCCCCACACGCCGCTGGAGCTCAGCTTTCCCAACGCAGCACTGGACACGTCCGGCAGCTGCTTTGGCGGCCGCGGAGGCTGGTGGCTGCTTGTCTGAGCTTGGCTCGGACCTTGGACCTGCATCCTGTCAACACAGTGGATGAAGTCCTCTGTGGCCTCCAGAGCCGGGCTGATGTCACCCACCATATCAAGCTGCTCAAGACCCTCCATGGCTCTACCAGAATGGGCCAGATGGCTCACAACTACTCAGTTTTCCAATATGAATACAGCAACCCTGTTAGCAACATCCACATGTCCGATAAGCAAAACTAGCAGCGATTTGGAGAAATGTAAGCCAAGCCGTTTGGTATCATATCAAGACAAAAAAAAAAAGAGATCCAAATTTTGCAAGTAGTTATCTTCAGCTTGTCTTGTTCTCCACCTTTTAGTCTTCCTTTTCGATAAGGTTCAGTGGAAGGGTTATTTCACGATGAAAAAGCTGAAACAGCTTCATGTCAGAACTTAACAGGACCGATACTGGCAGGTGCACAAAACCCAGTCGAGTTCAAAAACAGATAAACTCGTTCAGGGAAGCAAAAGAAACAAAACCTGAGCTGTTCAGAAGCTGAAGTCAGAATTCAGCTGAGTCTTTTGTTATTTATGGTCTTCTGGCCAGATCAGGCAGCTGTAAGGTCATCGGATGAAGGCTGTTTTTAGCTTCACTGTAAGAAAGAAGAAGAGAAAAAGAGGAAGCTGTAAAGGGGAAGCATGCCAAGCAAACATCATGAACAGTATCACAGCTGACTGTAGGAACAATGTGATTCATCTCCACTAAAAGCCGCCTCTCGTTCCAGGTGCTCTTTTTAATTCAATCAGTCTGTTCAGATAAAAGTTAGATTAAAGGAAAACTCAGCTTCTACTTCAGGCTACTTTCCAATCAGCCGTACCTTTAACATACTGAACGTTCCTCCTCACCAAACAGAAATGATCATCCTCTTGCTCATGTCCAGATGAAATAATGCTCGACTTCCGCTGCTTCCTCTTGCTCAGCGATAATCAGGCCTGGGTGGGGTTCCCATCCATCTGTCTGACCGCCCATCTGTTCTGATCCCCTCCACTCCATCTACTAGGACTAAACACTACTTTCCTTCTCATTAGTGCCGTCTCGCTCTCATTGATTTTCCTCTCCACCACTGCTTTTACTTTTCCCCACATATGAATTATTGAAAGGCGCCGCGCTACATTCCCATTTCTACACGACAAGAAGACAAATACCCTGAATTTTACTTGTGAGAATTTGTTAAAGTTATAACAAGAGGCCATTACTGCAGCTTTCACAGCATTTTTTTTATTGTTGTCGCTTTGTTTTACTGACTTCTTTGATAAGTTACGATGTGTGAAAAGGCCATGGAAAAATTACACAAACAAAAATAAGTAACAATGTGACTAAACTTTAATATTAGCAACCTCTTTTCAAACCATATTTGCAACATTTACTCACAGTTTAACCAGTTATACATACAATCTATAAGTCATTGTTTCTTTTGGGGATGTTTTAAGAAGTTTGCAATGTATTGACACGTTGTCATGACAATAAAATCGATACATCTTCAGATTTAAAAAATTGGTATGGAGAAAATGAGTCAAGGGAAAGCTAAGGGAACTGTGAAATAAAAGTAAATATGTATTAATAAATAATAGACCCAAAGTATTTTATTCCATTCATATAAACGTAATGTAGGTACAATGTCATCGGCAGGCGCAGATCTGGTAAACTACACCGGCGTAAGTACCAGTCCAGGTCGTTTAGTCGGTGGAAGCTACTAATGATAACTACCTTCCAAACTTTCTGTGATGGTTTTTCTTTTTTAAATGCTCAATAAGCAAATGTTGTGAACAGAACAGCAGGAGAAAGCTGGGATCCCATAAAAGGATCAAAACTGAGGAAGAGAAGAGAGACTTGAAGCGAAATGGCTGTAAGAGATGGAATAAAGCTTGTAAATCTCGGTACATCGTACTCGAGAGAGTGAATTTGGATGGGAAACTGGCTGTGGTCCTAGACAGGTATCTTTTCAATTATTCTGACCAAAACAGCAAATTCCCCGGAATGAGTGTTTCCTCTGGAGAAGTATGAAAGATGCGCATTATGACATTCACGTCGAGAAAGTTCATCTGAACTACAGACCAATACACCGGTTGTCCATGTTAGGAGCCATCCATTCAGGAGCTGTTAGAGCCAATGCTGGTCATTTACTAGACCAGGTGAAGGATATATTACTGGACAGGTCACCAACAGAACTATCTGAGCCACTTCTGCGCCAGATCTAACATCCTGCAACACACCTGAATGAAATATGTGAACTCTGTCCTCTGCAGGTCATTTCTTTCAGCTGTGTTAGAAAAGGGTTGCGCTTAAAAGTTGCAGGACGGTAGATCCTGAGGACCAAACTTGGGCATCCCTGTCCTAGCCACTGACATTGTGCCCTTAGGCAAAATACTTTGCTCTGCTTGGCTCCAGTGTCAGCGCTGTTGATGTATGAAAAAGTGTATGAATGCTGCCACGTTTTCATCACTCTGCCCCGGAAAGCTGTGGCTACACATGTACTTTACCACCACCAGGCGTGAATATGGAATAAATAAAAGATGGATTTGATGCACAGAGCATAGAAGAACAATACGCTACGTTGAGGTGACCAAATCTGATTTTTTTGCCCCAATGCAGACTGCATCTGATCTTTTAATGACAGTCTGAAAGACAAATCGGATTTTTTCAAATGCGGCCCAGGCAGCTTGGATATGTGGTCCTAAATGGATACGTATCTGATCTCTTTACATGAAACTTCAGGTCGCATTAATCCGACCTGCACGTCATTGATACAGTGTTTCAGAGACACTCAGCAATGTAAATAAAAGTTCTGCTCGTCTTTAAACCTCTTTTAATAACCTTTATCTGTAAACGCGCTGCAACCCTCTCCTGGCTTCCACTCACTCCTGGCTGCAACTTCGTATCCACACATTTCTGCCGACTCTTCACAAAAAGCCACCTGACTCTCCGCTTATAATCTCCCAGAAACGATGCCGTTGAAAATGTGCCGACTACGGCTGGATAGTAATTTTAAAATAGCAAGTTAGCTTTTATTGTCGTGTGTACGGCGTCATGTTTAAACACAAAGATGTCATTCGTGTTGATGTGTTTTATGTACATGCGCATAACGTTCATACAGGAGATCACATGTCGCATGTAATTGGAAATGTGGACGAAATCTTAAGAAGATCGGATTTTACAAAAAATAGATCTGAATTGAACATTATGGGCTGCAGTGTGAACGCAGCCTAATACATTCTCATCAGCAGGTTATTTAAAAAAAAAACCCTGGCAGATATAATAATCCATTTGCATAAGAAGATGAGAAAAGAACGTCACCACAGTAAGAAAAAAAGACGTTGACAAAGTAGAGCTCAACATGCTGTTATATGGCATGTCCATCTTTTTACCTGCTGCGTCATCATCATCCAATCAGGTAAGAGATCAGATTTCTGACACCAGACGGCAAACGGTTGGTTTGCTACAACTTAAGTCAATCGTTTGATTCATTTCTTTTGCATAAGACGAGAATTTTGCTGGCTTCCCATGTTGTCTGCAACCAATTTAAACCATAAAAACATGTAAGCTTCTGCATCTTGTGAAATAAACTTTGCTGCTTAAACATATTGCTTATTTTGGGAAACAACAGTTTCTAATGGAGTCTGACAACATAACCATTTACTTCCCAGCTGTCCATGTTTACTTCAGCAGAGTAAAGTCCTCCCACTGTCCAGAGGATGACTAGTCCCAACCAGTTCTTATTTCACCAGCTGCCATGATCTCACACCACCATCTTCAGCGTGACATCATCTGCCTGCGGACACATCTCTGACCAAACGGTGCATCGTCATGACTTACTCATCGAGCTTCCCTGCCCAACACACACTGCCGACTCAGTAAAACAGCCATGAGAGCGCAGATTGGAAACACATTTGATAAAAAAGAAGATCGAAGAATAAAAAAAAGAAAGGAGTGGTTTTGTAAAATGTGACTGAGGCAGCAGTGAGGAAAAAATGTTTGTAAATGAGAAACTGGCTCAGTTACATGGATTTAGCAAAGATTTTCTCTGAATATGCAAAAAATGCTCTAAATATGTAAATCTTCTGCCTTTTTTGTTTCCATCTATTATATTTCAGACTTCTCAGAATGGCCTCCGATTGGCTTGGTGGCTGATTTGCAGGGTTATCAGGATCCTAAACACCTTCAAAAGATCATCACTTGGAATTGCATTAAATAAACAAAAAGAAACTAAATTATATTCTTTTGCAATCTAAATATGTTCATAGCGAGAAAGCAATAAACTAAAGAAAACATTTCATATTCCACGACAAACCAACCCAGAACCATCAAACTTACAGTGCTCTTTAATTAGATGTTGCGATTTGCCTTTAATCATTTGATTATTAAGTGCCTGTTTTCCATTGTTGGTCGTATTAAATAAATGATAAGGCAAACTGTACTTGGTGGAAATAATGACTACTCTGCCAGATACAGAAATGATTTAATATACATTTGGATGGGGCACATTATTGTCACATACTCAAGGATCTTTAGAGATTCACACTTGTGTGAAATTTCATTTCCAAATGACAACGATATTTTAAAAAAAGAAAAAAAAAAGAGACCACGATTGTACCGCATTTTGATCGGAGACATCATCTGCATAAAAACAAGCGCTGCTGATTTATCTCAACACATGAATTATACAAGAATTATACAAAGGTTGTGTAGGTAAAAGAAGAGAAAAGTGACATTTATTGTTTTTATATTTAGTATCAGCTGTTGCGAAGTTGATGTGCTGGTGATTTGTGCAATAAATATTTATATTGGGAAAAAATCGTGAGAGAATCATGATCTCAATTCTTGGCAAAAAAAAAATCATAATTCTCATTTTACCCAGAATTGTGCAGCCCGAGTAGAGATACTCATGCAAACCCTTATAGACGATAAGTACATTCTTTAGCCACATCCTACATCAAGTTTTACCACAGTGTTTTTATTTCTTTGTCTACTGAGCAATTAGCACATTAGCCTCTGTTAAGACACGAGGCAAAGCAATAGAGTGCTGCATCCAAAAATCTACATAAGACTCCTCAAACAGATTTCAGAGGGATTAAACTAGTTCTAAGTTTGGGTTAAGTAGCAACAGAGTGAGAGAAAAGCAGACAGCAACTTCCTCCGTATTTCCATTTTACACCATATTGTAGTTTACTCTTGATCGGCTCTACTCAGGTGCCACTGAAACACAATTA
Organism: Pseudomugil tenellus; assembly: GCA_037177515.1. Classification (NCBI taxonomy): domain Eukaryota; kingdom Metazoa; phylum Chordata; class Actinopteri; order Atheriniformes; family Pseudomugilidae; genus Pseudomugil; species Pseudomugil tenellus. Next base: position 5,792,206 of record JBAMHX010000014.1, on the reverse strand, counting down.
AATGATCAACTGGACAGTGTCCATTTTGCAAAAACTCCAGAGATTTAATTGGTGAAAATGTTTTATTTTATAACCGATATAAATGGACTGTCAGTCGGAACATCGTGCTCCTTATTATCTAAATATGTAAAGATTCATTCTGTAAAGAAGAAACGCGACGTGTGGCAGCTTGACGTTTCTGGAACAATTAAATTATTTACAGACTTTAAGCAGATTTTTTTGGGGCTCAAACTGTATTCTTGTTTATCATGTTGTAATAATACAGTTTAATTTAAATATGAGAATAAATATGAGCAAATGTGAGATTCCAGAACAGGAAACATAACCACATAGGAAGGGCTGGCTTGAATACACTTGGAAAATTAAGAATCTAATTTCAGTTTCTAAATGATGGCATATCAGGTGAAGTTTGTTCCCTTATTGCATAGAGGAAACATATTCTTCACAAAAACCTTTAACACTTTAGTCACTTATATGTTCAATGTCTGTTTATACTGAATTAAACTTATTTAATACTATTTGATACTATCTTATGTATGTCTTAGTTTGTGTTATTTGAGCTTTTATCCTTTTAAAACATCTTTTAAAATCTGTACAACTTTTTACTTTTATTCAAGTTAAATCTTAAACCTAAACATAAGAAAATGTTACATCTTCAACTAAAACTATTTATTTACAAAAAGTTGTTGAACGCATTAGAAATTCTCACTCCTAAGCATAAATAGCTTTAAAAGACGTATTTCCACACAGATCTTTGTTTGAGTAAACCATCAGCTACATGTGATGACAAATAACCATTTTCATGCATAAATACAGCTGTTTGTGTGTTTGCCTCTGAGCTCCATAAAAACACAGTCAGCATCTCTGCAGTAAATACTGCCAGAGGTGAAGCCACGGTCAGCTTCCCGAATGACTTTAATCGATTATAATGTTCTCTACTAAGAGTTATTTTTCAAAAGTATATAAACATAATAACTACATATGAAAAACCAAGTATTTACTGTACAATCTGGTGGAACAAGGCCCGTGTGTCTCCCCGGCTAATGTGATGAAAGGCTACTTAGCTAATAGCTAACGTTAGCCGGTCTCCATCCTTGATCAATGTCATTTTAATAAAAGATATAAGTTTTCACCCAGTCAAATAAGAGCCATCGCATTTTAGTGGAGCTTTACTAGTATTGTCTGATGGCGAAAGTAGTGTTACGATACAACCAAAAAACAAATCCAAACTCACCTTACTCTGTTTACCATTATGTCATTTCGGAGTCCGTTACGGTAAAAGTGTTCGGTGAGTAACTGGGAAATGAAAAAAGGTTCCGCGCAATATTAAAGCGTCCATTTACTCATTTTGTGCCTGACTTACACATCTGAAGAATACATACGTATTCTGCTATTCAAAATATCTAAATATAATTGTATATTTTTTATATTCTGCATTGTAAATCAGAATTAATTTAAATTCAAACAATGGGTGGTTTAAATATTTGTGCAAAACAATTGCATGGTGAGACTAACCTGCACAATAAAAACTATTTTTTTTAAAAATAAAACCATCATCATTGTTGTTAGTTTCCCACTGTAGTATCATTTCCATCAATGTTGGAATTGATTTTTTTTCCATTTCTGCTTTTTATTTTAGAAAAAAAAAGGATCAAAGCTTTTTAACCAAACCTTATGAACCTTTAAGGGTTTTCAACAACCACCACGTCTCTTACTGTTGTGTTCTCCTTTAAACCAATTCTGCTACACACAGCATAGTTCCATTATTTTTATTCACATGTAATGGGATAAAAATACCTAAAAGGCATGATCAATATCATTGCTGGTTCCAGGAGGCAGTACATTTACTTAGTCTTACAAAGAAAGGTTGTGACACGCGTCTGCACAGACAAATCTGACCAAGATGGGAAGAGGAGTGCAGAAAGGAGGACAAAGCAGAGGTGGAGACTAGTTTACTGCTAATGGGCTCCTTGAAGCTGACCTAGAATCCAGAGTGTCAGTCTAACACACAAAAATACACAATTTGCCTCCAAATAGTGGAGCTGAATCAACACATGAAGCCAACAAATCACTTTTTATGGAGAATATCAACATATTCCTCATAAATCACACATATTCAGTATTTTGATTGATTAAATGACAAAGTTTATTTGAACATAATTTGAAAATAAACCCCACAAAAACAGTGATAAAACATATGAAAAGAAAAGCTGTTTAAAGGGAGAGGGAAGAAGCATAAGCTTATATAATTCCATTTTAAAGTATAACAAACATCAATTTTGGAAAGTGTTTGGCTGGTTGTCAACATTTTCAGAACCCATTTTTTATTCATGGAAGAAATGATACTTATTCAGACTTTATTAACATGAATAAATTAAACTCATGAGGTATCACATGATTCCATTTATTGCTGCATGCTTTAGCAAAAGACTTTCAGGATTGGAATGTTTACTGAGCAAGTCCAACAAAGATATATGTAAACATTGACGTATTATTTGTTCATTTTGACATTATTTGAATATAGTTGTGCAACAAACCATAAAACACATGCTATGAGTTACTGAGGATTTCAGGTTTATAGGCTTTTATTTGACTTCAGATGTAATTTAATTATCCACGTGCAATTTAAACACACGTTTGTTGTTCTTGTGTGAAACTGAAGGCTCTAGTTTGATAAACAGTTACAGCCATGATTTCTATTCAAAGACCTGAATGGACTGTTTGTTCATAACCTGCTCATAACCACTGTTAGAAAAGGTGAGTTTGGCTGAACATTGTGGCTTTTATGAGTTCAGGAAAAGGCCTTAATTTTTAGTTCTGGAAATGTTATTGCAAATGGAATCTTATTTATTTTATTTTTATTAGCCGTTTTTCAAATTGCATTCAGACAACTTCTATTTAGTTTATCATATAGAAGATTAATCAGCAAAATACCAACTGAATTGCTGTTTTCAGCTTTGACCTGAATGATTTGCGGATGCGACAAGTTTCACAGGAATGAAAAATATAAATAAACTCCCAACTCTTTTCATGCCACCATCGTCCTCATTGTGCTCTGCATTGCTCTGTTCTTTGTCTGAAGAAGAACAGGGCCAGACTTGCTTCTAATTATCTGCAATCAAATCAAGTTTACTCAGTCTCACACAGGGAACAAGACCCTGTTTCTGGTCAGTCAAATGAAAACACAAACTTTAAAGAAGCGTTGCTGCAAACAAACATTCAGCAGCAATAAAGCTCATCTTACCTCAAGCTGAGCGTTTATGTTCCATAAGCAATAAAATGATAGAATAAATGTGAGTTTATATGAGCAACAAATACTGGTTATTAGTTGCAACACTAACAAAAATATCATTATTAGCTTTCAAAAGCCCATTTGGGAATACTTCATTCAGACCTCCTCCCCCTTCTCCTCCTCCTCCTCCCTCTGTCTCTGAATGCTTTTTTGTCTGAATTTATTTAAAAAGAGAGGAAGAGGAGGTCCAGGTCGCTCTAATGGGCTGCACTATGTTTCTCTCTACAACAATGCTGCTTGTCAGATATATCAGTTTGTAGATGTGTGTAATATTCTGTTTTCACTTTATAAGAATTTGTTGTAAATGAACCAAAACATTTTAATCTAGTTTTGGATTTCTGCGTTATTCTCTGGTTTCAGTGACCACAAAAGCACTTCTACGTATATACACGTCCACCTCTTGGCTCACAATTTCAAGAGGTAATCTCATCTGTCATAATTTGACATTGCGTCAATGGAAGTCCAGCCATTGGTGAAGCAATGTGACTGCATTGAAGCTCTCAAAATCCTTTTAGGGTAAGTGCATGCGCCTAGGTATTGAGATAGATGCAACAAATAAGCATCAGCTTTAGGAATAACACCATCTCTGGCCATGAGACTATCATTTCCCATCTATAAGCAATCTTCCATCTTCCCTTGACTCGTGCACTCGGGTCTCTCTCCATCCTGTCAGTCTTTCCTGTTTCCTTCTTTATTTTGATAATACAATCTCTTGCTGATGACAAAATGATGATTAGATTTAAAGACGTGCAAGGCTTTCATCTGTCTAGGTTGTTTAATAGCTCCCCTTGAACCAGCACCCTGACCCCCCAAATACACACAACACAATAGGCGTCTACCTTGACTGACTCACAAGCAATTGAAAAGAAGAGTGGCTGCTTGGTCCCCATGGAAACGAGCATGTGTGCTTAGCAAATGTTTTTCTCTTTTTTAGATTAGACAGAACATGAACACTCAAAAATACACAATATTTTATATGCAAAGAAGTTTTTTATTTAACCACAGCAGTAAATAAGCAACTGCGTGATTATTTTTTTCCTTTATTTTTATTGTATTATTCAAAACAGAGAGAGTAACATAAGTGACCTCTACAAAAAACAAACATATAAGTCAAGACAACAACAAGATTTAAAAAAATCATGCATGATCATTTTTATATGTTTGATAAGCAGTTACTGAAACATTAGTAACGGGAGCCTCTATACAGATGAGTTAATCTGAGAAAAGAGAGCAGATTAATATTGGTTTAGGAAAACATCATATTTAGAGGTTGAATGTTTTTATTAATCTGTGAAATAATAAAATTGATTTCATGTTCAAGTATCTAAGGAAAATGATCATTTTGTAAGTTTATTTAAATGGCAAGATCATTCAAAATGCTTTTGATAAAACATTAAAAACATTGCAGATGGTGAAAAGTAGCATTAAAGATAACAACAAATAGCATTTGTAGCTAATGTGTAATATTGTATTATTTACTTTTGGCAGTTTCAAGAAGTTACAAAGTCAGATAGTTGGATGGATCTGTGCTGGAAAAAAATGTCCCGAAAGGAAAATTCCATGAAGAAAAGGCAGCATCAAGTTAAAAAGTGATTGAGAAGTTCAATAATCTGTAGGTCACAAATATGCATCTAGTGAATTAGCCAATGCTGAAAATCCCCCACAATCCTTTCTGATCTAATCTGATAGTAAAATAATCTAATGTTTCCATCATTAGAATGTCATATTTCATTAGCATAATACCATAATTGCCTATAAATGTATATTTTAAGATTAATAGAAAATGATCAACAGTGAATCAGCAGCGTTTGGAAAGCAGAGTTGGACAAAAGGGGTTAAAAAATGACTTAATTATGCTATTCATCTGATTTCTGAAACAAAATGACCTGAAAATAATACAGACATAATATCATTATATCCTAGATTATACACTAAGACTCTAGAAACGAGCTAGTGCTAATGCTACATGCCACTAACCTTGGAAGTTAAGTGCTTTAATGACAAGGCAAACTACTTTGCTTCAACACTGACTGTATTTTATACGTATACGCTCAATATCAACGTCTTCACTGATTAAACTTTTATGCAAGGGGGCAGCAACGCACAAAGCACTTTGAATATTTTGACTTTTTGAATCAGAAATTCACTTTCAGGAAAAAGTTTTTCTTTTATGTTCAAAAGAAATAAACTCTGATGAAGACTTTCTCTTAATGCTTTTATGAAGCAGAAACATTTAAAGTCAATAAAAGGGTTTGAAAAACACTTTAAAGCATATCAAATATAAATGACTAATAAACAACACAGATATGATGAGCTGATCACCTGTCGATATCAGTCTACCAGTAACGGGATAATGGATTGTGTTAAGCATTGTAGGAATCAGCGTGAGAGTTTATTGTACACACGTTCACATATTGTCAATGGCACACTATGCAGGATGTAAGGAATGAGGATTAACAAAACTCAAAGATGTTTGTACAAAAGAGCAAAGAACCAACCGCAGTCGTTGTTAGCAAGGTGAGTATACTGGTTAAAGCTAACCAGGTCAGACTTACGCTGGTTTCACCACAGCATGTTATAAATGATAATCAGGAAACACTCCCACTCACTGTGTTTGACAATAATATGCAGAGGATAAGTAGGTAATTGTTGTTCTGTTTGTTTTAATGTTTACGTGAGAAGGAGCTCTCTCGGCAAATGGTCTGCAAACACCTGTGATCTGAATGGGGTTTGACATGAAAACATTTTCAGATTTATCTGGATTAGAATGGACACATGCGAGTATGCATTTGGTGTCTTTTGAATGGTACAATACTCATGTTTGTATGTGTGTGTGTGCGTGTGTGCCCTGACAGTCTCATTCACACCTAATGATTGCAGCCTCTTACTGGCAGCCATCTCTCCTCTCTGACCAAATCCAATTACTGCGGACAATAGAAACCAGCTCGGGGCTCAGAACTCCATCAGCTCCTGTGTGCTGCTGCTGCCCGGTCCCAGAATCCTGCTGGACCCCTAATCATGTCAAGGGTCTACAAGGGCCATAAAGTACACCTGTATACACACACAAAAACACAGAAATAGAGCAATAAATACAAACAGTATAAAACACAGAATTGGAAACAAGCAGTAAACACAAAGAAGAACACAGCAATATAAAAAACCTATCAGAGGTATAGATTTCATGACACAAAATGATTTTAAAAAATAGTTGATTCAATTTAAATTAAGACAAGTGATTGAACAACACAGTAACATTAAACTACAGACAGCACACAGCACGCAGTTTAGCTAATTAAACTACATTATTACCTTAAAATGTGGAATATATATGAAATATTTCCTTCACTCTAAAGCAGCTTAAACACACGTGAAGTTCAATGTCTCCCTCTAGTGGCGATAAAGCCTCATTACCCATCCGAAGCAGCATTTTCCTTCTGCTGAAAGAGTCCCACTATCATGCAACTATTAGATGCATCTCTTCCTAAACACACTGGAATGAAATAGATGTCTTCTTACCAGGTGTCTGGAGAGTTTTTTGACAGGCACTGGGAGGGAAAGCTACAGGATGGTAGATCTCCAGGACCGAATTTGAGCACCCCTGTGCTAAAACATGACGAGTATCTTCATACAATATAGCAGTGGTTCTCAAACTGGGGTTTTGGACCCGTATGGGGGTTGCAACATAATGTCTAGCGTACATTTATCAAATAAATTTGAGATTTTAAAAAAGGTTTTTTGAGATAAAACTATTTATTTTAACCTTAATTAAAAAAAAACCACACACATTAACACCTAAAAACAAAGCCAGCGCACATCATATAGAAAATCTGAATTCGCCATCTTCTTGGTGAGAGAAGCTGCTTTTGGGCATGTATATGCATTGTCACAGCAGTAAACTGAATCCACCGAAAACTTATTTCTCCTCCTTATTAATAAGGATTCTGACAGTTTTCCAGCCTGACATTTAGAGGATTCCGGATGCTATTTGATTTATAGCATTATGAATAACTCAGTGATGGCATTGGAGTAGGGAACACCAATGTATGTAATCATGGGGTTTGTGGCTCAAAACTTTGAGAACCACAGCAGTCGAGGTAAATAAAAACATCTATAAAAAGGCCTAGGGGGTATGTCCCCAAACGCACCCCGTTCTCCTAGTCCCCAATCCTCAGTCACAAAGCTCCACCTGGTGTGGAAACTTTGAGACAGCCCAGTATGACATTAGGACAGGATGCATCCTGGGGTCATGACCTTTTATTTGCACTTGATTTGAGGTCAATGAGATAAATTTCAGAGATATAGGCAAAAATGTGACTTTTTGTGCATAAATCGCCACCTAGAGGGGAAACTATAAATCTGATAATCGTGAAATTCAAGCCATGTTGTTTACTTGGTGACTTAAACATTTATTCAATTCAATTCAATTTTATTTATATAGCCCAGTATCACAACAAGTTGTCTCAGAGGGCTTCACGTGCAGGTAAT
>JBAMHX010000014.1:5754803-5768028 GCA_037177515.1 Pseudomugil tenellus | reverse complement strand
TATTCTATTCTATTCTATTCTATTCTATTCTATTCTATTCTATTCTACAGTCATTTAGCAGACGCTTTTATCCAAAGCGACTTACATCTGGGACATGGGATTGGACACTTCAGCTTGTAGTCAGAGGAAGCCGTTTTTATATGAAGACAATGATACAATCATTTTGGTGCAAAATGATGACAGGAAGGAGATCTTCAGGCAATAATCTTTTTTTTTTCTTTTACCATTGTTCACTACACTCCATTTGCTTGAGCTCTTCATGTTCCTGGCTGTGTTGTTCTTGAACTGTAGAAGTGTGAACAGTCCAGGTCATCATTACTGCGTCAAGTCTGACAAAATCTGTCAAGAGCTGGATCAACACTAACTAACCCCGCCTTTCTAACAGCAGGCCCCACCTCTGGTAACATACTATGCAAATCTAGACACAATTTCTGGGTAACCATACAGACATACAAAAAAATCAAAGCATACAAACCATGTAAGGAGCAGAATGCTTCCAATTTTATGTGCACAACCTGATTAAGACTATCTAAATGTGATTATGGTCGTATGCACACCATGTTTTGGTTCAGACTGTCAATGTTCAGTCATGCAGTCACTCCAAAGTGTGCCGTAGAGCGATGAGGGTTGTAATAATATCCCCAAGTCTTTCCACATGTACAGAAACAAACAAAAGATAAATGTTCTCGTTTTGTTTGAGGGGTTGTTTCTTTGAATTGAGACATCAATCAAAGCAGTCAGAGGTGGAGTTCATGTGGAAACTAATATTTGCGCTACGTGTGAAGAGACCTTTTGCAGATTTGTGAGGGTAGAAATTCATGCAACCAGGAAATGCTTTTAACCGACCCTCTTGTGGAGTTTATTCCTTTTGTGTCTTTTCCCATCAACTGCAGAAAACCTAGGCTTATAGCATAAAGTGTTGCTCAGCTCAACATAGTTCAATTCAACTTTATTTGTATAGCGCCATTTCACGACAATGTTGTCTCAAGATGTTTCACAGAGATCGGCCAATCTAAAAAAATAGTCTTATATAGGGAACCAGCAAGATTGGTTCCCTATATAAAATCTCCCATCCTGAGCAAGCATGGGGCGACAGTGGGAAGGAAAACTCCCTTATAACAGGGAGGCAAAACCTCCGGCAGAACCTGGCTCAGGTAAGGCAGCCATCTGCCTCGAGAGGACAAGAAAGACATATTAATATATAATTACAGCTTCTATCCAGGAAGATAGTTAAGTACTGTTGTGAATCAAAAGTAAATGCTAAAGACTTTTAATGTAGATTTTCTGCCAGATGTGAGTTTCATCCATACATTTTGTACATACAGTCTTAGCATGTTAATTTGCAGGTTTAAATCTTCCACTTATGGGTCCATTTCTTGTTGTCTTAACTAAGATGATGCTGTTTGTCACTGCATAAGAGTAGTCAGACAATTCCAACATAAAAAGGTTGCCATGGAAAGATGTATTCTCAATTGTTTTTTTGTTTTCTTATCCTGATATAAAAAAAAATTAGCAACTGCAAAAGATGAATAAACTGAATGATGAAAGTTTTGTTTAAGAAATCAATGTATTAATCATCAGACATTTAGATAGAATGCAATGTGTTATAACAGATTGTTAAACCTTCAGAGTATCTTTGCAAATCCAAGGTGTCCAAAAGCATTTGCTCGCGAACATCATTTTGCTCACATCTTATTCATCAGTGTGTGTATGTGTGTGTGTTGGGGGGGCAGCAAGGTCAGAATCACCTTGAAATGGAGCAGAGAAGTGAATGCATGTGGAGTCTGCATATGGAGATAACTCAAAGTTTTCATTTTAGTGGCTTGAGGTGTTCATATGTTTAAAGAAAAGCAATGAAAATAGAAAACATATATACACAATGTGTGTAAAGTAGAATAAAGTAACTAAAAGTATTCATACTCTGAGATTTTATTTAGAAAGATGATATAAAGTAAAATGTTCACATATATAGCGCTTTATTTTCATCTCTCGATGACCAAAGCACTTTACAGATCCTGCTATCCACACACTCACACCGGCGCTAGCCTGGCCACCAGGAGCAACTGGCGCTTCAGTGTCTTGCTCAAGGACACTTCGGCAGTGTGGGAACCAAACTCATGACCCACCAATCAGAAGCCAGCCACACGACACCTGTATTCTGTTTGTTTGCTTTGTTTGGGGTTTTTGGCAACTAATGCAACGATTGTTTGTTTTAAGGCTTTGCGGCTAAAATGCAAATGAGCTGAAGTTGGAAAGCAGGTGAGAGACGCTGCGGTTTTCAGCTCACAAAGCTTAAATTACAAAAAGTGGAATCTACAGCTTTAGCTTTGCATTTAAAGCTTTTTGTCAGTGAAAAGTCTTGTAACTGAAAGTAAATTAGCTGGGTTTAGAGAGCAGACTGTGTAAAGGGAAGTGATATTGCCACACCGTGGGCTTTGCTTATTCAGCCTGAGGCAGATGTCTGTTTTCTGGGCTTGGCTGTAGCAGAAATCAGGACAATAAAAGGACTTCTTTGTGTGAGTTTCCTTTTTTTATATCTAAATAAAATGACAAAGATGTAAAGAGAGCGAGAACACATTAATATCTGGTCACATGTAGTGTTTTTTTAAAGAAATAGAAATATGCATCATTTTTAAGTCTTTAGGTCCGACTCATTCTTGCATATAACATATTCAAATGAACTTGCAAACTATTACACACTTCCCTGGAGTTTAACCATTTCCTTGTTCTATTTTCTCCAAGCTTCCCTCTCAGGATCAGGCTGTTAGATTTCAGCAGAGTTGCTGGAGCCTGTCAGGTGGCCAGGAGGTAACGGAGGACGTGCAGCTGGATGTGTGAGAAGGCTTCATGGGCCTGAAGGACCATCTGGAGGATGGAACAGGCCACTTCCTCAGCCTGGGGCTGGATCTGGACTACCTCCATGTGGATGGTGCTGAGCGGCAAGCTAGCCCAAGCAATGTGACGAGTTCTGGACTCTTACAGGTCAGAGGTGGGACCCCGAGTAGCAGCAGTAGTATTGGTAGTAGCAGAACTAGTCTTAGTACTCATTCCAGCTGCTGCAGCAGCAGTTACAGCAACTTTTCTGAGGAGAGCGCCATCTCTGACAGTGAAGATGAACGACTCCAGGCTGCTTCTGGTTCTGGATCTAATGCTCTGCGACAAGATCAGGCCCACTTTCACCAGAAAGGCGCCTCCTCAGATCACCAGCCAGTCAGGCTGGACCTGACACCAAACCTCCCACAGCCAGGAGCATTACCTCCCACTGACTCTGTCACAGGCTGTCGCACCAAGGTTGACTTTGCTCTCAAACTTGGCTACTCGGAAGACCTAGTGCTGCTGGTCCTGAGGAAACTGGGTCCAGATGCTCTCATTAATGATATTCTGGGAGAGCTGGTTAAACTGGGAACAAAGACAGAGATGGAGCAGCAAGGAGGTGCCATCACTCAGTCTCCTTCCTCTTCTTTGTCTTCCTCCTTGGCTTGCTCTTCCACCTCCTCTTCCAGCTCCTCTCTTGACTCCTGTCGCCTGCTGTGCTCGTCCTCGCTGCTGGAAGACAAAGACAACCTTCGGCCTGTTGTTGTTGATGGAAGCAACGTCGCCATGAGGTGAGCAAAGCTTTGGAAACACAATAGTTTTGCATTGTTGCTTCTTTCTGCTTACACAACCTGTACAGTAAATTGTGAAAAATAATAATGAATGAAGAATAAAGAATAATGTAACAAACAGCTAAAATAGCAGTGAATGATATGAAATAAGCATTAGGAAGCAGCACAGGCGTAGCAGGTTGCTGAACTAATAAGGAGTTTTATTCTAATACAAATGAACTGGCTTTATGCACAGATCCACCACTTCCTGAACATAAGACAACTCATTTGTTTCCTGTCTTTCATTACAGGATGAACTAATAAGGAAAAATTCTTGTTTAGAAGTTGAAAACAAATCTGCAGTTTATTTCATGAAGCTGAATTCTGATAACATTTACATTATTGCCGCACGTCTGAGTACCATGTATGCTGCTGCTGGAAGTTTAATTTCCCTTGGGATTAATAAAGTTTTTATCTATCTATCTATCTTATCTATCAATTTAAAATCACAAAGTAGCCCCAAAATATTGTTTTTTATGCATGCATGGTAGTACAACAGTTGCATCACCAATAAGATATACCAACTAATTATTATGCCTGGCTCTCACCAAGTTTCTTTTATATTTTTTGTGTAAGACCAGACAGTGAAGAAAGAAACATGCAGATTATTATAGCTAAACTATTAGCTATGCTAGTTATTTATGTTCTATCAGTATTTTAGTCATTTGTGGAAAACATGGTGTTGACAAAATGGAATACAGTTTTGTGTTCATTTGTGATGCATTAACTAAAAAACAACAACTTTGCTACTTATCCAATACAAAAACTATCATTTTGACATTATCACCAAGAGAAGCTCATTTTGGGCAATTAGGTGCCTTATCATTGCAACAAACTGATCCATAAAAAAACATTTTATCCTCCTCATTCATGAAGAGTTTGAAAGTTTTGATGAACAATTGATTAATAATCACTAGATAATTAACATTAAATCTGATATGGTGGTCCATAATCTCTACCAGTGACTGCTGTTACACCGAATCATGGTGGCAGCGTGAAAAGAAAAATAATTAGCCGTAACATCTGATTGGGACCAGAACAGAATGGAGGAAGGCTGCTTTGAAAGGGAATTTCCTGATACGTAAAATTTTTGAATAAAATGTCAGACCAGTATCACTGATACTGGTTTGAAATGTAATTGATAAACCAGTATCAATGATACTGGTCTGACATTTTATTCAGACCAGTATCACTGATACTGGTTTGAAATGTAATTGATATCGAATCAGAAAGAAAATCTCTAGTATCACACATCACACATCACTAACTGAAGAGCCAGGTAGGTCTTCATGTCCCAACATGTTGTTTGTGGAAAACAAGTTTATGGTTGTTTGACTTTTGGAAAAAAATCTTACTAGAGACTGAATAAACTTTCCTAATGTTTGTACAAACAAGGTTGGTCTCATTGTTCTTATATTAAAAATAAGCAAAAAGAGAAAAAAGTTAAATAATTCAATTAAAATATTCATATAAATACAAACAATAACGCCATAGTATTTACATATTATTTGCATGGTATTTGACAGTAATTACATTTTGGGCTTACGTTGACATGTGAGCATGTTGTTTTGTTCATGACAGAAATGGTCTGAAGGAGGACACTGTTTCCTGCTTGTGCTGGTTTTGCTTGTGCTGGTTATCCTCCCGTTTCCCAAACCGGGACAGATACAAGTCCTGGATGAATGGCAGGTTCACCCTGATTATCCTCTCTGCAGACCTGGTTGTCCTTTGCAGTCTCTTTGCAGATCATGTGTTTCAAGCAAGCAATGTTTTTACTAAGCATTTCTTTAAATTACAAACCGACGTTTTTCATTAATTACTCGTACCAAAAACAAATTTGAGACTCTTGTCATTAAAAGTGTTTTTAAGTTTCAGTAATGAATAAATTAATTAAATCAATCCAGAAAAAGCAAAGCACAATCCCTCTTCAACAGGAGGAATTGTGAAACAGCCGTTTTTTTAAATCTAGCAGTGTTACTTAATGTTTGTTTACAATGTACTCCCTCCAAAATGGCCGCGCTTCCCAGATTTGCCTCATTGACATATTCCTGTGAAAACAATATTCAAAGTACCCATAGGCTGAGTGTATGATTAAAAAACAATAACTTCCAGTCTAAAATGAACAGGCTGGTAAAGGAAAAGATTTATTGGGTTTCATGTGATCATATATTTGAACATTAATCTCATTTCTTTCTGCTCATGCAGTCATGGGAATAAAGAAGTGTTCTCCTGCCAAGGCATCCAGCTGGCTGTTGATTGGTTCTTGGACCGAGGTCACCGTGACATCACTGTTTTCGTCCCTGCTTGGAGAAAAGAGCAGTCGCGACCTGATGCTCTCATCACAGGTAGCAGCAGCGACAGATCATCAGTAGAGACTGTTGTTTTTAATTACTTTTGGGAGGACATGGTGAAGACATTTATTTGCATCTTCTACTGTTTTCTGTGTTAAAACTTTATTTCTTCCTCTTTGTTCAGACCAAGAGATCCTGAGGCGACTAGAGAAGGAAAAGATCTTGGTTTTCACTCCATCTCGCCGTGTGCAGGGACGCCGTGTGGTTTGCTATGATGACCGATTCATTGTCAAACTGGCTTATGAATCAGATGGCATAATTGTGTCAAATGACAATTATCGGGACCTAGCCAATGAGAAGCCAGAGTGGAAGAAATTTATTGACGAACGCCTGCTGATGTACTCGTTTGTAAATGACAAGTAAGCAAATCAAAACCAAATGTTGGAGACGAAAAAGAGAAAACAGAGGGAAAATTTTTTTCATGTGTATTATACACAATTTTACATAGAAAACATGTTATGCTAAAAGTTGTATTTGATTATATTATAATAAATGTAATATTTTATTGAATTTGATGCCAACAAGACGCCTTTAAAAATTGAAATGGATTGACGAAAGGCTGGAAAAGTAAGTGCTGCTGAAAAGCAACTGCCGGAAGAAAATGATGCAACAGGGTAGTAACATAGCTGGGTTTAAAAAGAGCACCTGAAGGTCTTAGCAGCAAAGATAGCAAAGTTGGCAATTTGCTTAAAAAAGAGAGAAAAAATTTGATGCAAACCACAAAAATTCACCCTGATCGTGGTTTTGAATGGCCCATCATGTGCCCCACATAACCACAAGTTTTTAGTAGAAGTAATTCTTTCCATGTTACGCTGTGAAATATTGAATTGTGAGATTTGCAAATCAGTGTTTTTATTTACATTACCTTATGGAGTTGTTTTAAAAAGGGACACATTGATAAAAAACACTACTTCTAAGAAACTGTAATGCTTTTTCTGCAGAAGGAAGCTCTGCTGCTGTGCGTTTACACCATCCAGCCTGTGTCCCAACAGCAAAGGAAACTTTCAAAATATACTAAAGACACTGTTATCTATCTTCTTTATATTTGTTGCAGCTTTGCAAAGGGGTTTTCTTTTTTCAGGACTTTTTTCAGGAGTCACTAAACACTAATTTCTTCATTGCAGCTGTTTTTCTTTATTGCAGCTGTTTTGATCTTTACTGTATCCCCTCATTTTTACCTCTTTACACTTTTCTAGTTTTTTTTCACATTTTTTATCTATTGCGGCATAAATTTCTCTGGATGCCAAATTGAAAAAATATATTTGAAGAATATCTGAGTGATTGTTTCAATTAGAAGCTACATATACTGTATGTCACTACAGAATATACTAGACCAAGACTCAGCTGGGGGTGTTCTTATTGATTCCTCATTATGAAAAGATGCCTCAAAGATAACTAAAACTAAAAAACTTTTTATTACAATTTAACTTGGATCTACTTTTTTTGGTGCATTTAGATTTATGCCTCCAGATGACCCACTGGGACGCCATGGGCCAAGTCTGGAGAATTTCCTGAGGAAGAGACCTTTATTTCCTGAACACAAAAAGCAGCCATGTCCTTATGGTACTATATGCATTCACTTTCACTTCCAATACTTTATTGAGTTTCACAGGGTTGGGTATATGTCACTGAATAGTATTCTTTAATGAATAATAACTGCTGCAAGGTTAGCTTATTTGGTAGAGAGGATGACTGATTCATATTGTGTTGATTAACAAAAGCGTTCAGCAAATTTATTCAGAACAATAATGAAGTTATTTTTGTTTTTTTTTTCTCTTTAGGGAAGAAGTGCACCTATGGCCACAAGTGTAAGTTTTATCATCCAGAAAGGGGCAGCCAGCCCCAGCGCTCTGTGGCTGATGAGCTTCGTGCAAGTGCCAAAAATTCATCAGCTGCCTCTAAAAGCCTGCTGGAACATGCCTTGAAGGTGCAGAGCCAAAATGCTGGCCGGTCAGAAGAAAAAGCGGAAGCCGAACCGAAGCCAAACCAGACTCCACAAAGCTCCTTCTCTGAGCTCATGGAAGACAGACTGCAGGTGCACTCCAAAGCAGAAGGTCAGAGAGGAAGCAATGGTAGCAGTAGCTGTAACGGTATCATTGCAGGACCTCCTGCTCCAGGAGGACCCCCTTCATCTGGATATCTGAACCAATGGGAGCACCCTGGTAGATTTAATGGAGGCGACTCCAGACTTGCTGGAACTTCTGGATCAAGCCAGGCTGAATTTTACCACAGATGCAAGTCTCCAGAGGTGGGTTATAGCTCTCTGGTAAAGGTCTATTCAGGACTTAATCTTGTGATCCCCCAGTCCCCAGAAGGCCTCTTAGGGGCAGATTTGCAAACAGGTTCTCTGGTGTCAGACTGCAGGAGCTTTGGCAGTATTGGCACAGATTGTTTCTCCCATGATCCTATGTTAGAGGATAGTCCCAAATGCCACCATCACCATCCTCACCAACACCGTTACACTCACGCTACAAGCCATTTTTCTCCCGGAATGAGCCAGCATTCCTCTCATGGTCACTCTGCTTCTAAAGGCCTGTGGAGAGCACAGGGATTTGCCGTGGAAGACCCCCCTTCGCCTGTTACCCCTCAGAAATCTTCACATCCCCTCAAGACCGCTTCACCCTACACACCACCCCAGCAACGGCATCCATTGTTAAGCAGCTTACCTGGGGATTTACAAACTCGAACAACTCCAACATCCTCTGTTCACACTCAGTCTCCAATGGGGTCCCAATGGCAGGAAGGTGGACTCCAGAACTCCAGAGGATATGATGGATCACCTCTTTATTCAAGAAGAAACTACTCTGGGCTCAACCAACAAAACTGGGACAATAGTTATCAGTCATCCACAAAGCCCCGCTATGATCTCTTCTCATATAAGAGCTTTCCACCAGTTCATGGGAAGACTTGGCATTCTCCTTGGGGCCAGAAAGTCCATTCATCACCTCATGACCATTCAGCATCAAGTCCACCACTTCCACAGCAGTCCCTTTCTCCTATCACTACCCACAAGAGCCACCCAACGCCCCTGCAATCTGAGCCTCCCGCTTTGGGGCGATATCAAGACCTCAGGGAAAGGGTGTTTATGAACTTGTGTGGCATCTTCCCTTCAGACCTGGTTAAGACAGTGATGGCCAAAAACCCTCACGTAATGGATGCTCAGGAACTTGCTGCTGCGATTTTAATAGAGAAATTGCAGCATGTTTCATGATGGCTGACAGAATTTAATGTTCAATCAAATTTTCTTTTGCATGTGAATCCTTGCAGATGTTATAGTTACTAAACCACACTGGATAAAGTGACAGCACTAGATATAAGGATCAGTGAGCTTTTAATTTTAATTAATTCAGCTCATAAGGTTATATTTTGCAAAGGGAAGTCCCAAAATTGTTGTGATTTTTTTAAAAAATATGCCTCCTTTCCAGCACTTAAGATAAGGAAAGTCTGGGGCTAAATTTGGATGTTTGTATGTTTTGGGCTTTCCATTAGATGACGGTCGGCGTGGTGAACCTTAATATGTCTTAAGGGTTACTTTATTGTTCATTCTAATTTATTTATTTGTTATATTTTAAGTTATTAACAAATTTTTAAAATAATCTAGTCTGCTGGCACTTTTTAATTTTTATTTTCTCTGTTTTTACTTTACAAAAAGTCTTATTTTTCTTTTAAATGGGGCAATCATATCAAGGTATTTCTCAAGTTTGCTCTTCATCTTAGTGAAATACCTTTTCTTAGAAACTAATATTGGAAGAATTTTTGGTCTTCCAGCTATATTTTACATTACATTACAGTTATTTAGCAGACGCTTTTATCCAAAGCGACTTACATTTTTTGGGTCATAGGGTTTAGTGTATTACCCAAGGACACTTCAGCATGTAGTCAGGGGAAGCCTAGAATCGAACCGCCAACCGCTCTTACATGCTGAGCTATTTTATGAATAACTTAGCTCCGCAAACAGACTGTTTTGGTGTGTGCTAACAGGTGGCTGATCATTTGTGAGATTTTGTGGATTTCCCCAACTCAGGATGTGAAACTGCAAAGAACCCACAAAAGAAAATAGCAAAAACTCCAAACGAAAACCCCAAACTGTTTGTTCACCACTGAAAAAGAATTATTTCCTCTCTCGCGATAGCTCTGGTTCCTGACCCTAAACAAGAAAAAGTATTGGAAATCTTATTAAGATGACAGGCCAAAACGTTTAGGTAGAATAGGATTTTTTTTAATTATGTTTCTAATTAAAAAGGTGTGTTAATTTATTACATTTAATGTGAATGTCTGTGGAGCATGACGCACAGGGTTTTCTTTATTTTTGGTGTCACCACTGAAGTGTAAATCTTCCTCCAGACAGGGTGTAGCTTTTCTGTTTTTACTTTTCAGTTAAATACAGAGATTCATGACCTTTTAGCCAAAGTTGGGAATTTTTCTAATAGTACTTATTTTAGTTTTGAGGACTTTTCTTGGAAGGGGTGATTTTATTGATTATAAACTCAGTGGTTTGGCCATTTGAATGAAAAGCTAATATTAGTTTTTTTATGTAAACAGTTCATCTGTCTCCTTTGCACTTGCAAACATTCATTACAAGAAATGTTCAGCACTCTGTGAAAGGCACAGGATTAAAATTGCATGAATTCATCTGACAAGAAGTTGGATGTACCATAAACTTCTTGTGCTTCAGCTTTAAGAAATTACATTACAAATTCTTTATTTGCCCTTTACTGTGTTATGTGTCTCCAAAAATATATGCATATTTTATTGATTTAATGAAACCCACTTTATTACTGGATTTGTCAAATGAAATGATTGTTTCCACGGCAACATCCAGCGGTGTGGTTATTTCATTGCTGGAGGCAATTTTCGTAAAACCAAAACCCTCCCCTGATGGATCATTTCTTGAACTCAGTTTTCACTTCTCTTTGTTGATACAAATTGTATCCTATGAACTTTAAAACAAGGTCATCTTTTTGTGTAAAAGTATATCAAGAAAAATGGTTAATCTTAAAAAATTGTTGGGTGCTGACAAATTATCCAAGTGCCAGAAAGAGTTTTTTGTAGTCAAAAATCACTTAAGTTGCTGTAACACTACCTGGCTAGAGGCTATAAATATAAATGATCAAAGTTACTGGTATTTTATTAAAAGTGTAGTTATGTTGTCAAGACTCATAAAACAAAATGAAAGCTGCTGGTATCAATCTCAACCTTAGCAAAAAACGTTTTCCGTTTTTAAATCAGTGCCACTTGCTTGAAATGTTTCCTGATACCTTCTCAAAAAGTCAACAAGCATATCATTATAGCCTTTAAACTTGAAATGCATCCCTCTCCATGGCTGTAATATGTAAAACAGGATGAACAAGTTTGGTCTTGTTTTCTTTGTACAGTCTATGAAAAGATGTTATACTGTCTAGCACTGTGTGCTGTTTGCTGCCTGTGGGATACACACACTAGATTTAACACACCTCTGAGGGTGTGAACAACCAATTAATTATGTAAGGACACAGTTACTTTTCCTATTAGTATGAACATCTTTTGAAAAGATATTTTTTTAATTGCATGTGCTTTTGTTTTCTTTTTCCCATGAGAGATTGTAGTTGTGTGAGTGATGAGTAATATAGGGGTTACATCATTGCTACCTGTAGGAACATGATGCTTTCAATAGTTTTTTAAATGTTTCTTGTCAAAATGAGTTCAGACTGATCATAAAGCAAATATCTCATTGCAATATTAACCAAATCCAATATATAGCCTACCATGCAGGTTTTAAATAGATTATATATTAGTTAGCAATGTGCTACATGCTAATGCATAAAGTTTAAGGTCTTCTGAATTTTTACAAAAATGTTACTTTGTGATGTTACAAGTGTTACAGAGTGAATTCATATATGTCATGTAATAAATTTCTGCAAAGCATAATTTCCTAATTTATATTTAATTGTGTTCCTGGTGCAAATGCAAAATATTAGCTAGCATATAAAATGTGCTAACATCAGATGAACTTCTACTTATAAATGTGAGTTTTCCAGGTAATTCTGACATTTTGTATTGTTTTACGGAGTATTTTGAAGTCAGATAATTACTATATTTTCTTAAAATGCTGAAAGCTAACTTGCTAGTATTTCACAGAAAATGTACTGTAAATGCCAACACTGACAATGCAGTATTTTCAGTTGTTTCCAAGCAAAAGGCTAAACATCATAAATGCTTTTCTCTTTTGCGGTAAAAGATCTCAAACCATTTGGTTTTTCTCAGCTCAATTTCAGTGTTCTAGCAGTGTATTTTTTACAGCATATATTGAATAAATATGATTTGGTTTCATGTGACCAACAGTTTTGCAGGAATTTGCTTCAAGTTCAGTCTGAATATATCAATAATTTATGTGTGAGTTTGTCTAGGAAGGTGATGTATGTAATTTTTTGCTCCTGAATTGAACTACATTTCAACAAACTAAAGTTTAAGGAAAAAATTGTAAAATGTCAAAATTCAACATCAGCTTATTCTTTCCAATGTGCTTTAATTTGCTTCCTTTCTGACAGAGATAAGTCAGCGCTGCCTTGCCAGGGACCAAAGTCGAGCAAAAAGATGTTAACTGTTTTCCCCTGCTTGGGCAAATGGTGGTTATGTCAAACCAAAATAAATGGTAAATCAGTGTCTTAAACCATTGCTGCAGTTTCTCTTGGAAATAAAAAATGGAAAATTAAATTATAAGAAGGAGATGGTCCTGGGTTGGGGCCTTAAAATCCAAAGTTGCCATTTACTGTGCTGATTCATTTGTATTGGTTACAGTCAAATAAACTGCATTTCAGAAAAACAACAACTTCAGGAGTGAATAATCTGTTAACCTGAAACAAAACAGTATTTCTCAGAAAGATAAATGAAATGTGAGTAACATGCTTTTCACCACATAACTGATTCTAGAATTTAAAAAATATATTTATTTAGTAAAAATGCAGATTCAGGGAAACCAGTCAAATGAGACACAATGACTGTTATTGTGTGTAATGTAAGCATGACCAATAAACCCCTTACACAAGCTTTCCTGTTACTTTTCATATGTTCCAAAAAATATATAATTTAATGTTGTGTTTAGAAAAATGCATTACAGTTTTAAACATTTTCTTTTGCATAAGATTTCATGAAGAACCGATAGTTACCTGTTGCGTGAATATAATATAATATAATATAATATAATATAATATAATATAATATAATATAATATAATATAATATAATATAATAT
>JBAMHX010000014.1:5705265-5722860 GCA_037177515.1 Pseudomugil tenellus | reverse complement strand
GATGGATGGATGGATGGATGGATGGATGGATGGATGGATGGATGGATGGATGCTGCAAACAAGTGGAACAAACTGCCAGTAGAGATAAAACTTTCATCAAATGTAAAAACATTTAAATTCAGGTTAAAAACTTCCAGCTACAAATAAATTCTGCATGTTAATTTTAATTATGTTCTTCTTAATGTTTTTAAATTAATTTAATATTTTATTATGATTCTTGCTCTGTTTTTATTTTTTTATGTTACAACATCTGTAATGCTTTGAATGTTTTTATGTAAAGCACTTAAAGGTGCTATACAAATAAACTTGCCTTGCCTCAACAATAAGACTTAGCGCTTAGCTCCCAGATGGCAGGTTTTCTTCTGCTTTCTAGATCTTTCTAGAAGTAGAATGAGAGACAGATCAGGCTCCTCCCATGGAACCAGCTCCCAGTTTCAGAAGGCAGGCATCCTCTCTATCTGATTAGGCTTAAAATCATCCGTTCTGATAAATCTTAATCAATCTGGTCCAGTCGTCTCGTAATCACGCTGATAGGCTCATGCTGCTGATGGCACGTCTTTCTCTTTGCTCTTTTTTATACAAACTTAAAATCATATTGGTGTCATTAACTTGCATTTCTTTTCTGTTCTCTCAGCAAGAACCCCCCCCCCCCCCCAGCTAAACATTGTTGTGTCCGCTGATCTCTCCATCCTGTCCTCGCCATCCTCTGGCAGATGGTATCCCTCCCTGAGTTGTTACTGCTTCCTGTTAGAAAGGATTTTTTTTCCTTCCCACTGTCATCAGTTGCTCCATGGATGCCCAGGGTGGTGGTGGGAGGGGGGCGGGGGTGATTGCAATAATATAAAGATTCAAACGGATCCATTGGTTTTCTTAGCTTGGCTGTTCTTTCTTATCAGTTGGTTTGCATGAATAATTGGATCTCTGAATTGGTTTGAACAGACAATGTGTGTAAAATGCCTTGAGATGACTGTCGTTAAGTAGCGCTTTGCTAATAAAGCTGAATTGGAGACGACATCTTAAACTTAATTAGACTCTAAGAGTGTACTTTTAGACCTAATATGTTTTAATGTCGTAATTTTCAGAAGGAAGAAGAAGAACATTTGCTTTATTTGTTTTTCTAAAAGCTTTAGTCACATGCTGAGAACATGTACAAGGTTAACACACTGTTTTTCTTTACTTTCATCAAAGTTTATATATGTTTCTTTATTTTATACATAGCAATCACACTACAGCAAACATATTTACATTTAAATGAAAGATTTCTACAATAATCTGCTCAATACGTCATAAATCTGGACAATCCTTTGCAGAAGGAAATGATTATTTCCCAGAACTGTTCATTTGTTCTGCACAGCTCAGTTCCAGATAAACAGCGTTTGGATTTATTGGGACCAACTGGGATCGTCTCCCCGTAGACACCGTACGCTGCTGGTTAGTCTGCAAAAGGAATGTGACATTCTGCATCATGCGAGTGACAGTTGGAAAACAGATTTCAAGATTTGTCTGTATGTTGGACAGCCTCTTCACTCCGAGGTCACGTTAAGACCTTTAACCCCACCCCCACCCTCCACCCGCACCATCTTTATTATTAACTGATGCTGGGTGATAAGACCTGACTCACAGTTGGTGTTCCAGTTCATCCTAATGCGCTTTAATGGGGTTGGGGTCAGGGCACTGTGCAAACCAGTCAAGTTCATCCACACCATACTGAGTAAAACACGTCTTTGCAGAAGCATGCCGATAATCTGAACTGCATCCCAGTAAATGCACTGGTGGCTGACAGCTGGTGACCTTTGTTTCCCCCTTACAACTGCTTGAATGGGAGCCAAAACTAACGCAGAAAGTGGGTCAGCATGGCAGATTATTCTCCCATAAGAGATGGAGACGTTTTCCTTCTCTCATTGTTCAGTTTGTCGATTATGAATTGCTGATATGAACCGATGCCAAAGCCTCTTAGAGCCACTTAAAATGATTATATTAATCAGATTGGAGGGTATTTGGAAATGAAATCCTGCTTAGGGCTTTCTGGAGCTGAGCAAAACTGGAAATTGCTGTTGTTATTGTTGTAGCTGCTGAAGATGAAATCTGATATTATTATAGGGATATACTGCTTTTGACAAATAGGTGCTTAAAGACAGCATGAGGAGAAATTAATGATCAAAATATTGTTTAATATATGTTTAAATCTGAAAATAGTAACAATGTGATAAAATTAATTATAACAAAAAATTATTATTATCATGATTATGATTATTTTTTTATAAAGGAGGATAAACAATTTCTAATAAGTTAATCTGATGACAGTTAATAGAAAATTTGAAGAAGGTGAGCAGTGACTGGTTTAAAGATTAGTGATGGGAAGTCCAGCTTTGTCCAGTGTCTCTTCATGTCGTATCAATCAGAACTTTTATGTGAACTTATGCAGAGCAATGTTTTATTCATTGTTTTCATATAAGTATTATTATTTTTATGCATTTTCTATGAGTTTATTCATTAACTACACTGTTTATTCCACTTCAGGGCTGCAGGATAGCTGGAGCTTTTCCTAGCTAGCAGGCGAGTGGCAGGGTGCACCAGGGACTGGTCACCAGTCCATCGCAGGGCCAACACAGCGAGAAAACCACTCACACTTACTTATGGGGACCAGTTAGGATGACCATTTAACTTAACACACGTCTTTGGATGGTGGAAGGAAACCATAGTACCTGGAGAGAAGCCATGCATACACGAGGAGAACATGCAAACTTCACACAGAAAGGCCGCTGCTCTTTAAACCTCCAAGCTGAGGCTTGAACCAGCAACCTTCTCGCTGTTTTAACAACAGACTCTTAAAAGTTACTGTTTCATATTTTAATCAAAACTTTCAGTGAAACAACACCACATGGAAATAAAAAATGAGATTCACTTTAGATTCACAAATTCACACTTTTAGGTGATGAACTTTAATCCACGTCCCCATCTGACTCTTTGGTTCTGGCTCCAGCTGCAGCTCTGTACTGAAGTCTCAGAACTTTGGTTCTGTCTGAACTTTACTTTCAGCCGGTGATCTGTAATATAATACCATTTACTTTCATGAAAGACCCAGAGGGGAACCTGGACCATCTTATTTTGGATGTTGTGCTGTGTTGTGCCAATCAGGACTCCACTCTTGACCCGCAGGAAATGCAAACCCTCCTTAAAAGAGACGTTTTACAACAGCTGCACCTCATTACAAATGGTAACAGCTTATTCACACCCAGACTACAATAAGTTAACTGATATGAGAGAGACATTTTTATCAATGCTGTTGTAGCAGATAAGAACTGGACTTTATGTCCTTACCGCAGGTTAATGTCAGTGCGAGATATGTCCACAGTGAAGTTATCAGATTAATAAATACAATCTTTTTCAGCACTGACACATCCTGTGGTTTTATACATGTGTTGTGTCACAACCAAAATCAGCATTTAGACATCTGAAATATCAAGCAGGTGCTTATTATTGGTCTATTTGTTTCATATGTTGCTTAAATGAAGGCTAATCGAGCTAAAAAAAAAAAGCTTAGCAAACATCTGGATCGTGAATCATGGTGATTTATACTTTTACATACGCAGTAATGACACAAACATTGACTTGATCTAAAAGTAACTTTATACACACCACAATCTGTTTTTGTTTGAAGGAACAGCCAGAAGCTCTATACACATCTTAGCAATGTGACTTAATACAACTGGAACAACTAATATAGATATGCAGCAATTTATCAGTTTCATATTAAACTAAATATAATAAATTAAACAATGACGTGCAATATTTTGTGTTTGAAAATATAAATATTTGTTTTTTATAAGAGAGGATTCAGCATCAATCTTTCTGGTTTTTATCATAATGCATATTGATCTCCGTATCAGTGTCTTCACATGTTTACTGGGAAGTAAAATGATGGGAATCGGTGTGCAACTCTGTACGCGACAGATAAAACATCATGTCCAAGCTGGTGTGCTGGCATTCTTTAATCCTGAGTTTCAGGGCAGGTAGCAGCAGAAACACATGGTTAATCCAGATCTTATATTTCTGGGTTCAGCAGATGTGCAACATGTCTTTGCAGATGTTTATGTAAAAACCTGTTTATTTGCCTGCTTATGAAGGTCCCACCTGATTGGCCAGCGTATCTGACTTGCTGCTTGGGTCTGAGCTCTCTATATGGTTGTATATGTATAAATGTATATTAACCAACAGAGACAGCATAAAGAAGTGTTTAAGGTTCTTGTGCTGCACACATAAATGAAGGAACACGATGAGCAACATGGCTGTTTGACGTGGAAGGTAAACTTGAATCAACATCACACCCTCATTTCCATTGAACATGACTGACTCAGAGATGTTCATGAACTGGTTTCTTCCAGTTTAATGGGCCCCATGTTTACATTCCTTATTCATTCTGTTGCATATGAAAAGCCAGCAAACACTGCTGCTATTGAGCCAATCATCTCCTTTCTGCACTACCACCAAACCAAACACTGAATTATTGTCCATACATGACATCATCCTCAGAGGTTCCCATGGCAACTAATCAGGTTGTGCTTTGCTTCCTGTTGTATTTATCAAAATAATGCCGCACTGAAAAGAAACATTACAGTAGGTTATATCACAAGTTATGTAACATAAGGCATTTATATTGTATCCATGGTACCTTTTGGGCTATAATGACCCGTTCTGAACAAAGAGCATGGTGACAAGAATCTGAGACAAGAGAAAAAGAAAAGCTTTACATTTTAAGATAACCCTGTAAGCAAGTAGAAGACAAATCCTGTCAGACAAGTCATGGATCATTACCTCTACGTCTTTCCACCTTTAAAGCAAGCAGGGTGTCAAACTGGACCTATACCAGTGTATACATGTACCAATAAAGTATCCAACAGCCTCTGAAGTCAGGTGCATGACAGCAGGGATGCATGGAAAACCTGCAGGATTGTGGCCCTCAGAAACACAAGCTTGACCCTCCCTTACCTAGAGAGTTTTGGAAGGCATTTATAGATGAAATCTATTATTATTTTATTGGAATAGACAGAAGGAAAAGAGCCTGATGTCATTATCCAGACCTTCTGCCCTCAGGCTACTGCACACCACGGCTTTTAGTGGGAACATTCATCAACAGTTTCAGCAGAAAAAATATTTATTGTTCAACCAATCAGGTTTCAGCATTTTTGCAATCAATATATGTGTCATTCAACTTAAATGTGGAAGCGGTGACAGCGTTAAAATAAGGCCTGAAATGTTGACTTGCACATGAACTCGACAGCTTCCAATGCTGGAAAACATTTGTCCGTAAGCACCGAAGAGAACCCAAAAACCCTGAACTCCATTCAGTTACAACAGCATCAATGGCAACAGAGACATGACCCATCCTGTGAATCCACTGTCTGTTCAGAGGCTCATTTACTTCACAGCAAAATGATGCTTTTACTGCAAACAGGCTGAAAATTCAGCAGAATTGTCCTACTAATCACCATTTATGATCTTTTCTAAGCAGTTCCTACAAACCTGTAAAAAGTCAAATGAAAATATGTGCACCAATCCATCAAACAGCAACAACTGTGAAATTATGACTTTTATAAACGTAAGTTTGTTCATTTTTTTTTAGGTCTTCTTTATTTTTCCCAATAATTTATCATTTTGGCAAATTTAAATTGCATCTTCTTGGTCCTTGTGGGGATTTCAAGGTAGATTTGGCAACCAAATGTGAAATATAAAACCACTTTTAGTGTATTCTGGGTCTACAATGCCTCAAAAAAAAGCATGAAGGAGCCATTTAAAAAAAAATCCTGTATTCTTGCACCTGCAACCTCATTCTTTAGCTAACAACAATTCATGACCATAGTTCATGGTTTAAGGTCAAAACCACTGTTGCTATAAACCTGGCAACATCTAAAAGGGGTCCAAAAATTCATTATGTCACATTAAAGCCAGATCTAAGTCACACCTTGGCAAGAGGTCCCAAACTCTTTTATGTTGTAGGCAAATCAAAGACCATGTAGACACATGCTGGGTAAAGTGAAAAGAGCCCAGACTAGTAAATAAAAAAGAATTATGTAAGAAGGCTAAGCTTGTGAACATAAGGGCCACCTGTGATGGCCTGAAAAGCGAAGATACACACATACATACGCACTTCACCAACACCTCAAATGCCTGCCAAGTTCACAGAGAAGGTAATAAATCACAGAACATACAGACAAGCAAATATGCACACTCACGGTTTGCCAATTACATGTCTAAGCAGATAAACCATAGTTGTGAAATGACAATTTTTCCTGTCAAGGACGAGGAGATAAATTTCCTGGATTGAGAAGAATATAAATGTAATAAATGAAGAATAAAAGAAGTTAAACATACATTAAACATTAAAACACGGAGTGAGACAATAAATTAAAGACAGACAAGATATAAGGTTATAACCCGGAAGAATCATTCCAGAGATCTGTTGTCACACAGAAGTCTGAAGTAATTCTGTAAAGTCACTTAGAGACGCCTTCGTTTAAAGACTTTGGTCTAAAGTCTAGAGCCACAATTCTGTTACAACAGATAGAGACTCATGTCCCATCTCAACATTCTCCATGATTGGAAGGAGCATGATGATCAGACCTTTTGGCCAGATATTAATTAAGAGTAAGGTAATTAAGCTAAGATATGAAAAGGCCACTACTGTTATTCTATGTTTGTAATGAACTTTACATATTTTATATGGTCAAGAAATAATAGCATTAACTGTGCAAGATAAGCATTTATATGAACCTAACTCTGGCACTTGGAGTCCATTATCTACTGGATTCCACATAAATGCTGCTTTAGCACTAGACCTGTTTTTTATCTTTAATCATTTAAATATGAATTTTAATATGTTAAATTAGCTGCTACAGAGAATACTGCTTGTCTTTCAGTGGAATCGCTGATCAATGGGTTGGATTTAAGTCTTTAGTTTGAGATGCTTTATACTTAATGTGCATATGTGTGTGCTGGAGGGTTTCTGTGTAACGTACATGTAATTCCTACTAAAGCATATAGTTTCTTGCATAAATTACATACTAAATTTGTTGTATGGGTCATACCTTTTCTAACAACCCTCAGATAACATGAAGTATTCATACTGATGGTCAAATATACACATAAAAAGGTAATTTACTCCTAAGGAGAATTTTGAATGACCAATCAGCCCAACATGCATGTGTTTGGATGGTGGGAGGAAGCCGGAGAACCCAGAGAGAACTCACGCTAACATGGGGAGAACATGCAAACTCCACACAGAAAGGCTGCTTTTCAAGCCGAGGCACGAACCAGCGACCTTCCCGCTGTGAGGAAGCAGTACTTACCACCACAACACCATGCAGAGATTTATAAATATGAAAAAAATCAAATAAAATAAAGATCCTATTTTTTACCTGAACAAAAGCAGCACCAACCCAACCAAACATAAAGGGGGGCGAGGAGTGTCGGTGCTGAAGGGTGGGCTGTGCTTTTGATGCCTTTATGTTGAGTAGGGGGATTTCAGTTGTTCTTGATGTGTTGAGTTTTATTCATAGGTCATGGTAGCACCCCCCCTCAGCTGCCATTTCCTCCCCCTGCTTGTCGTCATAGCTTGCTGCAAACCAGAAGTATCCAAGTAGTCCATATATGTGATCTAAAATTACACCAAATGTTTGCTTTGCTTAAACAACTTAACAAGAGTGTTTAGATATTTGGTAAAGCTTCCCAACAGTCTCATAACAAAGGAAAGGTTGGTGGTTTGATCTCCAGTAACTCCACATGTCAATGAGCCCCCAAATCTCCTCACACAAGATTTATGGAGGGAAAATGTGCTGTAAATAAATATTTGTATCAAGAGATGCTGTGTGAGTATATTTGCAAAGAGGTGAAACACAATCTTCTATCAAACATTTTACTTTTTAAAACTTATGCAGTTTTTCATTTTTATTGCTCTTTTGCATCCAGTTATTGGTATTTATCATGCTACCCTGCATGACTCACCACTCCCCCTTTGGAGACTAACAAAAATTTTTTACATTATATTAGTAAAAAAAAGAAAGATTTTAAGTACTTTCAGACATTTTTGAGGAGGTTAGAATGAGCATACATATGAAAGTCATCCTCAGATGCACATCTTCACCATCACTTACGCTGGCTTTTATGCTTTGCTGGTTTTTATACTTTTATGTCTGGTTTTCCTTACAGCATCTGACACAGGGATTTATCTGTCCTCAGAAAGAACACGCAGTGTTTCTATGTCCCCTGGAGATGAGATAAGGCCCAGAAAACTCTATATTTTTTGTCTTCTATGTGTGTGCAACATGATTTTAAATTTCTTGACTCAGAGATAGACTGTGTTGAGTAAAAATGTTTTTCTAAGGTGTTTCTTAAGTTCATGTGGCTATTTTTCTATTTTTGTTTTTCAAATTACAATATTACCTCATGATGCGAGTTTAATTCGTCCCGTGAACTTCCTCAAATCTCAGTTTACTCATATGTCAAAGTAAATTCCACAATGTAAATTAATTGAAATCTAATTTCTCATCAATTTGTTCCAGTTTTAAAAAATGTGACCTGAGCTAATGGATGATGCACACGGCGTCTCGGCCGTACTCCTTCACTTTCATTCACTTACTCGCTGCTGCACACTGTTAATGCTACTTTATAATTAGCAAAGTGAGCTATACAAACAATAAACAAATGAGATACGGGAAGTGGAAATACAAGAAACAGCACATGTTGTTGTGGATCTTTTTTTCAGCGGCATCTCGGATGCTCGTATCTCAAAATCTTTTCATATCTTATGACATAAATTTGATCCAATCACAACTCATATGTCAAAAAATGTGTATTTCAATGCCCTCATACTTTTGACTCATCACTGTAATACCAAGAGTTTTCCCAGACTCTCTTAGTTTTTTTTATTTTTTCCAATAAATTATCCTTTTTAAAGGTAATTATTGATGTTTTGACAGAAGTTGGCACGTTGTACTTAGCATCTACACACTAAGCTTGAGGTGAGTTATATCTTTTATACCTAGTCCTGACACCCTTATCAGCTGCCAATTAATCTACATTTTTTAAAAACTCATTTGTGTTTGTATCATTCCCACCATGTTTTGAATGTATTGCTGAGATTGTTTTAGAAGCTGCTTATCTGTTGCGCTGTCAGTTTCCAGATTTAATGGACAAAAAATAGACTATGCTGCTTGGAAAATGTCAAAACTAAGAATGTTTTGATGTCTTAGGATTTAAGACCACCTTGTGGAGGGATTCCCATAAAATATCCAGGGTTTCCCCAAGAATAATGGATAAAAGGGGTCTTCAAAGATTTTTTATTGATTTCACAGGGAGCATGGACAGCAGTGCTGGCAGTAGTAACAAAGAGGTAGATGAAAGCTTGTCCTAATCCTTTTCTCTTAATGCCAGCAAAGGTCACACTCATGTGCCTTTCCACCCACCTCCTCTGGCACACAAACACAGATGACTAAAACACACAAAATCAAACATACCAGCTATCCTGAGGTTTTAGCAACATGCAGATAAATGAGAAGTGTAATAAATGAGTGGGTTTAGATGTTTGTCTTCAGTGGTGTGTTGCTGTTTGTGTGATTGAAAAACTGCAAATCCAACATGCTTGCACAAGTGTGTGTTCTGTCATACAAGCACACACACAGACAGAAAGAGCAGAGACATGGAATAGATGATACAGCATCGTGTTCAAAAGCAGTTCCATAGACAACAAGCCAATACAGACTCCATCTTTAGAAAGAGCAAAGGTCTACTCCGCAGCGTCTCTTATAGTGGAAAAGTCCATCAGAGGTGCCATACAGCGTATAAAATACATACAATACATAAAAAGGGTTTTTGTGTGTTTTGTAGTGATAAATAAGCTTTATTTTGGTATTTTATGTTGACTTGTATTCACTCTGATGCAGGGCTTAATGTAAAAACAAAAACATCTGCTTCTTTAAAAATGATTATATGCACTCTATATAATTATATAAACGCTTTTTATACACTTGTACTTAATAAGCCATTAGTCGTCATTTTGATGAAGACGTAACTTTCAAAACCAAGTAGGTTTTCATCACGGTTAATGTTTGCTGTGGCTCACATACCTGTGTAAAGTTTTTACTAATTAGCCAGCGAAAGGAACTGACTACATCCAAATGAGCTTTAGAGGAGAAAAAAACTACATAAAAATGACAAGAAAGAAAGCAAAAATATTAAATAAATAAAGAACATTGAATAAAAAGCTATAAAGTAGGTCATTTCATGAGTGAATTGTTTATTTGTTGTTGTTTTTTTACTCATAGTTGGTTAAAGGTTTCCTGTCGCCACAACCTTTCAGACCACATATCGTTCTCAGGATCTGGAAGTTAGAGGAAAACTATTTGATTTGAGTCAAACATGTTGCAGCAGGGAAACATCTAAAGCTTCCAGACCCTGGGCCAAGACGTCCAGATCCCTGCTTTAGATTATTACTCCTCTGACAAACACAACTTTCAAAGTGCTTGGATCATTATGTTTCATGTCCATATCATTCCATTGCATAATTCCTTTTGAGTGTACTTTTGTATTCAGCAATCCAACCCTTTAGTCTTCTCTTGCTATCTCCAGCATAAAACCATCCATACGGTCCTAGTTTTAATGTGGTGTTGCAGTTTGCTAAATATCTTATCTAAAATGTTTAAAACAAAAAGTGATTTATTTTTCGTCATTTTTCTCATTTTCCTCTAATAAAATGACTCCTCTGTTTGATGTGATACCTGATTATAAGTGACAGTAATGCCATAGGTGCCTTTTTGAACATGTCAGAAAAGCATGTAATTAGTTAGTGTTCAGAAAAGGCTGCTCCACCTCATATTTGTGCAACTGATAAATCTTTATTGAGAATAGTTGGAAAATAAAAGACACTGTCATGTAAAATAAAATGTAAGTATTCCTGAACGTACCCAGAATTTTTTATTTTTATTTTAATTGGTTTTCTTATCTACAGTCATGCTTTGCTGAGTTGTTCATCTTTACTTTCAAACAGGTACTGTCTCTCCCTGCCTGAAGTCCTAAAACATAAATTTAGTTCTCTGTTATGCAACCAAACTATCTTGGAGGTCTTAAACTGTTTAAGCTGTGCCCATGATTTGCAGTATTTAGATGTAAGAATGTCAAACAAAAAGCTGACATGTTTTTCTGTGGTTGCGTACCTCAACAGCATCTCATGAACCAGCACACAGGCACGTTTTGTTGGTCAGAAGATGCTTTTGTTCTGTTGCAGAAGCTACATCCATCACATTGTTTAAGATGGTAAAATATAAAATAAATTATTTTGTGTTCCAGTTTAATGTGTTGAAACTGAACCAACGTAATATGCAGGATCCTGTGGGTTTGTGAAATTTGGTTTGCTCATAACTTCTGCGATGCAAAATGTGCAGAATGTGTGTCAGGAGGAACAATATGTGGGACCTTCAACAGGGTTCCTGTCCAGGGATTTGCATGATTTTCAGAGAGGGTCAACAGAATTACAAAGGGAGAAAAACATTACTAATTGCTGTTTTGACTGATATTTTTGAGTGGAATAGATTTTATCAGGCATGCCCTCATTCCTCAGTAAGTTACGTGTTGGCTGAAGAATCTCACGAGAAGCCAAGCGGCCTTAAAAGTCTCTTATCATCCTTATAAAAATAAAACCAAGCTTTTTTGTTGCTAAGACAGCAGCTGAAAGCCTGAGAGTGTACACTGCACCTGCAAAGTATAGCAACAGCCCTTAAGATTGAAAAAAATGCAAAGAAATACTCCACAATTAGTCTACACAGGCTTATATGGAGTCATGTAAAAAAGAAAGCCCAACTTATCAAGTTTAACAAGATGCAAGAAAATATGGCCCTTATCAAGTTTAATATAAATAGATAAGCACGGTCTGAAATCCAACATGGCTTCCATTAAGTGAGCAAGCAGATGCTGCTAATCAACTGATTAAACGTTCTTTAAAAAGCAGGAGATTAACTCCTGGGGAGTTC
The DNA here is from genome assembly GCA_037177515.1 of Pseudomugil tenellus. Classification (NCBI taxonomy): domain Eukaryota; kingdom Metazoa; phylum Chordata; class Actinopteri; order Atheriniformes; family Pseudomugilidae; genus Pseudomugil; species Pseudomugil tenellus. Next base: position 5,710,840 of record JBAMHX010000014.1, on the reverse strand, counting down.
ACACAATGGACATTATCAATAATCTTGCAGCAGCTGCTGCATCATCAGTCTACGAAGGGTTGTGAGAACATTTACAAACAAGTTGGAGTCCATTATTCTATAGTTAAATTATTCACAAATGAAAAAAAACATTAAAAACAGCTCAACAAATTCATCCCCAGGTTAAATCATATTAATCTTGGAGATATTGCAAGAATCCTTAGAGCTTGAATGCATATTCTACAAATTGCATATGATAAATGTTTATGTATGAAGTAAGGTTGGTGAAGGATTGCCAGGAGAAAATCTCTTTTCCCCAAAAACAACACATCAGCACAGCTTAGGTTTGAAAAATTGCATCTCAACAAACCATTAAACTTCCTTTAAAATGATGACATAGGTGATCAATGTATGCATGGAAAGATGTTTATCCTCTATTCCACCACTTAACTGTCAATCACCTGAGGTGAAACCTGGGTGTCCAGTCAGATTTCAGAGTTGAACATGTGGGACTAATCTGGCATAAACTAAAGGGTTAACTGAATATGAGTCATGTAAGAAGACAGTGGTTCCAAAACACACCAACAGGTCTACAAAAGAATGGAGACTGGTTTTCCAACAAGAACAGGAGACACAAAACTTATTATGACCAAAAGCATATCAAGCCATTGTGTTGCATTTGCTCAGTCAAAGACTTTCACACTATTTAAATCTTACATGATCTCAAGAGAACTTGAGAACTAGCTAAGAGCTAATAGCTATTTCTCAGCTCAATATGCAGGGTGTAGTTTGCATACATTTTTGTTACCATTAAAGGAAAAAAAATGGAAAAAATGTAAATAGTATGCAGAGAATCAAACAGTCATCTATGCTAACGACAATGTAGCATCAGCAAAGCTAGCTCATGGAAGAGATAGTGTGTACTCATAAAACCTATAACACAACACAAAGGTGTTTCTTAAGTGTCAGAACAGCATCAGGAAGCAAACACAACATTCATGCTTGAACTTACTTTTACCACATCTCACAATCACCAAACTAGGTAACCATTTAATCGTGAACTCGCATTTATCACATTGTGATTCGTTATCTGTTGCAGAAGGTGGTTATGTTGATAACAAAAAGTTCAATAATCTTAATATAAATTAACAAGTTATCTTGAGATAATGGCAACAAAAATAGATAAAAGTTGAAACAACTTTTGGCTTCTATGAGTTTAAGATTTGTTTCTTTGTTACTATTGATCATTTAATATCAATCTGTGCATGAACACGTTGTGAGCGGATAAAACAGCTACAGTAGTTGATTTTTCAGGTTCAAATTTTAGCTGTTGGACTAATACCAAAGACTTCAGTAATTAACATGCAGGTATGACACAGATAATTGATTAAAGTTGCAGCTGCCCTGCAGCGGAACTGTAACAGGATAGAAACCATAGAAACTAAGCAGCAGATGAACCTTTCTATGGTGCAGAAGTGGATAAAATTCCCATCAGATATGAGGATCCACTGTGGAGGAGGAAGAAGAAACCAATTTTTCTTTCCACTCATCATCTTTCAGGTCACAGAGGACAAAAAGAGATTGACCTCTGACACTGACATCGCTGCCAAATTGAGCTCCCATTTGTTTTGTTATCTTATGACAGTTGCATAAATCCTGTGTTACAGCTGGTATTTGCATAACACGAACTTCAACATGTCTGATAGACTCTCTGTCTTCATCTACACACTGTTTGATCTGAGCAGCACAGATCTGCATAGGAAACCTTTTGGTGCTTTGTCTCAGATTTTCACTTTGTGATTAAAGTTTCACAGATAAAAGAGACAAAATGGTATATTTAAAGGGGAACATAACTGTTCCTACTTATTTCCTTTCTCCTAAGTAACACTTCTGGCACCGAAATGAATACGATGCCCACTTATGCTTTGTGAAGATAACACTGAGGTGTGGCCATCTTGTTTGACTTCCAATCCAACTTTATTTATAGAGAATTTAAAACAGAAAAGATTAAACAAAGTGCTGCACACCTCTGGGAATAGGTACAACAGAACAAGGAATAAGGTAATAAACAATAAAAATGACTAATAACAGTAAAGGAAAAAGTCAACAACTCAAGCTGTGTTAAAAGCCACTGAAAACAGGTGAGTCGTCAGAGAGGTTTTGAAAAACAGAAAGAGACCCTGTGTGTCTAATGTGCAGTGGCAAAGCGTTCCACAGTTAGGGTTCAATATCTCAAAAGCAGCGGTCCCCTCTGGATTTTAATTTAGTTCTCAGAACCATCAGCAGGTGTAATGGGTGGCTGTGAGGACCCGGAAATTCAACCGCTCACACAGGAGTAGTGGAACAGAAAATCAGTTTAGTGTAACGGGTACAAGAGTCCAAGAAGTCTTTAAGTCCTGGAGGGGAAGAGAAGCAGGAAAATCCAAGATCCAAGAGGCAAGGTCAGAGGTCAAGCAGCCGTAGCAATACAGGAGCGTACTTATCAGGCAACGGTGTGACTCAGGGTCCTGAGACAAGGCATGGGTCAAAATCCAGAAAATCCGAGACAGGTGAGGAGTATCCGACAAGGGCAAGGACGTGGACAGAAGGTGGGTTCGCAATCTAGAAGATGAAACAATGATGCAAGACTTCAGTAAGACCAGAAGAAGTGCTGATAATCTGGCAGGGAAGGAGAGAATAGAGTGAGTTTAAATACTGAGAAAGCTAAGAGGCAAACTGTAGATGGCAGGTGGAAAGAATGAGTGTGATTTCCTGGAAGGCGGGACCAGTGGCAGAGAGTAGCGCAGGAATCAGACAGCACCAGGTGAACTGAATCACTTAATTAGCCCAGATCGAGTTGAGACCATGACATGATCTGCCGACCTGAGAGAGCGTGTAGGGGAGCAAGACATTACCTGTGTCTTATGCCCATTAGAATACTAATCCTTTTTTAAACACAATATTTAACCATCCATTTATGAGCACAGTGTAGCATCTTTAGATGGATACTTCCAGCAGGATCGTTACAAAGCTAAACCGTTTTCTTCAACATGAGTTCACGGTATGCCACTGGCCTCCACAGTCACCAGATCTTGTTCCAACTGAGCACCTTTGGGATGATTCTCATCATGGATGAGCAGCAACTCTGTGATGCTATCACGTTAATATGAAGCAAACTCTTTGGGGGAGATTTCCAACATCTGTGCCACAAAGAATGGAAGCAGCTCTGAAGCAAAAGACGTTCCGACAAAGCAAAGTATTGGCAAGTTGTCCCTAACAACGTGTCTGGTGAGTTTCAGTCTGTTTTCAGCTGAAGTCCATCATTATAAATCCATCTTGTAAACCTCATCCATCCAGCAGGAACTGTGGTGTCAAGCGGAGGACCTTCTTGCTGCAAGATGGCAGTGCTAACATGTTGGCATCCTTACTATGAGGATGGAGGGAAGGTGGATGCTGCCATTAGACACAATGCTTTCCACAGCTGAACTGCAGCGAAACTCCTTTCATTAGCTTGTATGGATTCATCTTTTCTCCATTTTGCATCACAAGTACTTTGTTATCAGCATGACACAACAGAAACCTTTCCATAATGTTACAGATGCACCACGTTGCAGATCAGTGTGATTTGTGAAGGGGTGAAGGTAGAATCGGGGGGCAAGAGAGTGTAATATTGCAGTTGACTAGCATGGCACAGCTTTTAAAAGACTGTATGCAAGTTATATCCAAATGAAGCTGGGGGGAGGGGGGGGTGTAAAGCTATATGGCATCACTTGGCTGCTTCGGTAACATCCCTAACCAAGCAGCAGTCCCAGACGGCATGTTCTGTGTTGCATCTAGCTGCATGAATGAATGTGATAAGATCTGAAAAACATACATAACAGTTTCGGCAGGTTGAATGTCTACCTGCCACACTGGCAGGAGAAGTGCAGCTACAGTTTTCTGCATGCATTTCATTTAGATGTTATTTGCAACAGATTTAAGATTTAACTAACCATAATCTGGAGATCTGCAGTCTGTCTTAATATTTTATATCCTTCACAGCTGAAAAAACCTTTTCACTGAATTAAGGTGCGGTTGATATTTGTTACTGATTATGCATCAAAATCCAGATTTAATCTGAACACATAGAACTTGAAGACATGCTAAGTTAACACAGAGTTAAAAACCACTGCTGGTTAACTACTGAGGCAATCGTTACAACGAAAAGCTGACAGCTTGTTTCGTGCTTTCACTCTTCAGACTCGTGTGGATGCGACTGATAGAAGCTGTCGCTGCTGCTGACTCCATGACCAGGAGTCTTTTTAGATCTGAAAAAAGCTTTCGATACTGTAACGACTTCTCGTCTGTAATGATGACAAGGTGAGTTGCGTAACTGCTCTTTTAATCAGCTGAAAACAGGTCGCTGTTGGCCGCGACCACACCATACAACATCTCTCGAACTCTCGACTCTTCTTCTACGCTCACTCCTCCACTTTCTCTACTTTGCCACCTCCCAGCTTCCTCCCAGCCCCTCTCTGTCTGAATTCCCTCTTCTGCACTGGCTTTTCTCTTATTATTAACACTGCAGTATAACAGATGAACATGTAACTTAAGCCACACAGAACAATGCTAAACACAAACACATTACACTACCACCCCTTTACTAAGCCACTCGCTCCGAGGGGTCACAGACAAAGTCTCTCAGGTGGGCAGGGAGTCTCCTCCGACGTCGGGGCCGCCCCGGGGAGGGTCCACCGAGCTGTGGGGGTGAGCCAGGTGGTCGCACAGCAGTGGACGTAACTGGAGATGGTTTCGTAGCAGGGTCTGGGGTGGAGGACAGGACAGGGCTGGGATGGGCAACCGAGTGAGGAGGATTAGTGAGGTCAGTCCTCCCGTGGTTCTGTGGCGTGGACGGCCCGGGGCGCTGGTATGGATGTGCATCACCCCTATAGGGGGCCAATCTGTCCCGGTGCAGGACAACCCTCCGCCCCCCTGGCGGTAGTTTAACCCTGTACACTACCTCCCCTAATCGTGCCAGAACTTTGCACGGCCCCACCCAGTGGCAGTCCAACTTGGGGCACCGGCCCTTTTTCCTCTTCGGACTATACTCACACACGGTCTCCATCCACGAAACCCCTCCCCTTTGCCCTCACGTCATAGTTCCTCTTCTGGCGCATACCTGCCTTCTGCAGCTGGTCTCTAGCAAAAGCGTGCGCAGACTCTATGCGTTCTTGGAGCTTCCTTGCATACTCCGGGCCTGGTGGAACTGCTGGCGAGTCGGGAGGTCTGCCCAACGCCATTTCCGCTGGCACCCGCAGCTCCCGCCCCAGCATTAGCAGCGCTGGTGTGCAGGAGGTGGAGTAACTTGTGAACACGCCCTCCACCAGCATATCCGCCACAGTCTCCGCCTCCTGATTTGGAATGGCGAAGGCCTCTGGCCACTTTGTGAAAAAGTCCATGGCGACCAACACATAGCGGTTGCCCTGGTCTGTGCCACCCTTTCCATTGGGGCTCCCACCTGTTATTGTTGGAGTCGAGCCCGCGACTGGTCTGAAGGTCCTTTATATGCTGTGCACAAGTCGCAACGGCGACAGAAGTCCTGCACATCTCTCCGCTGCTGCCCCCAGTAGAAACTTTG
>JBAMHX010000014.1:5624945-5643113 GCA_037177515.1 Pseudomugil tenellus | reverse complement strand
GCGGGATCAACACGCTTCCCTTACGTGGTCTCAGACATAAGTAACAGATCCCCGATCAGCAGGTAAATCTCTTAAAACAACAACTATGGATAGAAAATACTTATGAAAACAAGGTACAACCATAAAGGAGCAGGATAACATCTAAACAATGGTGTTTGTGACTCGCTGTTGTGCTAATGCATCATTTTTTAACTTTTCAGCGTGAAGACCAGAAAAGTCGCTCACAGATCAATCAATCAGGAATCACAGTGCAATTACTCTTATCAGCATTCTTTTAAAGACAGAACTTAGGATATACTCGTTGCCCTTTTTAAACACTAAAAGGAATTAAATCAAATTACTTTTTAAGTACTCCTAGTAATTAAATCATGGCTTTTACCATTTTTAACAGACAGAATCACATCAAATGAACTTTTCTGGCTTTTAACGGTTTCATTTTTATAACCATTACATACGCAGCATGTCCAATACCTACTAACAGAAGTGGTGTTTTTAAATTATAATAGTTTTACATAAAGCGAAACGACACAAGGAATACTTTCCTGTAAAATTACTGGATGGCTTTTTTTCAGTGTCTTTTGGATTCTGATCAATATCCAACTTAATGGTCAGTGATAAAAGAAACACCAGCAGCAATTAAAGGATTCAAATAAAAAACTGGGCTTGCAGGCTTCTTCCTGCACTGAGTGCTGAAAATGGTGTGTCATGTCTATAGATTATGCTTCACATCATTAAAATTAAAAAAAATATATCTAACTTTGCTGTTCATCTTATCTTGAGGTCTTGTGTTCATGAGTGTTCTTCAACCTGTGTTGTGTGTTTTTTATTTTTATGTTTGGCTTTAAATTAATCTTAAAATAGTATCAAAAGTTGTTTCAAATGGTTTTAGATTTAAAATATACTTTCTTTCAGATTTCATTAACAGAAATGAGCTGATTTCTGTTTGTTGTGTTGTAAAAACGAGTACTGATGTTTTTCTTTTTTTATTCTAACCTTTTTTATTAGGAACAGTGTTGTTCCTGTAAGTGCTGCATCATTCAGTCACTCTGAGGGAAAGATATTTATTTTGCTGCCTCCTTAATTGAAATAAAAACTAGCAGCACCATTTTAGCTTTTAGAAACTGTTTGTGAGTGTTTTTTTCTTTATTTTACTGTTTTTTTTCTTTCTGTCGATGTATGTTGGCACATGCTTTAATAAATAACAATACAATTTCCTGCTTTCTTATAAAGAAACAAGACTTGGACAAGAATGAACAGACAAGAAATGAGTGCAAAGTCACTTTAGTTCAAAGAAATTTCTGCTTATTCTGACAGTTTTGCTGTGTTGAATGTACTTTTGGGAGTCTGTCATTTTACCACAAACTGCTGCGTTATGCAAATTTCGCACAATGAAAGTTGTTGCCTTTGCTCTCAGTGTTGTTATTGTCTCCCAGTGAAGATGCGAATGAATACATTAATGAAAGAAATTTCAGGTGGAGTCACAGGTTTAGGCTTGCAGAGGAGTCCTTGTCCCGAACCACATCTCAACACTTCGTAATGCAACCTTGCATGTCAAACAACATCCAACTTCCAGGAGTACAGCGCCATAAAACAGCTTTCCATGCTTAGTAATTATTTGCTAGGCAAACATCTTACAGCTACATTTCACCTCTGCAGAGACATGAAGCAGTGGCACCAACTTTTATGAAATACTAAAAGATCAAACACATTCTTGGAACTCTCACGTGTGTCTTTCCATCACACGTTGTTTCTTTTTTTATCTTCCTGTCAGCTTTCCGGTGAAATGTGGCTTCAGAGAATATTTCCCCTGAGCAGAACGGTGTTGTGAAGTGGTACTTTCAGAGATCCTGTCAGAGTTAGTGACTGATTCAGAGGTAAAAATCACATTTACATCAAATGCTGCAGGTGAGGAGCAAACCCAAACTTTCACCAAGACAAGACTGAGGCTGTGGATGCGTGTGTCTCAGAAGGACGCTGTGGGGATGTTATTCCTGTCTTTTAGCATTACAATAAAGAATCTGTGACTTTTTACAATGAGGAACATCCTGGATCAGAGTGATGCAGAATACTAGTTCTGCTGAATATAGAAATCCTCTTTTTCAAACTTAGAATAAATAGTGAAAAAGCCTTTAGCTACAGGAAGCAGATGCTTTCTCTACATTTAGGATTAAGCTTCAAACCTTCTGTTTGAATCAAGCTTGTGTTCGGACTGGCAGGAATGACCTTTAGCCATCCCTGTAGCTAGGCTGCCATAGCCTTGAGATGTTTAGGCAGAGATGCAGAGAACACTTGCTTCTCATTGCCGTCCTCTCTGCACCTAACCAGGTAAGACAGGTGGCTGTCCTTTCCGAGCCCTGCGGAAGCTTTTTCCTTCAAGATTCAATGCAATCTGTCAATTACTTTACAGACATTCATTATGAATGGATCATATCATTTATTTCTTTTAGTCAGATTATATTGGATTGCAGTGAATCGGATTGAACTGAGCTGAAATGTCTGTGGTGAATCGGTGCAACACAAATAAAGCAGAAGCGAAGTGAACATGAACTGAAGTGGAAGCTAAACATGAGAGAAGTTCTGCAGCGCTATGTGATAGATGCAATGATGGGATGCCATCAGACTCAGGTAGCTCCAAAACCAACAACCTCCTCTGTGATGAATCATCAGCATAATTAGGTGAAAGAAATTCCTATGCAGGAATCCCATCCGTCAGACATGCGGAGTAAATATGTGCAGTTACTGATATGATATGAAACCTCGCACTTGAACTAGATCAGACCATCCCAAAGTTTAGAATCAGATTCCAGCACACATGCGAAAGCAGAACAGATTTTTCCAGAAATGAGAACATAAAACTAGGTCAGCAGCTGCTTTCATGGTGAGAGATTTTCCTCTGACCGAAACAGCAGATTAGAAATTTTACAAGGTGTTCCTCCACCCAGCTGAAGTGCCCTTGAGCTAAACTTTGAATACTTGCCAGCCATGAGGGAACGCACTGCAGCAAAACCCTCCAGAGATGCAGGATTCCTGCATGATTCAGGAATCGATAACTAACTACAACATTTACATCTGTCCCACATTCCTGACATTATTAGCTTTGGTGATCATAAAATGTGGTGTAAAAACTGATAAACAGACACATTCCTGTGGAAAACTGTGGGAGAGCTGCTTTGTAACTCTTCACAAAAGTGACAAAGACAAAGCAGCTGTGGGCAGAATATTACATTTACTGTACTGACGATGGTATCTGGAGTCTTACATGGTCTTATGCGCGTTGCACTGTGTATGCTCCTGCTGTTTATTCATATCTGACACTGACTGGCGTGTAAACATTATGAACCTTTGATATACTTCAAGCCCTCCAGAAGAGTTTTATGCTACAGGAACTACTGAATCTTTACTGAATCAGCCTTATGGTTCATGAATACTAACATACTTAACACATGTAGTTTTTACGTTTCGCTTGCTGCAGTTTTACTTAAACATACTGAGTACAAACACACACAATACACATCTGCTGCAGTTAATGGTTTCACAAAAAACAGGGAACATTTTTCAAATGCAGGTAAAAAGGAGCACAAAACAGAACTAAAAAGGAGTTTATGGGGAAGGAAGATAGAGCTCAATGACCTGAAAAAAGCTTGAAAACAGTGCAGTTTTACTTAAATACACTTTCTCCCAGTATGAGCCGCCCTCATCCTGTTGATCAGAAAGTGGTTACATCAAACTATTAAGTTGGAGTTTTTAGCTTTTTAATGAAATAATCTGATTTTCAGTCATTATTTCAAACAGAAGAGTTAAATGGTGATCATGTTTTTATTCTGACTATCTGTTTTGTTGTAGTTCCAGTATACATGTCTAAACTATCGCATATAATCCATTAGTTGTGTTATTTCAATTCAGCTCACTGGAGCCAATCCCAGCAACCATCTGAAGAAAAGCAGGTTTTCCGCTGGACAGGTCAGCAGTCCATCACAGGGCCCACAAAGAAACAACCAGTCACACACACACACACACACGCACACACACTCCTAAGGACAATTTCAAATGACCAGTCAACCTAACAGTCATGTCAGTGGTCGGTGGGAGGATCCGGATGCATGCGAACTCCACGCAGAAAGGCCACTGTCCCAGTCGGGACTCAAACCAGCGACCTTCTCATTGTGACGCTGCAGTGTGAACCACAACTCCACCGAATTTATGAAACATTTTCATACAAAATGCTTCACAATAGAGAAATAAAGCCTAAACATGCCAAAGTATACAGCATAGCAACTTAAACACACACCGCATGATGTGTAGCTTACTGGTAGGGGAGCGGGCTGACCCTGATTACCCCCCCCCCCATTTACCTGCTGTGCAATAAAGGCCTCATTAACCCACATTACACAACCAGTATTTTACACACATTTTACAATTTCTCTCAAGGGAGAAGGTATTTTTTTACCTCAGCATTCATGATGTTACTACAAAGTCGCAGCTTTTCCATTTTAATTGGTCCGATAAGTCGGCTTTAAAAATGACTTAATCACTCGTCCCTGATTTCTTTAACATGATGGCAACTGAGTTACGAAGCAAGCAGATGGATTTTGCACATGACCTGAAGTGAGTTTTTGATGAGTAATTACTGACAGAAGTGTATTTTACTATAGAGAAGTTAATGTGACATTTACGAGAGGTGGTTCAGGTGTACCGAGTTTCTGCTCCTGAAGAAGGTTTTTCGCCCAGTGGGTCAGAAAAGAAGCATTTCTGCCAGCTGTGTCCCATTTGTCCTTTTTATTAACTCTCTTAAGGTAAATTTTATTTCTGTGCAAACAGTAAATCCAAGTTTTGTTGCAATAATATTAAAGTGTATTGTGAAAATTCAATGTTTTCTCTTTATTTATATGGGATTTATTTTATGGGATTTTCTCTTTATTGTTTTGCCAGAAAACTTACGCGCCCATTAACTTTTTGTGTATTTTATTTCGACTCTACTTTTTTCTTAATGTGTTTAACTTTAAACAGTTTTCCACACTGTTTATATAGAAATCCATATCTGGCTGCCGAGACAGAGTTTCTCTCCTGCACCGGGTTTGTGATCCCAACACTATTCAGCACGAGGTCACAGATGGGGGTGAGTGCTGCGGGGGGCAGAACTGGGTCCTAACAGTGAATTAGAGCAGATCAAACTGAACTAAATGAGAATTGTAGATGTGTGCACTAAGAATTAATAAAGTATGCAAAAACACTTTTTTTTATTCACTTTCACTTGCTTGCTCTTTCGCTAGTCCTGGATGTTTAAAAGTTCAGCCCCAGAAAAGAAATTTAACATTAAATCCCCTCATGAATCCCATAACGTTGATGTTTTTGTTTGAACTGATACGGAGAAAAGTTCATCGGAGTGTATTTACACTTCAGAGGCAGCATCTTGTGGTGTTGATGATTTCATCTGACAGATGTGCAGGAGTCCACCACACACACACTGAGAAACCTTTATTTATTGTAGCTTTTACTTCCAGTGTTATTATTATTCATTCAGAGATTTAGTGATTTGGCCATGAGATGCTTAAGGAACGGATCATCAGTCAGATGAGAAAATTCCAGTCTGGTGTTTAATATGCAACATTTCAACATTACTAAATTACTAAATGTACATTTTAACTCTTGGCTCTAAATAAGGAACAGATATGGCAACAGCAGATAAAAAAACTGAACCTTTCTTGCTTCTGTTTCCAAATAAAAGGTTTGTGGAGAAAAGAAAAAAGACAAAATATTAAGAGCTGAAAATAAAAAACATCATGACATGTTCACCACTCAGAGCCAAACGTTTGGGGTGTGCACAGGTGTCTCATCGTGACCCACTTCATGTTTTCAGGGCTGTCTCAAATACATCTAAATTCCTTCCACAGCCTAATCTTTCCACTCTTCTGCATCTTTTCTTCATTACTTAATGATTCCTGGAAACAAACATTCTTCACTAAAAGTGCCTGACATGAAGAATTACTCCAGATTTTCTACAGAGTTACAGTAAGTCTACAACATGCATATTAAAGCCGAGGTTACATGATGGTGAGGCGCTGAACGCTGGTTCCTACATGCATGTTCATGTTGTCTCCATGCGTTCAGTCCAGAAAACATGCTAATAAGGTTAATCAACAAGTCTAAACTCTGCCCAGTAGTGGTTGTCTCTGTGTGATGGACTGGTTACCTGTCCAGGGTGTGTCATACCTCATGCCAGACAGAGTTAGACTCCGAACATGCATTGTGATAAGCGACGAAAGACAATAGATGGATGAAATTTACTTCTTCATAACTTATTAAAGATGCAATAGAGAACTTTTCCATTTTTTGTCAGTTGCATCGCCTCGTTGAAAAACTAATTCATCCACCTGCACTGCGAGTTCTTTCCTGACAGTAAATGTAAAACTAATCCTGACTTTTGTCTTTCTTTCCCCTTCACCACTAATGTCTTCTTGCGTTTCTTTGTTGAAACAAAACAGTCAGAAAGCAAACCAGTTTGAGAAAGTCATGCAGCATCCCAGAAGAAAAAGATGTATTGTGCAGTTTTTCAGCCACAGAACACAGTTCCAGAAACACACATATCTGGTATCAGTGTGTGTCATGAACACGTTGTTTGGAAAATTAATCTAAATATATTTACATGTATAAATTATATTTTATGAAGCGTCATTTACTCATAGATATAATAATCTGAATTTCACCGTAAAATAGTTTAGGATCTTTTTACACTGCTTGTCTGCAGAAATGCAGATTTATGATGGCCTGTGGGTTCAAACAATGCAGTCAGAAATGATTGCATCATTTTAGACTAAAATTATTTAAACATATCAGTTTGGTGCTGCGAGAGCCGAAATCCAGACGGTTTTCTATGTATCTCTGTTTGAATACACCTGAATCTAACAGCCTATCAGGTTATGCACTTATCAATTTGAGTCAGCTGTGTTGGAGAAAGTATACCTGCTGGATTGTGAGCCTTGTGAGACCAAACTGAGTACCCCTGATCTATTTTCATGAATTTGTCAATCCAAACAAACAGATAATTATTTATTTGACTTGTTGTGAGTCATTAAAAATAACCTGGCGAAGCAAAGGCCCAGAGATCGCATCCACTGTCATCCAACAGCCTTTTCAAACATCACATTGGCTTTTGCTCTGTTTACAACGGCTAAAGTCAACAAATGCTCCACTAATTGCTAATCAGTTTGGGCTCCATCTTGCAGCTTGGCTGGATTGTTCCTCTGTTATTTATTTAGATGATAAGATATTAGAAAAACATTCTCACTGTGATCTACAATATCAAACACGTGTCTGTGAAATTCTAGTTTAAACGTGAATAAATCGTAATATAAAATAAAGGATTTTACTGGTCGGTCCAGTTCTGACTCAGAAAAACTGTTGATAATAAAAACACTGGTGGGAAAATGTTCCCATATGGTTTCCATTTCCCTGTGGTTTCTGTTGAAGTATTCAGTACTGAGAAAATAACAACAGAATTATGAATAAGATGACAAACACATTTCAGATTTGCTTGGAAATGACGCCTTAGAGGATTTGATCCCACAACAGAAATGACTAACACTGATCATATTGAAACGCATTCTGAGTCAGTCGCTCTTGTTGATTTTAGGATTGAGATTACACAGTTCCAGTACATGCAGATGACAGGATGTCCGTGGAAATAGATGTTCAGAAACTCGAGCCGTATTCATAACTTGCAACAACATGTTCAGTTCAACTTTTTGCCAAGAAATGTTGATATATTTTATTTCTGCAGTAATTACAGATCTGCATCACCTTCCTGTTGTGTGACATGAATGTTCCGACAAACCAAACAGCAAACAAGAACCGTAAGAGAGTTTTACATTGTTTTTCTCTCAACTGCACTCACTGTATAGAAGATTTTCAACAACTTTCTGCAAACACAGTTTCATGGAGAAGCACAATCCCAGGTAAACACCAGGTCTTTATCCACCTCTTCTCCCAGGACAGAAATATTGTCTTATTCCTAATCATCCAAATCTACAATCATCTCCTTTGTCCCGTTTTATGATTATGTGATTGTTCCCAAACCTTGCCAGAAGCTGGTCCCCCAGATTCCTGCACTTTCTTTCTATGCTTGCATGGAATAAACAAAATAACCAGTTAGATGTATGGCCAAGCCTGGTAAAAAGGACATTTTTAACGAGGAGTAAAGTGGTCTGTAAATTCAGCCAGAAAGACCATCTTATCTTTCATTCCCTAAGAACATCAGGTCCTTCTCATTTAAAACCACAAAACACTTGCTGAACGATGTTCTGGCAGCTTGTTAATGTTTAAGCGTCTGTAACGACGCTGGGTGTTCACTTCAACACGTCTCCACACCGCCACACATGTTCTTTCTGCCTCTGTACTTAACAAATATAGCATAACATTATCTGAGCTATGACGTCACGGCATTCCTCTCGCCACTTTTATGGCTTTGTGTGAGTGTGTGTGTGTGTGTGTGTGTGTGTCCAGCAGCTTTCTTTTCTCTTTGGTTCATTTATATAAAAGCACTTTCATCCTTGTTCCAGGTCTATTTGCTTAATTGAGTCATTTTGAAGCTAGAGTTGCTACAAACATCCCTCTACACTTGATAAACTGTAGAAAAACCGAGTCACTGCAACATTTTCCAGCATTTAAGTCACATTAGCTGATGTTCATATTGTGCAACACTATTTCAACATCATCTTTAAGGAATACTTTTAGATGTGAGATGTTAATGAAGCCACTGAACGTCAGCATTGCAATGTCGTAAACATATTTATAATGTGACTTTTAAAAATGATGCTAATATTTAGAATATATATATCTACATATGTATAAGGTTTGTTTTTTTATATATAAATAGTTTTTCACAGCACTGCTTTGAGTTGAGGAACCCGCTCCATCATGGACCCCGCCAGCTTCAGGAACACACACTCATTTCTTGTGGCTCCATCGAGCTCATTCTGTGTCGTCTCCTCTAAAACCAGAGAAAAGTTTTCACCTCTTCATTGGTCCAGTGTGTGAATTGTTTTTTTTTTTTTTCAACTTACTTGTGTGCTAACAATAATATCACATTTTTCGGTGGCATTTAAATCCATGTTGGGAGTCGCTGTTTAGTGACATCACTTTAATCATGACATTACTGAAAGGCTGGTCGAGGCGAGGTGAGCCGGGGAGAGCCGTTATAGAAACATTACTATAGGAAACTATCGGTCTGAGTTTAGTTATTCCATGGAAGATGTTTAGACGGGACATAGGTTTGTATCTGTTGTAACAGAACAGCATTCTGTAACACACACAGCCAAAGTCTTTAAACAAACATGCCTCCAAGTGACTGGTCAGAATTACTTTGGACTTCTGTGTGACGACAGATCTTTAAAGTGATTATAGTGGTTATATAAAGCGGTATAGCCTTCTACCATAGCCTGTCTTGTCCTTCATGTATTTTTATCATGTTTTTATATATTATATATATATTTATATATAATGCTTCATATAATACATTTACACTCTTCCCAATAAAGAAACAGACTACTCGTCCTTACAGTACTAATGGAAAAGGCCAGTCAGATTATAAAGGGTTAAATTGTTCATATAATAAGGTTTGTTTCTTATTTTTGCAAAAATGTGCCAAATAAAGAAGAAAGCTTTTGGGACAGATGCAAATTATGTTTAAATAAGTGTAATAAGTTGAGCTAATAAATCTGCAACTTTTAATAAATTCCAGATCTTTGATGTGGAATCGTTCAACCACATCCTTCTTACACTATACTGCTAAACACCACAAAGTTCTTCTTAAACATGAGATGAGACATAAATGCAGCACTTTGCATGTGGGACCATGTGGTAGAATAAAGTTTGCAGACTAGAAGTGGTTGAAAAGAGAGAAAGCCCAACATTGAACCGATTCATCATTCATCATCCAATTTATCAGACAAAAACTCCATTATACATCACATGCGAATCAAAACTTCTGTGTAGAATGTTTGCAGATATGTTTGTGATTACAGGCAGAGTAAGCACAAACTCACTATGACAGCAAACCATTTCTTTCCCACTGAGGTCTGTTGGATAGAGACCAGCAGGACGTCCCCTTATAGCTCATTTTATGCTCTTTGTCTGACGTCGTCTCCATCCACAGCCAAAGATAGACCCACATGACAGGGCCCCATTTTCCTCCCATGCCCCCTTACACATCCCAGTTACATAAACCCCATGTCCTCCAAGTAACCCTTCCATCGTTGGCTGAGCAGGAATGGAACCAAGATGTGCGTCCTGCTATTACTACCATTACACAACCATCCAGTTTGGCAGAGAGCACTGGGAGAAACCCACGGCTCGCCTCAAACATCAAGATACTCTTCCCTTCTTTATTAAATGAAATCTAAAGGCCAAGGCTCAGTGGCTGAAGCCTGCCTCGGGGGGGGAGAGGAGTTAGCCGAATCTCTAAACCTCCAAGAGTTTCACGTCTTCCAGCATCTCTTCCCCTTATGACATAATGTCATTTCATTACGCTCATATGCATTTATGAAATGTGTCAATTTAACTTTTATCTGATTTAACCCAGTTTGAGGTCAAACCAGAGTCTCATTGAAGGAAGCTGCATAAAGCTGGAAAGCAGTCTCACTAAAAAGTCTTCATATACCCAGACTTTTATCATTTATATGATTTAAATGTTATTATAGTGCATTGTTGGTAGACTTTTTAAAACCTGAAACAGCTCTGTGATGCAACACCTTGCTTCATGCCAGCAGAAGCTCCATACATAAGAAAAAGTAAAAATCAGAGAAGCGCAGATGTGATAAAAAGGACTGCAGATGTGGGCATACATGGATTTTCAGGTAGAACCTGCTGTTATGATTTGTTATTCAGGTGTTTGGTCAGTGGTGCATGTTGAGTTGGATCCCTTTCAGAGCTGTAGATAAAAAAAGTCTTTCCAGGTAGACAAAAGCAACTGCTTGCTGATAGTTATCTGTTTATTGTTGGTAACCTTTCTTTCATTTATTTTTTCTACTTTATTTTAGCTTTTCTTTTGCCTGCATCTTCTGCAATGCTTCCCATGTTTTGTGTAAAGCATTTGAATTGTGTTGTATATTAAATATTCTATAAAAATAAACAACCTGACTGCTGAGATTCCAAAGAGTTCAATTATTTATTATTTCTAGTTTCTCCGTAACCCTTCCATACAGTTTCCACTCTTTATGGACATAATCTAAGTCTTTATGCTGCATTACGTTTCCTCCAGAACTCACAAACCTTTCTGTCACAATCACACTGCTGGTGGGAGTCGGGGAACCCGGGGGAGAGTCCGCGCAAACTTGCACCGCCCCAGCAGAGGCTTAAACCAGCGTCCTTATCGCTGTGACCACACCACCAAACAGGTGGTTGAGGAGTTCCTTAGAACGTCCAGATCTGCCATCAACCCAACCGAACCCCCACCAGGAAAAAAACGGCCAACCTGCAAAACAAAAAAACAAAACTAACAAATAAATGCTGAACTTTGTTAGTTGGAGCAACAACATAACAACGTATGTACAACATATACTTAAAGCAGAACATTTATATCTTTCCACTCACTGTGCAATGTGGAATTAGCTGCTGTGAATTTTAGATAATTCAGTCATATAATAAGGAATATAATCAACTTAATCTTCCAAACTTACAGCTTTCTATTAGGGTAGCAACATTTTGTTAACTTCAACTCCGATATTAGCATGAAGAATTTAAAGATTGACATCCAAAATGGATGAAACACTTTTTCCCAACCTCACAGCAGGAGTCCTCATGTGTTTAAACACCTTTTTAATGACTAGACATCCCAGTTTACACCATGTCCAGTATATAATTCTTTACAGAGATACTACAGTAAAAGTACTGTTCCAGATGTGCCTAACATCTGCTCACAGGCCACACGGTTGCATGCTGTGGCTTTGTGCTCTGGTACAGAAATCCCAGCTAGAGGGGGCAACAACCTGCAACCAGGTGTGTGTGTGTGCGTGTGTGTACCATTATAATTCAGAGCTGTTTGTTTGTCATCTCTAAATAACTTTTAAGCACTTTAAGTGAAATCCGACATGTCCGGTTCTACATTTTCTGAACATTTTGCATCATAAAAACTGTCTACAGGTTTCAACCTCGTCAGACTGAGCGCTCCCTAAAAATCTTTTTTTTTAATGAGATGACACCTTAAATGTTTTGACTTCATTCAGAAAAACTTTCTTCTGTCACTGAAGTGAAGCCAAATAAACCTGCTTGACTGGTTTGCATCTGCCTAGAAGAACTGGTTCCTTCCTGCTTCTTACTGGTAAACCAAAGTTAGACAACATGTTGGAAAAATTTGTTAGATGTAGTTCAAATGTTGAGATTTGTTTGGAAGCGAGCAGCAGTTTATCCATAAGCTCTTTATGTAACGCTTTTCTCCTCTTTCATTAAAATAAATGCTAGGATCTCAGTCCAGTTACTGATGTGTTAAAGTTATTTTAAGCGTAGAGCGCTGAGTCAGCTGTTGCAATAAGGTTGCCAGTGTTAAGTTGGATTCCCACCAGGGCCACTCATATTAAAAAGCGATCCATTTATAGCACTACTGTGGATAAAATGGTAGCGTTACATGTTCTTCAGGTTGCATAATGTTATTATAAAAGACTTGTGGACAGCAAACAAGAGACATTCTTTGGGGTTTACATGTGAGACCTCTGGAGGAAAACCAAAGAGCTGGTGCAGACTCTCAGCCCCAAACAAGAAGCATTCCTTCGATATTGATCGTTTGGATTTATTTCCACAGATTTGTTGTGAAGGTGCAGATTGCAGCATTTTTCTTTATTGATTAAATTAAATATCAAAAACAAACACAAGTTCATGTCGTACAGATTTGGAAAATTTAGTCCAGATCTTTTTCAACTAATTTTGCTTTGATGATGTTTTTACAAAGACGTTCTCGGTCTTTCTCCAGTGACTCGAAGTGGAATATTTCACAGCTTGTTTTGACACAATGTCTACGACACATTTTCCCTTTTAAAGAAAGATTGAAAACTATCACTGCTGGTTTTCAAGCTTAAAAAAAATCTGTAAAAATAACAAAATTCTGTCTTTAAACAATATCAAACGGAAAAAATGCTAATATTTTAAATCACAAATGACAGTAACCATATTTCTGATGCTTTATTTGCACGAGTATTTGCAGCTTTTATAGAATTAATGTTCTTGTTTTGAGTGTGTGCATCTCTGACTCGGATCTCCAACATTCAGGCATATTAACTCTTGCAGTCAGTGTAATACGGCTGCAATGTAACATAATTAACATGAGGTTTGTCAAACGTTCGGCTCCAGCAGCCACATGTCAGACGCTGTTACATAACATCAGTAACCCCAAAACAAACCGTGTTCTGCTTCAGTAAGCTGGATGAAGAGATCGTCTAATTGGCCCAGTTCTCATCAAGAAAGTTCTGTGTTGGTTGCGTAGATGTTGCTTTGAGGTTCTGGTCCAGAAAAAACTAAACAAAACATGGTCCTACAAAGACGAAAATATGAAGCGTCTCTGTTGTGCAGTTGATTGTTCATCTGGACCATGAATCCTGCTAAGACAATGCATTCAATGAAGTCAGGAATGATTGTTTAATGGACTGGAAGAAGTTTCGTACAAACAAATATGGAGTTCTTTGCATACATGTGTACAGAACATGGGTTTCTAAGCCCAGTTTCATAATGCTGCAGCATTTTTTTAGGCTGCAAAAATACAACATATACAGAAAAAAATTAATACCAAAGATTAATAGATTTAATGTTCATGTTATGTGGAATGAAATTAATTAGAAAAATTACAGAAATGTAATCAGTTCATGTTTGCTGAGGCTTTTGTCATGTTTTTACATTGAATATTTGAAGAATCATGAACAAACTGTGATGGATCTTCATATATCTAGTACACAGAGCGTGTCCATAAGGTGTAAAGCAGGTAGGACACAGAGAAATATCCTGAATAAATCAGTGTTTTCAAGTGTTTTTCATTCCTAAACATGTTTGTGTTTGTGCTGAATTTATCAGAATTAGGAAATGGATGAGACACAACCAGCACAGGCTCTCCTCCTTCCTGGTGAATTCACTCACTGGTTTGTCTGGAAATACCCCAATGTCTGGCTCCGGTTCTTCAGAACCACAATCCTGATCCAAAACACCTGATTGAAATGAATCTCCTCAACAGCATGTCGAGTTTCCTCCAATCAGTCTGATTCAGAAGTGTTGCGGCAGGAAACACAGAGCTGCAGGACGTGGACCGGTTTTGGACTGGACCATGTCTGCAGATTTCTAACGCGTCCCTGGTCTGACACACCGGACTCAGATTAAACAGAACCAGCGCTCAACAACGTTCCGCACAACGACTCATTAATACGAGTAATATGTGTTGCAGAGATATATAGAAAACCTGCAGGATTGTGGTCCAGCAGGACTGGATCTGGATGAAGAACCAACGTCTGTAAACATGTACTTATCTTGCATTTCTTTCTGCATACATCCACTTTGATGCACAGCTGCACGGTGCTGATTTTCATTTTGTCTGTAAGACAGAAATATGTTGGGTGTTAAAGATTAGCTTTTTCTTTAGTTCATAGAAGAAAAGTGAAGCAGTTTAGCATTTAGCCTGTAAGCTAACACAGGTTGGGTTTATTTTTATACCTTTCACCATGAAGTTATGCAGGTTTCTTGGCTTTCCCCTCCAGAAATGTTGGGGCTCCGCCAGTCTCACCTCAACACAAACAAGCCAACCAGGCACCTTTGACCTTTCATCACAGCAGTCACGAGACACTCACACACCTCTGATCCACTCCTGTGACTCTTGCGTAACAGTTGTGATGAATTTTGTAACTTTTCATCTGACCAACATAAAACCTGGAGGAGTAAAAAGAGATTTTAATTCCATTTCACAGTATTTTGCAAATGGGATGAATAATTTATGTGTTTTCACTTGATCTGAAATGACACTCGCTTCAGGAGCAAATCACGTTTCACAGTATTAAACTTCATTTATTTCCACTTTTGTTCTTTCTTTTGACTCTTTAGTTTCTAATGAACATCAGTTTTCACCGACATCTTCTACGTTTCCTCCATGTAGAAACATCATTAACATATTTCTCCTCTCCCTGCACGTCTTCCTGGATAAAAGCTGCAGTATGTGTTGATCCTGTGCTCTCCGACCCAACCGGTGGAGACAGATGAATGCCTTACCTGATCCGGGTTTACCTTCCTGTTTTTCTTCCCACTGTCGCCTCATGCAGCTCAGGATGGGAGATTGGATCCAAGTCAAGGTTCAGTCATGGACAAATACAACTGAACTGAATCTACATGACCTGATACTTTCCCTTTAATCTTTTTTTAGTTTGTCTTCACAGCCGAGTCAGCACATCTGACTTTATTTGGAAGCTGCAACATGTCAGATCTAATCGGGTCGGTTCGGTGAGGCGTCCTGATACAAACTGGATCGCCTGGAAGACATCTTCCCTTCTGATGATGTTGCCATAATCTAGGATGACGACATCAACAGCTTTCCTCTGCGGTGTCCTGTTGGGTGCCCATTTCTTTCTTTTTTTTCGGGGTGGGGGGTAAGAATTTAAAAGATGCTGCTGTACATAAACCAGCTACGCGATGATGCTGCTAGATGTACCTTACACCCTGCAGGGAGGTGCTTCCTCCCATGATGGTTCCTCCTTCTCCTCAATGTTTCCACTGCCTGAAACATTCAGTAAGTGCTTCATCCTTTTGGGGGCCCCCCGATGTATTTATGGAGCTTGGATGGCTCATCTTAGACATGACACTCACTAGTGATTAGTCCTTTTCTGACACTAAGCACAGCGTGCACCCTTTGGAGATTGGATTTGGGGTGGGACACCCCAGGCATGGACAGCGATCATGTTTTGACATCTGTGGTCTGAACTTCCTCCGTTGGTCGGCTTGTTATCCCGCAGCGTCTGGTGACTGTCAGGACATAGCTGTTAATGCTTTTCTTTCTTGTTGCAAGTATTTCACCACTTTGTTCATTAATCATTGAAATTAAAAGTAAATGTGAAGTGTGCAGTTCTGTCACACCTGTAACAGGAAGAAACAGTCACATAAAAATATCTTTACAAGGTACTTTAACCTTCAGCCTCTGCAGGTCACTGTTGTAAAAAAAGAGCCGCTGCTTAATTAACCTTCCTGGTTGAATAAAAAAAATGAAACTGGGATTAGTTTGGATATGTGGTGGTTTGGATGGAGTTCATGTGACGATGGTGTGTGTGTGTGTGTGTGTGTGTGTGTGTGTGATGGAATGCAGCCTGACAACGTTTAAACTCAGTAACCCTGCTGTGTGTGTGTCCTTACGTGTGCTGATAACACATGGGCAGACAAACAGAAGTCGCTGTGGGGCAAATGTGAAGACATGATGACTTCATTAAAGCTTTTCTGGGGGTGTCAACATGTATCATGCTCTGCTGTCTGTGTGTATGTGCGTTCTCCTGTTTGCTGCAAACAAAGCTCCATTGTTACCATGACGATGTGCTACAGCAAAGTAAATGATAACAATTATTGTCTGTGTAACTTTTAAATACAGATTAAAACATGTTAGACATGAAATGATTTTATTAAAGAAGCATAAACAGAAAGAAAGGACTAAAGCAGAGGCAGTGTTGGAGATAATTGTTTCAATAGTTTGCATTTAAAAGCCATATTCTGTGTCTGAAACATAATTACTCACACAGTTATGGTTTTTATGCACACACAC
This sequence comes from Pseudomugil tenellus, assembly GCA_037177515.1. Classification (NCBI taxonomy): domain Eukaryota; kingdom Metazoa; phylum Chordata; class Actinopteri; order Atheriniformes; family Pseudomugilidae; genus Pseudomugil; species Pseudomugil tenellus. The sequence continues at coordinate 5,626,354 of JBAMHX010000014.1, read as the reverse complement.
TTAATATTTTCACTCATTCGCTCATGTTCTAACTTTCTGACATGCACTCCTTCTCTTTCATCACCTTATACTCACAAAAACACACTCCTCACTTTCTTTCTGCCCTAAATCTTCCTCCCATCAATCCCTTGCTATGTTTTAACAATTCGCTTCTTCTGTTTTTCTCTGATGGCTTCATGCACCTTCACACATCCTTCGTTATGGCGGCAGTATGACAGATGGACGACTGATTACAAGAGAAGACATCGCTCTTCATTTGCCTCATGCGCTTCTTTTTTTACAGTAACTCACACCTCTGAAAAGGTCAAATCTGACAGGTTGATAGAAGCTGGTGGGTAAAAAGTCATTTTTTCAGTTAACTGACGTGTTTTAAGTTAATAACAGGGATACATTTCATAGCTGCAGCTAATTTCAGTGGCACAGTGAGGTTACGGTTCATGTTCCAACGCAGGTAAATTATAGGTATGCGCTTCCAGGTTTAGCCTAAATGCTGCAGCTAATTAAAGGGATATGTGTCAAGAACTGATTAAACCAGAAAAATATATTGTCTGTGGTCTTCAGATGGGAATAGCTGCTAATCTTACACGATAAAGAAAAAGCCACATGCGTTTTATGTAAGATCTGGAGGTGATCTACGGCGTTTCTACGAGCCAAACAGGTCAGGATGTCGGTTAACGCCGTCACATCGCAGTCATATAAACATCTGCACATGTTAAATGTATCAGTGTTGCTCAGGTAAATCCCATTTCCTCTTTATCAGTGAAATATTTCAGCCAATGAATACTATATACGGATCTGGCAGAAATACAGATCTGGTAGCCATACCTGCTTCCACCTGCAGCAGTGCAACACGAAGAGCCTCGTAAGTACTCTGATTATTACAGTAGGTTAGGTCATGAAGTATCTTTTATTTAGTACTTTTTAAACAATAACGCAGGAACAGTCCCCGGTTTCCATCACATTCTCTGGTCATTACCGACACCAGATGCGTTGACTTGGTTCCATTTCAGCTTTCAACACAGTAAATATTCCCTCCTTTCTATACAATAATTTTCTATTTTTCCCTGTAGTTATAAGCCTCTGTGCTTTTTATAGTTACAGAGTTCATCGTCATGACAACGTAGCTAACGTCGCTGCTTCATGTCATATACCCGTTCTCTTAGAGTAGACGGACGGGACACTCTCTGTTCTGTCTTCTTTTGATAAATAATGTGACCCGTTTATCCATCTGTGAGATTAGTCCATTGTTTAAGTAATGAAAATGTTATTTTAAAGATTTTTCTGAAATAGTTTTACGTTTTAAAACTGTACTAGTTCATCATTATTGCTAATGTAGAAGTAAGGGGGAAACCGACTTCCGCTTTTATTTACGCAGTGCATCATGGGAACAGTTAGCATCCAAGAAAGTG
>JBAMHX010000014.1:5489979-5507152 GCA_037177515.1 Pseudomugil tenellus | reverse complement strand
GACCTTTCCTCCCCACTAGTCCTAAAGATGTTTACCTTGCAGTGAGCCTAACTAGTGAGGTTTAATGGGTCCGTCCTCCCCACTAGTCCTAAATGTTAGATGTTTACCTTGCAGTGAGCCTAACTAGTGAGGTTTAATGGGTCCGTCCTGTCGCCGCTCTCTGCATGCTGTGTTCAGGTGCAGATGTCTGACAGCAAATTCTGCAGGTTCTGTTAGGAAAGTTTGATGTCGTCCATGTGAAACAATTATCTCTGTTTTGCATGAGAAAAACAGTTCACTAAATACGGCTGTGCGAACTGAAAGCAACGACCTTCATGTTTTCATTTAAATATATTAGAAGAAAAAGTGTTGAAAATACCCATTAAAATGAAGTAATACCGAGTTATTGTTTAACAGAATGCCTGGTTGTTTTTCAACAGCAGCTCAGATTAATATTCTGCTAAATGAAGAAAAGTTTCCCACAAACAGCTTTTATACTACATGGTTTTTAATGTGAAAGAGAGACTTGATTAGCTCCGAAAGCTGATTTACCTCCCAGTGACTGCTAAGCTGTCCTTGGCTTTCAGTCTTTGAAGGGCACACGTGTGTATTAGACACATAATGTGCAGAATGAGTAAAGCAGTCCTGAAAAAAGTCCTTTATACGTTCGCTTCCTGGACAGGCTTCACTCCCATTTTAATCCATTCGAACTATGCAGTCTCTGTGTTACTATAGCAACCATGCAGAGATAATTGAAAGCTCTTGTATAGTGCTGCTAGTTTGCAATAAGCTTACCTGTAATGTAAATGTTATTTAAATATTATGTATCCAGTTATCTTGGCCTGTTTTTAATATGTTCCACGCAGGCACACAGTAAACTCGCGAGCTGCCAGACATGCAAAACGCTAATTAAGACGGGCGAGGTGCTCCATAGCCTGGGAGCGAGCGGCACCATGGGCTCCTACTGCTCTGTCAGCTGCATGAACAAGTGCAAGCTGGCATCAACATCCTTCCTCAGTGAGTAATCAGATTACACAAACCTATAAACCACTTTTTTCTACTGCGTGTTTATCAGGCTGAAACCAGCTTCTTTTATCCAAAATAAACCTTTTAACTTATTAAAAAACAGAGTTTTTAGTGATCGTACATAAAAGATGCAAAGTTACTGTGATTGTTGTTAGATGAGTAAAATCATAAATTGTTCTTTTTATTTCTTTCTAAACACTGAATTCCTTGACGTGTGCAGACGCAGAACCCACATGCCATTTCTGTAAGAGGAATTCCTTACCGCAGTACCAGGCCACGTTGCCGGAGGGGAACGTCCTTAATTTCTGCAGCTCACAATGTGTTACAAAGTTCCAGGTGGGAAATGTCTCCTCTCGTTTCCTACTAAATGTTTTATCCTTCAGTGTTTGACTAAATGGCCGCAGCAGTAGTTTCATAAAGCTGAATGTAACAACTGGCTGTAAAAACGCTGCATACGTTATGTTGTTATGGTCCAGGTTAACCTTTGACCTCTCAGAAAACCAGATTATCTCCCAGAAAGAGACCCGATTGGTTGTTTTTTATTTGAGAATAGATTAAAAAAACGATTTTCTTATAAGTTACTTTTATTGCCACCAGCATTATATAAAAAAATAACTTTATTTTCCATTTTTACTATTTTCAGAACGCTACTCTTCAGACAGCCACTAACGGACAGATGCCTCTCGCTGCCACAAACAACACCGTCCAGCTCAAATGTAACTACTGTCGAGGAGCCTTCAGCTTGAAGCCGGAAGTTCTGGAATGGGAGGTGAGAAAACTGTAGTTTTATCCCCATTTAGCAAATATCACTGTAGTACTGGGAAGTACTTTATGTAAAAATACCAGTGATGTGACATTTCTGACCTTATAAATGTCAACAATAGTTATTTTTACTTAGTATTGAATTGTTTTTATTGGTCTACAAATCTGGGCAAATGAATGCATCCACGTGGTTTGTGGGAACTTTATAACATTATTTATTATTTTCATACATTTTTTTCAAACAAAACAGCAATGAAATAGTTGTGAAATCTTTTTAAATTTTATTTTGTATTTAAGTAAAAATGCTGCAACTCTTCAGTCAGACTACATGTAATGGATGTTTATAAATGTGTCGTCCTCCAGGATAAAGTTTACCAGTTCTGCAGTAAAACGTGTTGTGAGGACTACAAAAAGCTTCACTGCATCGTAACATTTTGTGAGTACTGCCAAGAAGAAAAGACTCTGCATGAGATGGTGAAGTTTTCTGGGGTTAAGAGGCCATTTTGCAGCGAAGGTATGTTATTCTGCCTGTTTCTTCATTATTACAAATTAATATTCAGACTAGAATTCTGGTTATCCAACATTTATTATGTTTTTCTATGTACTTTAATATTCAGGTTTTATTTGTTCTTTTTAATTTCTTGTTAAAGTTATAATGTGTTTAATGTTTTTTTGTAATTTAAAAAAAAAAAAAATTTAATGGTTTTTTTTTTTTTTTTTGTAATTTTTTAAAAATGTTTTTTTGTCATGTTTTTTTTTTAATGTTTTTTATGTATTGTCCTGTACATAAAATGTGCTTTGTGCTTGCGTTTGTTTAGGTTGTAAGCTGCTGTTTAAGCAGGACTTTATCAAACGTCTGGGTCTGAAGTGTGTGAGCTGTAACCACTGCAACCAGCTCTGTAAGAGAGGCGTGACGCGTCAGCTTGGAGGCATGACCCGGGACTTCTGCAGTGAGGCGTGCGCCAAGAAGTTTCACGACTGGTACTACAAGGTCTGCTCATTTATGAGGAATCTGAATCAATATCCACGTACCGATTATTAAACGCTTTATGTAGATATTTTTTCTTTTTTTCTAGGCGGCGAGATGCGACTGCTGTAAGGTGCAGGGAAACCTGACTGAGTCGGTGATGTGGAGAGCAGAAATGAAACATTTCTGTGATCAAGATTGTCTGCTGAGGTTCTACTGCCAGCAGAATGAGCCCATTATGGTCACGCAGAAAGGCCCCGAGAACACCAGCATGGGTATGAACTGACAGTTTCTGCGTGTGCGCACTTCATTCCTATATCAGGGTCATGAAAAACCTGGAAAAGTTATGAAATTTTAAAATGCAATTTCCAGGCCCTGGAAAACTTATTGAAAATATTTATTTTTTCAGCGGTTTTGGAAAAGTCATGAAAATGTATAATTTTTCATCAAATATCCACCTAAAATTAAAGTGTCGCAATAAAACGCAAATTTTTATATATGATAAAAACAGTTTTTATATTTTGGTGGTGAAAAAAGTTTACTCTTCCACCTTTGGACTGCAGGCATGCCCACACAGAATAAGCAACATGCACACTTGTAGAGGAGACACATGTTCTGAAATTAACATGTGAGAAGATGTTCTGAAGAGAGCCTGGCTTTTATTTTTCCGTTAGGACGCAAAGCACCGACCTGTAAGGAACACAGGATTAAACATCTATTTCACCCCCTATTGCGTCTTATTTTTAGAGATCAGTGTTTGCATCACATGAGCCCTACCGGAAGGGACAAGATTTAGGCTCTCTATCCTACGTAATGTCATGATAACCAGTTTTTGTTGGTCATGGAAATTCAGTAAAAGGTTTGGAAAAGTCATGGAAAACCACTGGTTGTAAGTGTAAGAACCCTGCTATAAAGCCCGTTCTGTAGCACGTCCATTCTTCTTGCATAAACTGCTGGAATGAACACGATCTGTCGCAGAAAGGTCGGCTGATTTTACTTGAGCCTACTTTGTCTGACATCACACATAATTTAGTCTTTGTTCTGTCACCCTGACCAAACAGGTGGTGTAGCATCATTCCAGTGCTTAAAAAAGTGATAAACACTGAATCAAAGTTGTTTACCACCAGCCTGATTCTCATGCATACACACACTTTTAAACAGCGATCTTCCGGCTCCGTGCTTAAAAAGAAACCACCTGGAACTGTGTGTGATAACCGTTTATGGCTTTTCCTCACAGGGTTAGAGGTGCAGGGCAGCAAACTCGGGGTAAGTCTGAGCATTGAATGGTTCTTTCGTAGTTAAACTGCATTTCATTTGTGTACTGGATGTATGTTGAAATGGAAACAATCTATTTTACTTTCTCCTTCTCATGTGAAAATTAAAATATGTTTTCCTTCCCACTCGCTGCAGCTGGCGAACCAGAATACTGCAGCGTACTCCAGTACGGGTTTGGTAAGGGATGTGAAGAACAAGGCAGTGCTCTGTAAGCCGCTCACCCTGACCAAAGCCACCTACTGCAAGCCACACATGCAGAGCAAACCTCTACAGACGGGTAAAAGCAGCCGTTTATGAAAGGACATGCTTTATAACTGGAATGCTTTTATTCACACATGTTTGTGTGATATGTGTGTCCATAGATGTGAATGATGGTGTAAAGAGGGAGTATGTTCCTGTACCTATACCTGTGCCCGTCTTCATCCCCATACCCATGAATATGTATTCCCAGCTCACTCCCACTCCAGTCTCTTTGCCTGTACCGGTAAGTCCTGATCATTGGTTCAGGAACAGATATGGCAGAAAATCAATGTTCTGATAAATAAATCCTAATCTCCTCATTCTTCCAGCTTCCTGTGCCTGTGTTCCTGCCCACCACCCTGCAGGGGGCAGAGCAGATCGTTCAGACCATTAAAGACTTGAAAACTGAAGTTCCTTCCGATCCTCTGGAGGCCGACATACTCTCAGTGTCTGATATGATCACAGAGGAGCAGAAGCCAGGTTAGAAATGAAACGCGATGGATCTGAATGTGTGAAGTTATTCTGCTTTTATTACACAAACGCATCAAAAAATGTTTGTGTGATAACATGAGTGGTTGCATTTCAGATGTGAAACCAGTTCAAGTGAAGAGGGAGCATGCAGGCGAGGAGTCCTCCAGCAGTTCCTCTGAGGAAGAGGAAGTGCAACTAGAAGAGGAAAAGTACGAGCCTGACCTGGATCTGGAGACAGACTTCCCTCAAGGTAAACATGTAGGTGCATGTAGGACCAAACACGCATGTTAGCAGGTAGATTTATGTGAAACACTGCTCACCTGATAAGATGTCGCATAGAAAAGCAAACTGAGTGTTTTGTAGTATTGGCTTATCCGAGCAGCAGCGGACCCTTTAATCACATCAGGAGACGAGATCAACCTCCTTCATTAACCAATAAAGTTGTTTTGAAATGATTCAGCTCGATAAATCGTTCCTATTGAGTCATATTTGTCTGCTGGCAAAGAACTGAAACATAAAGACGTTTTATTTATTTTGTATCGTCCAAGTTTAAATGTCAAGGAAATGAAGTCATGCTTCAGAAATGAAAACACCTTCGTGTCCTTCGGGTTTAGTACGATGGATTTATTTTTATGTTGGATCGCTACATAATTTTAGATTAAAGTTCTTCTCTGGTTATTTTTTGATCTGGTGCCATCGACACGATCAGGACAAATGTTTTATGGTTGAGTGCAGAGGAAAGCTAACGGGTTTGTATTGAGAGTGATCTTATGAGGAAGTGTTAAAACTATAATTTGAGAATTTTAAAAGCAGTGTTGAAAATAAACAGGATTATTCTTATAAGACATAATTTTACTGTTTGAAATGAATGAAGCTCCTGGTGAAATTTTGTTGTTCAAGAGGAAGGACACTTGATCTTCCTTATAAATAACATGGAAGGCTCTTAGTAATAATGTGGCAAAGTAAATGGTGAACAACACCATCTGAAAGTGTAAAGTAGAGATGCGCCATATAGAAAAATAATCATATTGATGGATATAGATAATTAAACATTTTAAAAGATACTGCTTAAATGTAACTAATTTATGTTGTTGCATTATAAAACTCTGCATCTTCACTGGTCTCACGATTCGATTCAGCAATGATGCATCACTGTGTTGCATCCCATCATACTGACACCATCTCCATCAACAAATACAGATAATGGTGAACTCTGTTTTTTATTATATTAGAAAATAATCTTAATTATATTGACAAACATTACATAAAGCATTACTTTATTGCAGGAGAAAAACAGAAGAAAAAACATGTTTCTCGTCTGTTTTGTTTAGTTCAGTTTAGTCAGAATAAGGAAGAAGTTTAAATGTTTTTATTTTATCTTTTCTGCAAGTTTTCAGTCTATTTGTAACTGAACACGGATAATATTGTTGAGGTAAACAGTCATTGATGGACAAAGTTGTTTCAGTTTAGTTTGTTCCTGCATGCTAATCGTTAGCCGACTAATTGTATTTTCCATTTACGTTAGCTTTAAGCTAACATATTGCCTTTTTGTACATTTTGACGTGCAGTGTTTTGTGATTTTCAGAGAGACAATGAATCTACTTCGAATAAGATACTGATGTACTTTATATTTGATTACTTTTAACGTCTCAGCCCCAGACCCAGTTCCAGTTCTGGAGGGAATAGATGAGGATATGGGCTTCTCTCTGCCTCCAGTCCTGGCTGAAGAGTCGACCCCGCGACCACAACCAAGGAGACTCGTATGTTCTCACACGTTCATGTTTCAGTAGGAGACATTGCCCCCACATAACTAGACTTCAGAAATGTTATATCTGTGTTCCAGGGTAACAAAAAGCAGGCGGTAGAAGAGGATTCGTCAACTTCTTCCCATCCAACTAGCAAACCGTCAGCGGGGCGGTCGCTGCCTCTCAAAGCTCGCTACGGTATTAATGCCTGGAAACGTTGGGTGCTGTCTGTCCCGGAGAAGTCAGAAGACACCAAAGTACAAGATTACTCCAAGCCAGGTGCATTTAAATCACAAGTTTAGCTACTCTATAGGTCAGGGATCTCCAAATCCGGTCCTGGAGGGCCGGCATCCTGCATGCCGCGTCCCTTCTGCAACACAACTGATTCAAATGTCTGTGCCTGTTCCCATCTCCTGCAGCACGGCCTAAAAGTAACCTGTTATTACTGAGCTCAGAGGAGCTGAATGCGGCTCTGTCCCAGTTCGTCAGGGAGGTGTGCAGGCCGAACGGGGAGCGCTACTCTCCTGACAGCATCCTCTACCTCTGTCTGGGGATCCAGCAGGTTGGTGCCACAAACATGACGTTTGTCACGGTTCAAACTGTTTCCTAAAATAATAATTACACTTTTTAAAATTCAACATTATTTTATGCATAGTTATTTATCTTTGTCAAAAACTAACAGAAACCCTGATTGTTTTATCCAAACGGGAAGCTTTTGCTACATGCTAGCCTCCTCTTTGTTACGTTACTTTCTGTCAGCATCACTGATGTTGTTTAAAAATAGCTGTTACGTTGCAGAAAAAGTAAGAAGGCTGGGTATTTAGTTTATTCATAGTCACGTGACCCTGCAGGTTACTTGGTTTTTGGGTTATTTTTCTGAAGAGTTAATGCTAATTGGTGCTTGCATAAAATCTCCTTGCAGTGCTCCGACCACTGAAATAAAGACAGAAATGGACATAAACAGATTTAATTACAATAAAGACACTCCTTGATAATTTTTGCAGCCGTTTTTCATCACTTTTATTTTCCTTTCCATGACTTCAGCAGTGATTTTGTAAAAATGAATAAATAAAGATACTAAAACAATGCAATAAAATAATTTAATAGTGAAAATAAAGATGTAAAAATAGAAATTAGATCATTAGATATTTTTAAAAGACATAAATTGCTAAGTGAAAGTTGACCGGGTTGAAATTACTTTTATTTCCCTGACGGTTCTATTTGTGGTCACGTTGGAGGTAGGAACTATATACAGAGGAAGTGTTTCCAGTGGGTCAGATAATCCCGGTGCACACTCTGTCTCTCCCCTCACATGTGCGACGCTGCAGCAGCACAGCATGGCTGCAGAGTGGAGGAAAGGTTTGTCTAAACTCTGCTGGAGATTTTCCTCTAAGATTCATTATGTCTGTTGGGAAAAAGACCAGTTTATTAAAATGTCTATGGTTTTGATTTAAAAGTCTAAACAGGATTTTTTCTGTGCCCCCCTCCCCCCAGTTAGCTAGCATGACTTGTTTAGCTGTGAATTGGTCTTTCAGATGTTTGTTTTTACCTTTTTATGTGCGTCTGATACAAATGAACATGTCCGCTGATTATAACATTTGCTGTTCACATCCTGAAAACAGTGATGACCTTTTCAATATGAGGACACTGAAGTTTTGTTTCATGCTAGCTGATGGTTGATGTGAGCATTTTTTAATGGAAGATCTTGTTTGTTTGAAGCATCTTCATGCCAAAGGCCGGAAGGATGACCTGTTCAGTGACCCGTGCTACCAGGAGTTTGGACTGGAGCTGAACAAAGTCCTGAAAGACTGGCAGCCCAGCGTGCTTCCTGATGGTGAGTTCAGTCACATAAACGATGCTCGCGTCTGTCCAACACGTCATTTAAACTACTGAATCATTTATTTCATGTCATAACTTAGTTTAAACAAAATGTTTGCAGAAAAAAACCGTATGTATGTGCCTCTCAGTTAGTTACAAAGAGATGACGGCTGGAAAGAACATCATCTGTCACTGATAATGATGACACTGTGAAGTGGCGCCGGGCTGAGATACAGGGTGTGTTTGAATGCGTCCATGTCGGCGCCAGCTGGTGGCGCAGCGCTGCCGTGGGGCTCATTATGTCCAGTGATTATAACTCTTCTGCTGTTCACATCCTGACACTTTGTGATTGCACCTAAACGTTATATGAGGACACCCTATCAGTACTGAATGTTTTGTATATTTGCAACAAAAGCGCATTGAAAGGTTGTGAGGATGCGTTTCGGGTGAAGACGGATCACTTTGCTCCTCCGTTCAGGTTCGCTGTGGGGTCGAGTGGAGGAGCAGAGTCTGTGGAGCAGCCGGCACCTCGGCGAGCAGAGTCCCGCTGCTCTGCTTCGCTCTCTGGTTTACCTGAACACCAAATACTTTGGACTTCGCACCGTGGAGCAACACCTGCGTCTCTCCTTCGCCAACGTCTACGGCCCTGACACAGTCCATCCTGTTACCAAGGAAACGGCCGTCTGCATCCGTATCCCTTCCATCTCTCAGGATCACCACGGTGAGGCTGTGAAATGCATGCGTCGCCCTCTTTTCATGTATTTGATTACTTTTATCTTCTAAAGAAGCAGGTTACTTAGAGTTCACATGGGAAATGAATAAATCTTTATTTAAACTTAAAGGCAAACGTTTTGAAGCGTATTAGTTTGGTTTCACCAGTACACATTTTCCAGGAGAGTTTCAAACAAGTCATTTAGTGTAGTTTTCCAGTGTTGGATGAATATTTTGAGCATTTAAATCTCATATTTTGATGATTGTTGTAGTTCAAACAGGGTGCAGGAAGAGGAAACGCAAGTTGGAGGATCATGAGCAGGATGAAGACTCGGGAGGCTCCCCAGTTCGCTGCCCTGTTAAGAAGCACGAGTGTCGTCTCTACGAGCTCTACAGATCCAAGTGGTAAATGCATTTTATCCAGCTTTATTTACCACTTAAAAACTAAAATGTATTAATACTGAAGCATATTCATGTTTTAGAAACACGACCTAACCCTGGTTGCACCACACACACAAAGCGTGACTGCTGCAGTAATAAATAGTTTATTACATGTCATGTTTACCCAGTTGGACACAACGTCAGTTTGTTCTGCTGGTTAATAGATAGAATTAAATGTCTTTTATTAATAATTAGACATTTTAAACACAAACTACCGAAAAGCTGAAGGAGGCCGTTTCATTCACGGCTACATTAAACTCATCTGATCACCGTTTGTAGGATTTTTTAAGTCCTGTGATTAAACTCATTGCTGTTCACATCCTGAACAACATTGTTGACTCTTAAAAGATGAGGACTTAGAAATATTTAGCAAAATTTCCAAAAGATTTTCCATATTTTTCTCTCATCCACCTCTCGTCTCCTACTTCTTTCAACCCTCTTTGCTTCCTTTCTCTCCTTTTCTTTTGCCACTTCCTCCTTGCAGCCCGCCGTCATTGCAGGAGCGCCTCGATGTCTTCTACGTTCAGCCAGATCTGACCTGCAGCGCCGGCGACCCGCTGTGGTTCAGCTCCACGCCGCTGCAGCGACAGATCCTGGAGCGCCTCCTCACCAGAGTTCTTCTGGTTCGGGACATTTACACAGACAAGCAACAGGAGGAGGAAGACGACCAGAGTGAGGAAGCAGGAGGACAGTAGCAGCTGCTTGGACCCCCCCGTGACATGTAGGATGTCTCGTAATATGTGTTCTCCAACTGTCTGGTGTTGGTCTTGTTTCCTCCTGGGGAGGGACGTCCACAGCAAAGTTAAGAGGATGACGATGGCCGTGAAGAGAAGCCCAAACTTTTACTTTTGCCTCAGAAAGGAAACCAGGAGACGGAAGCTTTGACTACTTCAGATGGAATTCTCGGTCATAACTGCATTAGTGTGAAAGCTTACGTTTCTGGGTGGTTATGTTAGGTTTTTTTTGGGGGGGGGGGGGCAAAGTGTCAGTGAGATGCAGGGTGTTTTATAGCTCTTAAACAAACAGCGACGTTTGGAAACTTAACATCATATTTTGCTTCTTTGTCAGCAGCCACCAGGAGGTCACATGGACGTCTGTGTCCTCCTCGCCTTCGCTGTCAAAAGGAAACATGATGTATGAGCTAGAAAGAGTTCAGAGAGTACCTCATAGCTGATGCTGAGATGACATCACGCTTCAGTAGTTCAGGATTTATGCAGACATCCACAGTTTTCATGTGTTTCTGGCAGATCAGCAGCACGTTTCACTACAATCGTCAGAGCAGTACCATAAGTATTCCCTGACTTTCAGTTTTGTGCTTCATCCTGAACATAAAATTAAGTTTTCACAACTTTCATGTAGTTCAGTTAGTCTGATTGGTTTACAACGTAAAGGAAACTTGCATTCAGATTCTACTTTTCCAGTCATGAGGATTAAACTCCCGTTACGATATGTCCACTTCTGTTTTATGTTTCTTCAGATGCTGCGCAGACACACAGGTTTCACATTAATGAAAATATTTAAGGGAACTAAAGTTGCTTTTTCATTGATCGGCTCTGTTATTACACAACAAATAACCGACAGTATTTGTAGATGTGACCCTGCGCGGCTCAGAGGTCAGATGACATCAGACCTGCCACCAGTATGAATGAAAAAACAAGCCGTGTAATCAGCATGTCCGTCATATGGATTCCTGGTGAAACCAGAACTGACTGCTTCATGCTGGGAAACGATAGCTTAAAGCTCCTTGTAGTGTCCCGTTAGAGCTGTTTGCCAGCTCCGTTAAAGCAGATCGCATCATAAACACAGATGGTTTTTCCCTCATAGATGCAGAAAACTCTCCTACATGTTCCTGAAGGCAGCACGGTGTACGCAGCCTCTTCCTCTCTGCTAGCTACACTGTCCTGCACCTCGCTCTTCCTCCATCAGCACTGCTCTCAGGCGAAACCTTGGCACCACAGAGGACTGACCCGACAGCCGCTGGTGCACAGGATGACATGCTGCGTTTCCTTTTAGGGGACCTTCATCCCTGTGATGTAGCATTACCTGCGTACCTGTGTAGTTTGGGATGAAGAAAACTTCCGCTTGCACACCTGCCTGCTGAGAAGCCTTTTGTTTCTTAAAAACTATTTATTTCTTTTTTATGAGTTTACTCTGGTTTCTGTTGTGTTGGGACTTGTACACACATTTCCTTCTCTGCATCTTTATCCATCCACGCCTGAAAAGGATCGGTTGAAGGATCCGGCTGAACATGAAGGATGACGTTTTCATATTGTAGAGATCTATTTGTGAAATCTCATTTTGTCCAAGTGCTTTTTTTAATTCTTCTCACATGTAGAGTTTCAGTCTGCAAAGTCCACGCTTTTATTTTCACACAATTGGTTGAATTTTAGTTGTTTTTGTTTCTTTATCACCTAAAACACAAGTTACATCATCAACAACTAAATTTCCACTTTATCAAATTTAGTTTTTAAGACGTTTCCTCCTGTTTATCTGTATTTGCTCTGATAAATGCATTCAGGATCTGAGGATTTGGTTTTAAGACGTTTATCTGGTTATATATAATAAATAAGGATTCATGATTTTTAAAACTTCCTCATGTTTGAAAACATTGTCTTTGCACAATCCAAATCACTGCTCCCCCCCAGAGTTTTATTTTGTCTAAAGAGCAAATGTTCCTGTTATTTTCTACACCTGAATGCGTTTGATGACGTGACTCAGCAGTGAAATCCATCAGGATCAACAATATTCACGATTGATTAGTGTCACCAGCCCAAGATGGAAACCTTTAAGTTTGTGTGGTGGGAAACTGGATCAGACGGCACTGGTAACCACATTATTTTTCTCTTCGTATTCCAGTTGGACTGAGAGGCAGCAACCAAACCTGCCGCAGGTTTGGACCTACGGTAGACGCTGTGGCCGGCTTTAAAGTCTAATGTGAATGTGCCTATCTGTAAATACTGAAAGTGAGTGATTGTGACTTGAATCTTACGTGTGTGGGCTGATCTGCTGATACGGTTATGTTTAATAAATGACTTCGTTTTCTAACCCGACTGCTGATTTGGCTTCTTGTCTGACTCAATCATTTGCGTTAATGTGACACTTTAAGGTTTAATTTTTTTGTGCAAATGATGTCAAATATAAAAAATATTTTAATGTACATTTGGTGAATAGTTTAAAGAGATTTCTTTGTTTTAAAAAAAGTGCCGTGTATATTTTTACCATCGTCGGAACTGATTTCCTGATAGCTGTTAGAAATGTTTTAGCTCGGTTGGCTTTGCAGAATATTACAAAACATCCCTAAAACCTGAAGGACAAATAATGGACATAAATAAATACAAAATGAGACTTATTGTTTAATAACCGGGTGGTATGTGTGTCCTCATAGCAAAGATTGTAGTCTACAATAGTGAATTAATGTTTCTTTTCCTGATTAGAAAATAAACCCCTTAAGTCCAACCGGCAGGGCTTTACAATAAAATGCAAAACTTTATATATATATATATATATATATATATATATATATATATATGAAAACCAAAGTGAAACTTTCTTAATGTAACTGTTTTATCCTCACAAAATAAAAGGACAAAATGTAATTTAGATTTCGACTAAACAAAAAAGATTAAAAATATTTGAGACTTTTATGCAATTATTTAAAATAATGTGCTTGTTATATTTTGTTTTCCAAAAATATTAATATAAATTGGATTTGTATTGAGTAAAATAAAATCTTAATTTCTTATGTTTCTACAATTTTATATACACATTTCCTCCTGAAAATGATATCTTTGAGATAAAATAAGCTGTCAGATTAACTTGGAAATGAAATGTTAAGTGAATATTGTAAATTAAATAAAAAAAAATAGTATTTAAATTTTCCCTTCATATTTTTTTATTCTTACACAATTGGTTTTATGCACAGGTCCACTGCTTCCTGAACTTTTTTCTTTATTTTGTATGTAAATGATTGAAAAGAATTATGTAAAAACTTGAAACCAATATTTGCAGATGACATAAATTTATTTTGAAGCGGGGACAATCTGCAGCATCTGGAAACAGTGGAAAGAAAAATCTATATGGAAAAAAATGGTTTGACAAGAATAAATTGAAATTGAACTTAAGTAAAACAAAATATGACATTTTCGGAAAACATCAAATTAATTCAGACAAGAAACTAAGAATAAAATAGACATAGAATAACATCCATCAAGTTTCTTGGAGTAATAATATTGATAATAAATTAAATTGGAAATCACATATAATCAGCATCAAGTGAAAGATATCCAAATCAATTGCAGTATTACTCGGAGCCAAATAAATCCAAATTCACTGTATATTTTGTACTTTTCCTTCATACATACATGACTTATTGTGTGGAACTTTGGGGGAGCACATACAAAACAAATACAGAACCAATAATATTCAGAAAAAAGCTATAAGAGTAGTTTGTAATACTTCGTACAGTCAACTTACAAACCAATCGAATTAAATGCGCTCAAGTTCAGACAGTTTAGTTGACTTCAAAATAATTCATCCAGTAATGAAAAACAAGAAACAAAGGAGTTGTTCTAAGTTCAGGAAGTAGTGGAGTTGTGCATGAAGCCAATTGACTTATAATTTATAATGCAAATGAATTTAGTTTTTAAATGAACCAGTTGTGGCCTTGCATCTCTAACTTCTTATTAGTTCATGAACAAATGAGACAGTAAAACGATTTTCTACTCAAATTCTGTTAAATTCAGTTCTTTAAATTCAATTCTTTTTCTGATTCACCTCCAGAACATCAGGATGTTTCAGATTTCCCTCGTTAGAACTGACATGAAGTGACAGCAGTGAAACTAAATCTGGACAGCAGGACCAACACGAGGACCTCCTTGTTGTGTTTTGACCTTCTTCACTATCATGTCCCATTTTTATAGGGTGCCAGGCGGACATGTTACTGAAACGTTATCGGCCAGATGACAGACAGCAGAGCAGGAGGAGGCGTGGCCTGTCAGCACCTAAAGGTCAGAGCAGCGGTCAGCGAGATGAGGCTCCGGGTCACGGGTTGAAACCACTCCATGGCTCTGAAGAGGCCTGGCATTCTCCGTGCACTTTTTAAAGCACTTAACAGGTTGTAGGACTTGTCACAGGTATTCTGTGAACGTCTGCTGTGATCTCCTGTAATCTTCTACAGAACTCCTCATCTTCAAACACCTCACTAATGAATAAAAAAAATGTAATATCCAGTTTCCAGGTGTTTGCTGTTATTGCCATAAAGCAGCAGTTTGCGTAGAAAAATGAATGTTTAAATATTTTTTAAATAACTTGTAATTCAAGAAAAGTAAAAAGTTCTTTCAGATTCTATTCTGTTTAAGTTGATCATAATATTTATATTTTATAACAGTTTATGAGTTAAAATTAATGATGAATATTTCCAGATTTCTTTATATTTGTTTTCAGCCTTGTTTTGATGACATACTAACATTTATTATGTACATTAATGAAGCTTCCTGGGGTTGAGAAACAAACTTTGGAGTTTTAAAGATCTACTAAAGTGCAGGAGGGCTGTTAATTAATCCAACATGTTGATTTTCCTAATTAACAACACGTTAAGTACATGTGTGCAGTGTGTAAAGACACATGGCTCAGACAACAGATTTCATACGATAGGAAGAACCTCGTCATGGTTTAAGAAGGGCTAAATGGTGACCCGTGAGGAGGAAGGAGCTTCATCTGCAGGGATCCAGAGAAGTGAGTCGGACTCCGGAGTTCAGGACAGGAAAAGAGTTGAAACTGTGAACAGTTTGACACATTATAGTGCCTTAGAAAGAAAATAATCCTACTCCACAGGTCAGAGGTCACTAAGCACTGCTGCAGGCAAAAAGGATGGACGACTTGTAGACTGGAGGTGACACTAACATTTAAACAGTAACAGCAGACTCAAAAATAGATTATTGCCACATTAATGGTTATGATCTGAAGGAGAAATGGATGTGGGAAGTGTTGCTCGGACAAATTAATAATGCTGACACAGAGACATTCAGCAAAATGGTCTTTTCTTCCTTCTAACTCAACAAGTTTGGGCCAAAGAAGATGGACTGCGTTGAAGGGAAAGATCATGTTGACCAGTTAAATAACTGTTTAGCGAGCGAGAAGCAGGACTGCTGCAGCCAGAAACGGATGCTGGGAATCTGCAGATTTCTACATGACTAATTAACCTTGTTATGTGTCAGGATCCATAAATCTGATCAAACTTCCGCTCTGTTCAGAAGGAGGTTTTTACTGTCTGCTACTTGCACAGAGCACCAAAAATAGACTCATACCTAAAGTCCAAAACTTTAGTATGAGAAAGGATTGTTTGGAGGGTTTTGTTTGTCTGACTGCCAACAGAAGCAAAGGGTAGGCAGGAATCCGGACAAGCAGGAAGTCAAAATGTTTTTCATTAGCTTAGATGGAAAACATCATGAGTTTCATAAAGACTCCAATGACACCAGTACCAGTACCTGCACAAGTTACTGGTATGATGCTAATCATTACTGTAATGTCCTCGTACTCGTGTACCTTCACGGTGGTGGTTATCAGGTCGCTGGTTCGAGCCTTTCTGTGTGGAGGTTGCATGTTCTCCCTTATGGGGTGCCAAGTGTAGATATTCAGCATTAAAGTCATTGCTGACATGTTTTCCTTATTTATCTCACTTTTCTTATATTTAGTACTTTTCTCTCAACATTTTTTAATATATACACACTTTCACATACACATTTAAAGATGTCAAATATAACATTTAATCTAAATATAAAGTCTAAATCTAAATGTTATATATTATATCTAAATCTTAAATGTTATACCTAAATGTTAAATGTAAATGCTAAAAAAATATGCTAATTAACCCCACCCCTTGAAACATTAACCAATAAATAAGCTGAGATGCACGCACATGCACACACACACACACACACACACACGCACAACCACTCCTACGCAGGTTTTCAATGTAGACATCTTGATGGCATAAATTTTAGCTAGAGTTCATCATGGAAGCGTTTCTCCCCACAGCAGAGATCTAGCGAGCAGTTCCTTTATCTAAAAAGGTACTTCAGAGTATATTGGCTAAATAACCTAACAATTGATAGTAAAATATTTGGAGTTTTTTTTTCCAACATTTCAGGCTATTTTGCAGTAAGTTGGCCATTAGTGGGTGGACCTACCCAGGATACCTGCTGTGCTGTCACTTGCACCATGACAGCTTGTTTATTGGGTAAGGTTTCAAGGGGTGGGGTTAGTTAGCATGTATTTAAAACATTTAGATTTAACACTTAGCATTTAGATTTAACATTTAGCATTAGATATAATATTTAGTATTTAGATTTAATATTTAGCATTTAGACATACTATTTAAGATTTTGATATAATATTTAAGATTTAGATATGACATTTAGCATTTAGAGTTAACATTTAGCATTTACATTTAACATTTAGCATGTAGATATAATATTTAGCATTTAGATGTAACATTTAGCATTTAGATGTAACATTTAGCATTAGATATAATATTTAGCATTTAGATTTAATATTTAGCATTTAGACATACTATTTAAGATTTTGATATAATATTTAAGATTTAGATATGACATTTAGCATTTAGAGTTAACATTTAGCATTTAGATTTAACATTTAGGATGTAGATATAATATTTAGCATTTAGATTTAACATTTAGCATTTAGATGTAACATTTAGCATTAGATATAATATTTAGCA
>JBAMHX010000014.1:5452779-5463029 GCA_037177515.1 Pseudomugil tenellus | reverse complement strand
CAGACTGCAGGTCTACTTGTGGTTCCCAGAGTCTATAAGAAAACAATGGGAGGAAGAACCTTCGGCTATCAAGCTGCTCTCTTATGGAACCAGTTCCCAGTATGGGTACTGGGAGGTAGACACCCTCTCTGCCTTTAAAATCAAACTTAAAACCTTCATATTCAACAAATCATACAGTTAGGGATGCAATGTATATATCTATCCGTCTTTCCTGTCCTCTCTGACCCCAACGAGTCGAGGCAGATGGCTGCCTTACCTGATCCGGGTTCTGCCGGAGGTTTTACTTCCTGTTAAAAGAGAGTTTTCCTTCCCACTGTCGCCTCATGCAGCTCAGGATGGGAGATTGCATCGAAGTCAAGATTCGATGCCATCTTGCTGGTTCCCTATATAAACCTATTTTTTTTAATTGGCCGATCTCTTTGAAGTGCCTTGAGACAACGTTGTTGTGAAATGGCGCTATACAAATAAAGTTGAATTGAACTGAATTGAACTAATAAAACATCTAAGAACTGGAATCTAAGCAGCATTTCATTTCACTGCAAGTGGACATGATAGCAAATACAAATAATTTAATGGTTTTATTGATTAAACATTGTCTCAAAGTTTTTGTTTTTATTTAGTTAAGTTTGAAATTTTATGCATCACATAAAAACATTTAGTAGATTTGCAAAAAGCAACATTTGAACAATAATGTGATTGTCATTGTACAGTCATTAACAGTGTTTTTGTAGTTGTGGTGAAACATTAAGACACAGAGAAAACAATCACAAAGGTTCCCTTTTTTCAAATTCTGAGTTGGAAAATCAAACTGAAATGATCACTAACAATGTTAGTAAGGTGAGATTTTTTTAGATTTTTTTTCAGTCACATTGTTCTGGTTTTTGGGACCCGAGTGATGATGACCTCAGTGGTCCTTCTTCAGCTTGGCCAGATGCATGAGGAGCTGGTCCCTCCTCTCCTTCCTTGCAGACAGATGCTGTTGGTCACTGGGAATCAGCTCGCACATCTCCTGTGAGGACAGAAGGAAACTGTTTGCGGTGGACATGTTGGACTGCACAACACTGCAGGTCAGCGAAGCTGATGTGTACAATTTTATTTAAAAAGAAAAAGGAGGTCACAATGAGAATTTTTTACATGGTGCAGAGAGCTGTTGCCTTTTGAGGCCCTTATCAGTCTGCTGCTCCTACAATCTGACCCCCAATAAGCAGCAGAAAATGGATGGATGGCTGATTTCCTAAATGTTTCCATTTTGTTCAGTCCAACACCTGGACTCCACTGCTGAAACAATGCTCTCGTAAAAGTGTTCAACTTAAGCAAGTTACCTTAATCAGGTTTTTGGCCCCTTCACCAAAGAAGTCAGGAACAGGCCCAAACGTGTGCAGGACCCTCCTTATGCCCTCCCCATATCGCTTCATATAGTCTTCCAAACCTGTGCAGATCATTATACATCATAATTAAACATTTGTCATTTCAGTTCTACTTAACAGAGTTAAACACTGACAAAGCAAGATGAATGCTCAACAAAAAAGTGCTCTGGAGTGCTCTCAGTATATATATTATCAGTAAATATATTAAATGTTCATATTTAAGGGAAGTCTGGTGAATTCTGGTGTCAGGGTGATGATGCATTTTGCTACCGAACATGGACATTTTTGGTGTGAAAAATCTGATTATCTCAATGAAAAGCCAGACAAACAGTTTGGATCTCAATCTTAGTTAAATGTAAAATGGGAAATTCAAAAAGAAATAGAAACTTGGGCAAATAACAGCTATATTACGCGGCTAAGATGCGGCTATCTGAGATAAAACATCTATGTGCCATGAATACTTTAGGAAGATAGCCCAAGATATGAAACACTTATTGAATGGCTCAGGCTGTGAAAACTGGAGGAACAGGAACTGGACGAATTGTCATAACAGGAAAAATGTCTGCATGCATAGTGCCCATTCATTGCTGCATCTATTGTGCAGCAAATGTTGTTTGCTGAAAGTTAATTCAGTTTTAAACAGACGAAAAGTAACCATGTAAACACCTACTTCTGAGTGGAGCTGATAATTCAGAAGTAAATTCCAAATAAACTAGCTGGTTTATTCTCATTTTAAATCATAATTAAATAATTCCTGTCTCATGTAAACCCTTAATTCCTCTTGAAATGGCCATTTTTCCTGTCAAGGACGAGGACACTGGTTTCTTTAGATTGAGAAAAATATAAATTTAATAATGAAGAATAAAAGAAGTTGAACATACATTAATGATTAAAAAATGGAGTGAAAATATACATGAATGACAGGCAGACAAGGTACAAGGTTATAACCCTGGAAGAATCCCCTCAGAGACACACAGATGTCTAAAGCAATCCTGTCCAGTCACTTAGAGACACCTCTGTTTAAGCATTTTGGTTGTGTGTGTCAGTATGGAGCCTGTTCTTATGATATGACAAACAAAACCGAGGTCTCGTCTAAACATTCTCCTGATGGAAGGACGCCGGCCTTACAGATGGTTTACTAAGGTCAGAATGACATCAGTTTAGGAGCCTTATGGTCGGACCTTTCAGCTAGACATTAACTAAGAGCAAGGTAATTAAGCTAATATATGAAATTTCCACAACACTCTCGTGGTTTATTCTGGCTGTTGCAAATGCTTACCTTCTCCTGCTGCAATGATGCACATGCGCAGTTTTCTGCCTCGCGTCTTGTTATTTGGTAAATGCAATAAAGTTTTTTTAGAAAAAGATTTGCCTCCCATCTTCGATATATTCAGTCCATCTATTTTTCTTCTCCTCCTCAGCTGCTCAGTATAGTGAAGTCATATACTTGTGACAAGCTAGTACTTCAAAAATGGACTCAAAATTGAAGCTAAAATGGTTTATATTAGATCGTTTTCCATTTAGCCGCTAAGGCTAAAAAACAGGAAGAGATTTGCTGCGTAATTATGTCATTTCCGCCAACACATCAGAGTTCTGAGATGAGAATAAACGTGATGCCATTTAAACCTTTTATTCGGAATTTAATTTTCCATGTAAACTCAAAGCTTCATGAATTTAATTTGGAATTAGTTGATTCGGATTTAATTATTCGGAATTATTCGGAATCATATAACCGTACTGTTTGTCAAGAACGTCAGCTGTAATCAGTCTGAATGATGGTTACAATATTTTCCACTTGTCCCCAATTTGGCAAGAAAGTGTCACAAAATCTCAGAAACATCTTCTCTGTCCTTGGATCAGAGAGAGTCTTATGGAATACCTTATGTCAAAAACTGATCTATGACCCCCTGTCCCCCCTCCCCTTTTACGACACCCTACTTCTTCCCCTCCCCCTTATCCGGTGCCCCTCCCATTTATATGACCTCCGTATCCTTTTATTGACCCTACGACCCGGTCAACCCAGACATCTGCTTCACCAATGAGGACATGCCTGAGGTAGGTAGTCTGTAAAAGTAAGAGAGGAGCCTAAATTGCAAATAAAATTGGTCCAGTCTCAAGAAAATAAATAGTATAATCTTAAACGTAGAGTATAAACTTCCTTTTTACCTTTGAAGCTGCATACAGAACAGAGGGAACGGGGATCTCTAAAGAGTCCAACTAAAGTTTAAACGCTACCTGCCTCACGCTGCAGGTGAAAATTTTAATATTAACTAATTTTAAAAGATGACAAATGTCAGTTTAGTTAGCTAAGCTAACTAGCTAAGGCAGCAGTGGTAGTGTCCACTCAGTTTTCATTTTTCAGTTTAAAAAAGAATAATTTTTTGGATACATTTTTGATGTTTTTTTTGCAAAATTATATAAAAAAAAGTAACAATAAGCTGCTTTTACTCAAGTATTGTTGGGCTACTGCTTTGGCTACTCTACATTACTCATGTAATGATGGGTACCAGGAGACAGATGGAAGATGAATATGATTTATTAAAGATGAATAAGCAGAACCTGTGAGGAATGTGGAGGAGTCCACATTCCAACAGGCATGAGTGTTCATTTTTATGTTCTCAATGTCCAACGCTGTTGCAGGTTATAAAGCAGTGGGGGATCCGGTCAAGATGATGGGTCTGATTGAGTCGGGAGCTGGAACAGGGCATGACAACTCACTTCTGGGTTGAAAATAAGAATATAAATGTTTTTGTGTTCCTTAAGCTGGTATATTTGTTAAGATTTAATTAATTTTTGTGGTACTTAAAGTTTAAAGTACATCTATTTGTTGAAAATTATTTTTCATTGAACAATTGAATTTATGATATTTGATTATTAAATCAGAAGTTAGGCTACACAGCACTTTTTTCACTAGATACTTTTTTTGCTCCTAAAGTAATTATTTGGACGAGTACTTTTGATTCTGCGCAAGAAACATTAGACATGTTTACATAAATTTTAATTAACTTTAATTCAGAATAAAAGTTAATTCTGGTTTAAACAGGTGAAAAATGACCATAAACACCTAATTAGGCATTAAGCTTTATTACAAAGTAAGTGATTGTTTTATTCTCATTTTAAATCCCAATTTATTATTTCCTCAATCACGTAAACCTTCATTCTGCTTTGAGTTGATGCTCGTAGTTCTGTGCGAGCATTTTATCTTTTCTACCTCCCATCCTCAGTACTCTGATTTTCTTATCCTTTTAAAATACTTGAAATAGTTAAGTACTACGCTCCTATCACGCTAGTACAGCAATAATAATAAGTTAAGGAAGCAAAAACACTTTTCATTATGGGGTTTTTCCACATTGCTGAAAAGGCGAGAAGCAGGAAGTGGTTTGTTTATTTCCACTACAAGTAGCCGATGTGTGTGATGTTCGCCATCAGTTATAATGAAGAGAAGTTGAATAAACATGTCACACAGCCCTTTACGGCCAAAACCCGTCCAAAAGTGGTCTCCCATGAAGCAGATGATGTTATTCGCATTGATGTTGAGTTTAAGATGAGCTACAGTGTATCTGTAAACTTGGCAGGGGGAAAAAGTTTTGAACTGTTCAAAAATTTACACTGCTGATAACCACGACCAGCACATGTGGTAAAGATGTGCAACACAGGTGAAACACACGTGATAATCAGTGTTCTGGGAGTAATTAAAACTTAGGGAGACGCAGTAAGACGCGAAAGTTTAGCTGTGTTCCACGTACATAACGATGTCTAGAACAAGGGCGAAATACGATTGATCACTGCCCGATCCAGAGGTCGGCAACTCCAGTCCTTAGAGCCGCAGTCCTGCAGGTGTTGGGAGTTTACCTGCCACAGCACAGATGACACACATCAGAATTAATTAGCAGACCTGCACAGAGCTTGACATCGGGTGTGTCTCAATTGGCTTTATGCACAGCTACACTACTTCCTGAACTTAAGACGACTCATTTGTTTCCTGTCTGTGTCCTGGTGTGTCTGACCTCATTAACCACAACGGCAGAGACCACACACACCTGGATTAATCAGTTCATCCAGTAATGAAAGACAGGAAACATGGAGCTGTCTTAAGTTCAGGAAGTAGTGGAGCTCCATCCATGCACTGCACACTTTGAAGTGCACTGACGTCATACTGGTGGCCAGTACTGTCCCAAATGGAAGTGTACTTATCCACACTTCACATGCGCACTTTGTTTGGGGAGGAATTAGCTTAAAACGAAGTGTTCATGCTATGTATCCATCATGGTGTCCAATCACCCAGAAGTCATTGCGCGTCAGAAAAAAAGAATTAGCAGCAGTCGAGTGCTGGAGAGGACGTTCTTTATGCATATAAACACATATTTGTTCCAGAAGACACGCTGGGACGGCAGCAGCACTGTGTACTGTGTCTCATTCATCAGCTTATTGATTGTTTTAGGAAAGTTTTACATTTATAAAGTTTTTTTGTTAAACTTTCCTAACACTTGTGTAATTTCCTCTATTGTAAGGTCCAGCTTGCAATGCATTGTGGTCTATATTGACCCGTCTAATGACCATCAATGTTCACTAATTTTTAAGACTAGCTCTAGTTTTTCTCTCTGTACATTTGGAGAGTGATACATTCAATTTATTCACACTTACACACATCCATTTTCACAAGATGTACACCTTCACATAAGGGCTTAGCCAGGATCATGTGTGAATCAGGTCTCCTTAAAAGCTACCTAAAGCTTATAGACAGGAGCCTGTGTACAAAAAGAGAATCCTAAGAAAATAAATAAAAAAAATAACAGAAGAATGAGAGTGGAGTTAAATACATTACAACAACCTCATACAACAACAATATACCGAGAACAAAAGCATTTAATAATACTAGTACTAGACACACACACAAAAAAATCCCCAGGGCTGTAGAATTTACAACTTATGTGTTGGAATGTATATATGAATTGATTAGTATGATTTTTAACATCTTTTTAAAGGTGGAGGAGGATTTCAACACTTTCAACTTGTCGTCGAGCTCATTCCAAATCTGCGGTTCGCTGCTTGCAATACTCAGGCTGGTGCTGGCGAGTCTTCTTTTTTTTACCACAAAGGAGATCTTTGTTCCTGGTATAATGAGTATGGACCAGGGTCCAGACTGGAATTAGCTTGAACAGCCTATTATTCATATTATTCACAATTTGGAACATTGTACATTCATTTTCTTACATTTTCTTACTGAGTAAGAAGAAGACTTAAGCGATAAAATAAGGGATGGGTGTGGGCATTAAAACTGGATCAGGACATGACTCGTACCATGTTCTTTTGTAGGGTTTTTAATTTCTTTAGGTGACTGGAAAATGTGTTACACCATATAATATTGCAGTAATTAATATGAGGCTCTTACAATGTTTTGTACAGGGTGAGAAGTGCAGTTAAAGGAAGATGATGTCTTATTTTAAAGAATAGCCCTACATATTTCGATAGTATTGATATCAGGTGCTCTATTTGGTTTTTGAAGTTAAGAGACTTGTCAATGAGGAACTTTGTAGAACTGAGTTGTAACAAATTCTCATCATTTACTTTTAGACATATCCTGTTTGTGTCAGTTGCTTTTTTATTTGACTTAAACACAATGTAGTTAGTTTTGCTGATGTTAAGGGACAGTTTATTACACCTGAACCAGCTGTCTATTTTTTCCATTCAGCATTTAGGAAGGTCTGTAGGTCTAGCAAGTTTTTATGTGAAAGAAACAAGTTGGTATCATCAGCAAACATAATCTTGAGTAGTATTTCAATTGAATTTACAAAGTCATTAATATAGATAAGAAAGAGCAGTGGTTCCAGAAATGAACCCTGTGAGACCCCATATTTTATTTCCTTATTTATTGACATATGGTTATTAATACTAATATATTGTTGTCGACTAAATAGGTAACTTCTAAACCAGTTGTGTGCTGTTCCTCTAATGCCATAACATCTTCCCCAGTAGTATATCCATGTCGATGGTATCAAATGCCTTGGATAAGTCCAGAAAAATGCCAATCCCACACTCACCTTGATCAAGAGCATCATTAATTTTCTCAACAAGATCCAAAATAGCCATGAATGTTGAACTCTTCTTCCTGAAGCCATATTGTGAGCTAGTTAGAATATGGAACTTGGCTCAGTATTCACTTAATCTTAGAGAGAGTTGGTAGAACAGCAATTGGACAGTAATTGTTCATATTATTTTTTTCAGCAGATTTATAAACTGGAGTGATTCTGGCAATTTTTGTCATTTTCGGCACTTCGCCACAAAGTAATGACAAGTTGATGCAGTGTGTTAGAGGTTTAACTATTGTATGGGCAATAGCTATCAGGATTTTACTGCATATTTCATCTGCTCCTACAGTGAAAGATTTCTTAAGATTCATGATGATTTTATGGAGTTCAGCTGCATCAGTAGGTCTAAAGAAAAAGGAGTTTAAATAATTGCCAGAAAGATAACGTCTGTAGGATAATCCCAAAGGAGGTCTGATTTTGTTTGCAAGGTCTTCACCTATGGAAATGAAGTGGTCATTTAAGGTATTAGCAAGTAGTGATAGATTGCCATCCATAGAGTCAGGTAACACTGGTGACTTCTAACCTCTGTTTAGGACTTTATTTAAAACTGCCCATGTCCTTTTAGAATCACCTTGGGCTGCACCAATATGTTCTGTGTAATAGCTACATTTACTTTTTCACAAAATGTGAGTTTATTTCTGAACCTGAAAGATTTATTTCGATTTTCATCAGTAGGGGTTTTTGTAGAGTTTATGTTTGTGTTTTATAGAGTTTAGTATCCCTTTAGTAAGCCAAAAGTTAATATTACTATTACTGCATGTGACAGTCTTCTCGGGAATAAAATTGTGAATAGAATCAATTAGTTCATGAGTCAAGGTCTCATATGCAGTGTTGGGGTCACAAGCATCATAAACACTTGTGCATGATTTAGCCTCCAAGCTCTCACTGAGTTGCTGCAGGGTTTTCTCATTTAGTAATTGGATTTTTTTCTTGGAGTGAACGGGTTTAGATTTACATGCAAGGTTAAATTACAAAACAATAGGAAAGTGATCAGATATGTCAGTAATAACTGTGCCAACTTTAAATTCCAAATATTTGTAATAATATTATCAATGATAGACCTGGAAGAATGAGATACTCTAGTAAAAGTGTTTATGGTCAGAAAAAATGAGGAGGAATAGAGAGTATTGGCAAATTCCTTTTTGATAGCGTCATCCCTGGAGATATCGATATTGAAATCTCCAAGGAGGATGCATTTATTGTTTTTCTTGTCTAATGCATAAAGAGTTTCCTCTAATTTGGTATTAAAAATAGCAGGATTTGAATCAGGTGGTCGATAAATCACTCCTACAGTAGGATTACAGCTTTTACCAGTGTTTACATTAATAAAAAGTGAGTCAGACTTATCATCTATCAAACTTACATTTTCACAAACATTGTTTTGGAGTCTGGAGTTTACATATAAACATACTCCCCCTCCTGTTCTTCCAAGTCCATTCTTAAAATACAATTTATAGCCCTGAAGGTGAAGAGCATCAATGGATGACCTGGCCATGTGAAAGGTCATGTTGTTTGGTGAGACTTCTAATGTTAAAATGAATTACGGAAAAGTTGTTGTCCTTAAGATGTTTAAGTTGTTCAGGGTCATTTTGTTTACAAGTAAAATTATCATTATTATCACAACAGTGCTGAGCATCTCCATCATGATTATACAAGTCATCCATACCCATTTAAACACAGCGATTTTACATTTAGCACCATAGAGAAAGCATACAAACAGAAAGTAAACATACATAAACAAACCCACAAGGACAGCCACGCACACTCCCTCACACTCATACAAGCACATTCACTCTCAATAGAGGACGCCCATCCACTCATGTGAAATATCGACAGACACATCATTATAAGCTCTAGCTAACACCCTCTATTCACAAAATAATAACAATAACAAAAAAGACGACTATGCATAGTAGTTTATATTCATTATAAAGCAATCCAAGATCCATTTCATAATTATATTGAAAAAGCATTGAACCAAACATGCCAGCGAAATAGCGAGTAACTTAGCGTTGCTGTCACTCAGTGTCGCACAAGTTTCTTCCAGAGCTGTCAGACGTGAATCTTGTTCAGTGGCATTTTTTTCAAGATCACAAATCTTCACCGAGAAACAGTTGCACGAATCCGATCTAGCTTGTGTTCGAGCTTTGCTAATGTTTCTTTAAAGTCAGCTGAGAGGGCTTGTCGATTTTGTTCTAGGAGACCAGCAATGGATGCCAGAGTTAGAGCACCAACAGGTGCTGAATCAAGCGTTTCTGTTTTGCCTTTACAAGACGCGGATTAAGGAGGCATGTTTCAGCGTTAATTCACCAGGGAATGTCAAATTATGTAAGTAAT
This sequence comes from Pseudomugil tenellus, assembly GCA_037177515.1. NCBI lineage: Eukaryota > Metazoa > Chordata > Actinopteri > Atheriniformes > Pseudomugilidae > Pseudomugil > Pseudomugil tenellus. The sequence continues at coordinate 5,453,236 of JBAMHX010000014.1, read as the reverse complement.
GTCCAAAATAAATAGGATCCTAGAAGTTAGGGTAGCATAGATGATAGTTTTGTGGGACATAGGGCGCACGTTCAGACACAGCCAGAAAGCCTGGGGGCTCAATTACCTGACTGGAGCAATTTAAGGACTTAAAATCAGAACAGGAGTAGTGTAGTAGAGTGTAATGAATTAAAATGTATTTATAAAGCCCTTTTCATGTATTAAAAACAGCACAAAGTGCTTTACACATTAACACATCCTGCATGTCATTCCCAGCATTTTACATGTAGATACAGACGCATACACACACAGCATGTATGTATTCTCTCTGTGTGTGTGTGTGTGTGCACAGTCAGGGTTACCCTCTGGGGTTCACACACCCCTTTGATATTCTCCATATAAAAGATGTAAAAGATGTTAACTGGGGCTTGGATTGGACATAATAGTAAAAAATGTTTAAAACTTAATTTAACACGTA
>JBAMHX010000014.1:5420010-5435498 GCA_037177515.1 Pseudomugil tenellus | reverse complement strand
TTGTGTTGTTCTTATTCTCTGATGTAAGTCGCTTTGGAGAAAAGCGTCTGCTAAATGACTGTAATGTAATGTAATGTGACAAGTTTAATAGTTATATCCCCAAAACAAGGAGTGTTGGGATATCATGGTTTCACCGTTGTGTTTGTAAAAATTGTACGAGTTATTACTATTACACGAGAGATATCCGGCGGCGGAAGCGGTCAGTGGGAAACCATAATATCCCCGACACTCCACATGTTTTTTAGACTCATTTTGAAAAGAAACTCTCACAAGCTGTCGGAATAAACAGCTTAACTCATTACTGACCTGAACCAGCCGCCATGACTCTGCAATTATAGCAGCCTGGACTCTGTTGAGGGCAAATCCGTCGATTTCTTTTTTCAGACACACAGGTGCTTGGCCAACCTGCAGAGCAAGAGAAATCTGAAATCAGCATGACAAAAATCTCAAAATAAGCACAAATGTATGGACTTTTCATTTTATTTACTTCTCTCTCTCAGTCTTTTGCTTTTCAGTCACTTTAATCTAAATCAGTTGTTGAGTCAAAGAATTTTAGTTTTTCATTTGGGGTAGAAGAGAACACAAATAAAAGCTGCAACAGAAAAGCCTTTTAAGACATGGTACATGCAACTTAATTACGTTTCCTAGAACCAGTAAGGTAGATTTAATTAGCAGAACAGACCTTCCTGGAATTAAGGATCAGGGATGAGCTGGAACATTCCTGAAGCTTTTTGGTTTATTATGTGTGATGAAATTCATTTGTGGTAAATCAGCCTCCGAACGACTTAACACGTCAGATCCTTAAAACAGCTGAGAAACGTCATGTTGTGACACAACTGGATCCCAGCTGTTTGGGCTCACCTTGGTCATCAGAGCATGGGTGGTGTCCATAACTGCTGCCAACGTCTCTGGGTGAGGTACCAGCTCAACCAGTTTGACATAGTAGGGTGGGTTTACCTGGAGAGCAAAGCAGAAATTCACAGACTACACATGCTTTTGCTTCATACATGATATATTCAGGTCATAATTTAGACTTATCTGTTTGCAGAAAAAGAAGAAACCAAAAGAAAATGAAGAAGTAATTTTCGCAGCATACTATAAATGCTCCGGGGTTTTACGTCACACATTTCCAGCCCAAAATGTGCAAAAGCTGCATTTTCATGTGCAGGCCTTACAAACAGGTGTGAGTTGTATGAGAGAAGAAGAGCCAGGATTAAGAAGGTTTGTTTGTAAGTGATGCCAAAATGAAAGATATCCTTCAGGTTGTGTTTAACTGCATATTCTGATGAGATTATCTCACATAGTGGGATTGAGAAAGAGCTGCCAGCTGACAAATAAAACGGATCAATCTCAGACAACATTAATATGCAACATTGTATCTGAGTATTCATCTATCAATAATAACCAGAGCCAGAGATAAATACATCTGAATCCCGAGGAGTCGTCAGATGTGGGGCTTAAAGAGCCAAATACTGGTGGTGGCTGTTTTTTTTCTGAAACATTTTGATTATAATTCCTTAGGGAATAAAACTTAAAGGGTTCTCGTCATATACACATGTAGCATCACTGTAATATGATTTTCAAGCATGTTGGCAAAAATTAGCAACAAAAACCTAAAGGACCTTCTTTTGCTCTTGCAGCACCTCAACATGAGGCTTCTTGTATTTTCTGGAATATTTCAGCCAAACAACAAACTGCTTTAAAAGCATTTAAATGATTTTATGTTTCCTCTAATAGAAAAGTAAAGAAATATTTTAAAAAATATTTGGTGAAGTGAGCTTAAGAGCTTCCTTTGGACGTTAAATTGAGGGCCTGTACGCTGGACATTAACTTAAAAAAACAACAAAAATGTGTTATAGAGCTGCAAGGTTTTAACAAAAGTGCACAACTGGCTAAATATAAAGTGTTTATCTGCTTAATAACAATAAAAACAACTATACAACCCTTAAGTAGGCTATTTAATATGAACTGGCTCAAACTGGCGTATGTATAAAATGCCTAAATAAAGCTAAACTGAACTGAATTTAAATTATTCTATTTATCATAGAAAAGCAGAATAAAGCAAACATATTTACCAAATTACCACTATCAGTGGCTCTGTCCAAATTTTGAATAAAGAAAAAATCACAGTTTAATGCGCTTCATGAATAACAGACAGAAACTGCTGCTCGGAGGCAGGACTGACCGGATGAGAGACAAGGCAGCGACTCGGGTTCTGTACTTTAGAAAAGACGCTGCTCGGCACCAAACAGGATGTGGAGCTGCTCAAAATGACGTCTTTACCCACATGATGCTCTATGTCTCCAAAGACACTCTGTTTCACACTGAGCTGCTCAAATACACACTCCTGTAACACAAAAGAACAAAGAACCGGAAATATCACAGAAAAACTGCATTAAATCATTCGATTACATAATAAAATAACACAGCATATTCACAATCATACAAGGAAATCATCAGGAAACATGTGACCTTAAGTGCCCTCAAGAAAACATTTTATTCTATTTAGCTCCTTATGAGGTAAAATCCTTCACATCCTGTGTGTGCAGCGATGAAGCACCATTGCATACTGTGATACACACCAAATTTAACTCCAAATTTCACTAAGCATGGCTTTGATTGACGTACTATGTGCTAATTTGTGGTTTCTTTGTGACAAAGACTAAATAAAAAAAGAGGTGAGTGTTAAAATATGATTCATTCGGGAGCTCAGCAAATAAATGAAAAGAATTTTGGAAATAAGTTCGAATGTTTTGTATAGTTGTGAATGGACGGTGGCCGTCAATGGCCAAATTTCTTCCAGATATAAAAATGCTTTCCAGTGCGAGTGGATCCAGACGTCTCAGGTGCAGCGATGACTGCACCAGATAAGGAAAGATGGAAACGTAGTTATCTGGGAAGAGAAGTCTAGGAAGGAATATGAGGATGAGCAGTGTGTATGACGGTAGACCATAAGCAGCACAAAGTCCTTAACATACATTAAAACCAACACAAAATGCAAACACAGCAAATAAAACAATGTTTAGACACATGCATATACGCCCCCCCAGCTCTAGAAACACATCTTCTGTCTCCATAACCAGGAAGTAAGCTCTGATTTGCCTCTTCATTTACTTTGGATCCAAAGTAAACGCAGTAATTCTGCAGGATTTTATAGTCAGTTTCTTCCTTTTTATTAAGCCGTTTGTCTGTGTTCATTTACTTTGCTTGTTTTTTCACAGCAGCCGCACTTCTTTCCCCCTTTCTCATGCTTTAACACTTTAAGCGAAATGCACCATAGAGTACATTTTGGAGAACATCTAAGACTTTGCTCTAATTTGATGCTGATCGTTCGTAGCCCAGATATATTTCTGGATCTGGGTGCAGCTCTGTCGGTTTATGATCAGCGGGATAATAAAACGAAAACACTCTTGGTGGGAGTTTTAAGTTCAGTGCTGCGAGTCATTGTTGTGACATCACCGCATCTCTCCACATTGTCTTGCGAGTGACTTTATGTTCGTAACGTGCTCCATTCATAACATCTTTAGGTTTCCACAAGTTGTGTATGTATCCAACGATAGCACATGTCGTCCGCAAAGACAGTTGTGTGAATATATCTTCTAAAATAGATTGTTATGGTAGTTAGGCAAGACTGGAAGTGAACAACCGACCAGGTGTCATGGCGACGTCCAGTGTTTTGACTGGAAAGTGGTGGATGTGAGGTTGGAAAATATTCTATTTTATTCTACAGTCATTTAGCAGACGCTTTTCTCCAAAGCGACTTGCATTCTGGGTCATAGGGTTCAGTGTCTTGCCCAAGGACACTTCAGCATGTAGTCAGGGGAAGCCTGGAATCGAACCACAAACTTTCAGGTTGGCAGACAACTGTTCTTACCTCCTGAGCTACAGCCAGCAAAAGGCTTCAGCTATGGAAACACAACGTAATGTAATAGAAGGATTGGGGGCGTTTGGGGATACACCCCTAGCCGTGGCTTCTGAAGCCATAGGCTTTGTTCTAGAAGAGTGAAACTCACATCATCTTGAAACATGTCATCAGGAAATCATTAGAAACATTTATTTCTGGTTGGTTCCTTATTAGGGGAAAACCTCGACTGATTTTTGTTGCCACTTCCTGCGTGAGACAGTGAAAGCAGCTGCAAAAATCCTCAATATGTAAACACAACATCTAACACAACACCTAAAAGGAAACATGAAACTTTCCACGATATTCTAAGATCTCTTATTAGACGTCACCATGAGCACAAGAGGAAGATGTAAAGTCCACAACAAAAAACTGGCTTTAAAAACCAAAAAAAAAAACTACAAAGATTAGGTTCATTTTTCTTAAAATAAGATCAAATTTCTTGTTCTGTTGGCAGATAATTGATTTTATTTCAAGGAATCTGTCAAGAATTCCTAAAACAAGTAAAAAACGTTTTAAAAAAACCTACCAAGTAAGAATAAATATCTTACGTTTTAAAAAAATAAACATATGTGTCCTTGATTTAGATGTTTAATCGAACTTAGATTTTAGTTTTTGCAGTGCATGCGTGTGCACAGTCGTGTGTGTCTGCATCGTGTGTGCATGTGTGTGTGCTTAACAATAGGGGGGAGTTGTGTTGAGTGATCATGCAAATGCTACTGTGTCTCCTCCAAGGACCGGGCGGGGGGGCAGCTGTTGGTGATACGCTGTGTTACCTGGACGAAGAAGCTTCCCTCCAGCGCATCAGCCAAGTCTTCATAACTGCTGAGCAGAGCAAGCTGCTGCGCAGCGGTCAGCTCCCCCCTCAGCATGCCGGCTTCCTCCAGCTCCCCCAGCTGCTTGCTGATGCGTCAGAGCAGAAGATATTTGTTTCATTTAGGGAAAAAGTTCAGGTTTGCAATTTGTGGACAGTTGTTCACAATGTTTTGTGAGTGAGGCGGTTGTTCAGTTAGCAGGTAGACTGTAGAGTGAAAAAGTGAAGCGTGTTCACATGACATTAGTGTCCAAAACGATCGCAGTTCAATGCGGCGTGAAGGAAACAATCAAAAAAGATCAAAAACACTTTGTTTCGTAATATCATGTTTACATATTATTCCTTTTTTATTTGCATAGATATACATATAATTCCTTTAAATTCCCTTTTTTTCCAATGCTAAAGTTGTAATTATGACTTTTATTTGTTGGAGAAGTTCAATGAATTAATTAATACAGTTAGTTTTCTTTTACTCATTGCTCTTCATATAAACAAGCTTCACAGGAGCAGCTTGTATGAAAGGAAATTACACAGTAATCAGACAGAACAGTACAGCGATACCACCTACTGTTCATTTACAAACACAAGCTTTCAAAAGTGTAAAATCTGAACATCAGCATGAGCACCTGAGACAAGCAGCAAAGGATTTTGCAGAAAAAAAACAAATAATGTTGCATTATTAAGATCCTGGTTTGCGTTTGCTAATAATTTAAAGGATTTATGAGCTTCTTTTCTTCACAGCGGTTTGAAAAGTCAGTAAAATTTCTTTCTACACTAATGTTTAACTAGGAACGACTGGACTGTGAAGCGTGTGGTCATCTGCTCATCATGGAGGTCATGAGTGTCTTCTATAATCATTAGATGTAGCAGAATGTTATATGTTGAATGACTTTTTATGTGTTTTTCTTGTCATGAGTGCCTGTAAACATGTCCTTATGTGTTATTCATGGTTTAGAACTACTCATTTAACTCATGAAATGTAGACAAAATGCTATTTTGACTAAGGAGGTGCGATATTATGATTTCTTGATGTTATACGAGAGCGTCACATTCAGCTTAATTGCATAAGCTACTTTAAATAGTATAATTGTAGACATTTTAAGTCATCTCTTCTCTTTCTAATTAATCTGCCTAATCCAAGTTGAGTTAAAGATACATGAAATAGCAAAATATTCTTCACTGCTGCATTAAAATGAGATTTCGCAGCACAATTAATGTAGCAGGACTCACCTTATCTCTGTCATAGCCTTTGCAGCCTGTCCGGGTTGGTTGTCGTAGATTTTCACATGGTAGCCTCCACTGGCAAACACCATGGCCCAGGAGCGGCCAATCAGCCCACTGAAAGCAGCACCAAAATTACATATGTAGGGAAAAAAAGTATGATAATCAAACTAATAAACTCCAACCATCCCTGCAGGTAGGAGATAAGCTTTCAGTCTGTTTAAAGCATTGTAGTCCTGCTTCTTGCTTTAATTCACTTTCCTGTCTTTTATTTTATTAATTTATTTGCATTTTATAAACATTAAGAATTGTGTAGTGGAAAATGTGTTTGTGGGTTCTGCAAAGCAGATTACAAAAGTGATAAGCCAACAAATGATTTAAAACAAGAGGATATCTGTGTTTACTTTTCGTTAAAAGGTCACTTCAGTGGACTAACAAACTCCATATGACAAACACAAAACATCTTCAAATGCAAGCCCACTAAACAGGCTAAAAGGACGTGACCAGTAAAACCGACATCATTGTTCATAGAGTGGATTAATCAGCAATAACATAAATATTAAAAAAGTAAAACAAACAAACAAAACAGATAAAATCCAGCTGCAAAACTAATCTGAAGTAGACCAGGAAGTAACAACAGATGCATACAAATGCAATCAGAATGGTCCAAATGGTGTGAACTACCTACAAATTCATTCACAACAATCAAAGTACACGCAGATATATCCACATAAACCAAAAGGTACACATGCTTTTATCAGGTTAATGAACACATTACAGTGTTATCCACATGCATCCCAGCACAGCTTTGCACCGTGGAAACGTCTTTTCTTGCTCACCTGCCGATCACAGTGATGGTTTTGGAATCAGACGTGCTCATTGTATATGATAAGTTTAAAGTTTACACTCAAGTATCTGGATTTTTATCAAAACTCTTGCACCGCCCCTAAAGAGTCACGCTGACAGTGAGGTACGGCAACCCAGAAGGACAAAACAGTGTCAAAGAGCCCATATCCCGTTACAAGAAACCACGACATACATTAATGTGATTGTATTTTACTCTATTTACTTAGTTTAGCTACATTTTTATTGTACATGTCAAAACTAAATGAAAGCATAAATGGAAGCACAACAAAAAAGACGTAATTGTAGTTTACCACTGTATCCTAGCAACTGTGAACCAATTATATCAACAAGACATGATGAGTGATGTGTGAGTAACCAATCAAACGTTGAGAAAGAGACTAGTTCCGCCTAAACCGCTATGAATTGTGGGATTAAGTCTCAAACACGAACAAAAACGTAGCCGCTGTCTTACTTTATATTTTCCGCTCAGCGCTTTATTCCCGCTGGAGGAGAGATGGAAAATGTGCATCTGGCTATGGAGGAGGACGATCTTTACTCGGGTTACAACGACTATAATCCAACATTTGACTCTGAGGTTGGTTAGCTACTAGCACTATGCTACATTAGCAACCCTTATGTAGTTAGATGTTCTCAGTCGCTTTGTTGCTTTTCTTAAATCACTCTTTTCATTTGCAAAACAGTTTTCTCAACCTCCACAACATTTAGTCATATGTGCACATAATACACACTGTTTGCACATTATACACACAGTTTGTCATTCCTTCCAACAAATAGCAAACGCTTTTTTTTACTTGCATCAGTTGCTTTCATACAACTCTCTGCTGTTTGATAACATCATTTGCTATGTCATGTCAGTCCAAATGAAATATATTTATGTCTGCTGAATAGTTATTCCATATAAAACTAATAGTCCTCATTTCATTGCTTGAGTCTTTACATAGATAAATGTTGAACTAGTTTTCAAAATCTATCCAGCAAATTGAATAAATACTTTTTTCCCCTGAAATTGTCAGATGTTTTTAGATTCTCTTTATAGGAACATAATTCCTGAGAATGAGGATCTAGTTGGACACATCTGGATAAGTATGTTGTTTTTTGGGATAATGTGTGTTTTCGTCAGCCACTGGTTTGCATCACATGATTCACCATTCCTAAATCCAAAAGAGGAATTTCTCTCTTCCTGATGGTGGAAGGTATATGACCGGCATCCACGTACCCAAACCGCCCTGCTAGCGGCCATGGATGCAGCGTGTGATGACAGCAGAGTCCTGCAGATGGTGGATTCACCACTCCCTCGCTGCATTGCATATTTGATGTGATGAAGATGAAAATATGTGGCCAGACGGAGGATGTGCAGGAATGATTTACAGTACTGTACATGTTGTATGTTCCAGTTGTACTGCAGTATTGTTTACAGTTGTGCACAGCTCTACTCAAAAGGAGTTCATGTTTAAATAAGTGTTTTATTTCTTTTGCACAATGCTGGGAACAAATTAGAAAATATGCGGTAAAATGTGAAACATTTTCAGTGTCCTGTACTGTCTGTAATGTCAAACTTTACTATAGTTTTCAAATGGCTGTGCAAATAGTGCTGTCTTGAGTTTTCAGGGAGTATCACAAAGGTCAGACTTGTTTGCATCAGAAACATTTACAGAGTAAATTGTCATACTGGAAACATGACAAAGTCATTTGATTATCTTGTTCATAAACTATGGTGTCAGAACTTTTCATTTCGATGACACTCACTTTGATTGACATGAAGACTTGCTTCTGATGAATGAAATATCCACTTTGAGCAGGTTATCCACTAGTTTTTGCAGTTTGTACTAATTGTTTTTAGAATTGCATTAACTGTTGTGCAAATGTTAATAGTGATGTGAGAAAAGAACTAAAGCGACCGAGAAAAGCTGTAAATGTACAGCTAAAATATATGAAAGTAAATAATATAAATTCTAACTTAACAGTGTTAAGTTAGAAACGTTCATGCACGTGTTCTACCATTGCCGTAGCTCTGCCGTATTTTGAACATTTCCAAGTATGAATGTAACGAAAACTTACAAAAAGCAATGCCATATACACAAATCCATATTTAAGAAGTTCTCGCCAAATATAAATATTTTCTAGCTGAATGTTAATCCTCAACTTTCACAACTTAAAAAAAAGAATTCTTTTTCATAATTTCTTAGGACTTCAGAAACTTCAACCAATATACTTTGTAATTCTTTAACATTTGAAGTTTTTAAAATAATTAAGCGTAGAGGAATCAGCTGAATACTTTTGACTATTTTTAAATGAAATTTCTGATCAATAGCTTGACTTTAGACTTTTTGTGCTTAAAATAACAGAAAAATCTTAGTTTTTGAGCATTTACAGTTTTCTTCAAATTGAGTCAAAAGCATTCAACATAGAAGATTCAGCCGAATGCACCCAAACATTTTCCATTATTACTCATTGTATGCACTTGTTTTTACATGGAATAGTTTATACAGCAAAACAATGACTCATCTGTTTTTAAGGAGTTGGAGAATGATGTGGCCTTCCAGCAAGCAGTTAGGACAAGTCATGGCAGAAGACCTCCAGTAAGTACTGATAACTTTTTGTGTCCAATATATACACCAGCTGGTGAAAAACAAATAAATTCACCTGTATGTAAATAAAGATGGGAGGGGTCTCAGGGGGACGATGGCGCCTGTCTGGTGCCTCCCGGGTCCCGGGTTCCTCTGACACCTTCTGGGTGGATGTGCAGTCGCCTCTTGGTGTGCATGCTGCAGTCCTGGGGGGGTCTGCTGCTAATCTCTGCAGGGACCCAGTTGCATTAGCATACTGATCTGTCATTGCTACTTATGCCTGATATTTTTCCTCCACATTTACTAGCGTGAATACTGACAATGTCACAGTGTTGTCCTGGAAGGTTAATCATTAATTACTGCTGTTGTTTTCATTTTTTAAAAAATGCATTTATCTTATATTTATTTCTTCAGCTTGTTTTTTCAGTTTATATGTTTCCGATGAGTGTTGGTTTGGTTTCTGTAAAATGTTGCAGGTTACTGAGTTTCCATACTTGTCTAGTTTTTGTTTTGTGTAGATTGAACAGTGAAAGTTGTTGCTTTCTATCTGGCGCATCCTTTTACCTTTCTTTTTCTTTTCTCTGCTCTTCTCTCTTTATTCTTTTTCTCTCTCATCGCTTTTCAAGTCTACCTCTAATGTCTAAATTAAGCAAATAATTTATTTAAGAATAAAGCATATGATCTATTCCTCTTGACAAAGCACATTTGTTTTACACATTACAGCAACCAGAAGTTGCTCTGCTTGTTACGATGTTGACAGGACAAGTTTAAAAAACAAATAAAAGAGCAAATATTTTAGCATCATTACTGCACGGATTATTATCTCCTAGCTGGCAACAAGTTGTATAAGCACATCTGATGCCATAATTAGCTTCTTATTACTTATTACAACCATGTGGAAAGACACCTCTCGTAGTCATGGAAACGATGTAAGTCTGATTAAGACGGGTCAAATCCTTTTCGTGCATCAAGTCAGAGAAACATGTAAGTAGTTTGCAGACACAACTAGAAAAGCACTCAGAGAGCGCAAACCTCCGTCAAGCCCAGAGTTCCCCGTTATATTGTGACCCGCATACCAAAATATTACTCATTCCTACATGATCTTTGTCAGAGTGAAAAACAGCAGAGAGAAACGGTCTGTTGGAGACATCATCATAAGGAATCATTCAAAACATTCCTGAATCCAGACGGTGATCCGGATCACCTCCAAAACTTAATCACTTCTTCATCTTCCCATTCTGGATATATCTTGAAAAGTTCCTTCCATTGTGACTTAAAATGTTTTCTGAGATTAGTTAAAAAGAAAAGCAACAATAGAAGAACCAGAACCAGAGAAATCGGACACTGGAGCAGTGAAAGATGTGGTCCAATCAGTCCTGGTTTGTTCCAGAATGATCAGGGTAAGAAGAGAAGCAGATGAAGAGACGCAGCCACAATGCGTTGTGCCAACTGTAGCCTGTAGGGGGCAGTCTATAACCTGGAGCTGCTGCAGATGTTGCTGTAGTTCAGTAACATTATGTACCCAAAAAATGAGGTCAGCTCTGAATATACTAAATGACCAAGTTATTCCATTTATGTTTTTTTCTTTCCTGATGGGAAAAACATGTTCAAAGATGATAAAGTCAGAATTCATCAGGATCAAGTTGTGAAAAAGACTTCAGGGAGCATGAAACATTGTTTTCCAGAACCTGAACCCTATTGGGAGTCGTTAGCATGCGATGAAGAAGCCTTTGCACAGTGGTCAGACTTTCTCCTCATCAATATAAGATTTTGGTGTAAAAATAATGCAACACTGGATGAAAATAAATCTTGTGACACTGCGAAAGTTTATGGAAACAATGCCGTAAATAAAGCTAAAGAAGTTCAGTAAAATATTATAATGTATGGATTATTTTCTTTTGGCTGAATTTTCTTTTTCCTTTTTTCTTTTTGCCAAGAAGTGTTTAAAAACTGTTCAGTGTGAACACATTTGGATGCTTTTTGTTTATCAACGCAATTTTTCTACTCTCATTTACAGTAAAGTGTCGACTGTGACGTTTATTTATGTTCATGTTTCTAACTGTAACATTAATTTGGTTTTGATAAACAGTAAATGATGCCAAAGCACAAAAACATTTTCGTATTTAGCTTCTGACAACAGGAATGGATAAAACTTATTGTAATAAATCACTGTTCCTGTTTCTGCATCTAATTTGTTACTGTTGATAAAACATATGGTGTCTTGAATTATCCAGATGACTGCCAAGTTTCCAGGCACCGCCATCGGAGCGCGACCTTTAGCTTCATCCTTTGGGGTATGTAGAACTAAATCAAATCATTTTAGAAATAAGATATGATTTATGTACAGGGTTTGATGGATTGCACATATTTATTAACTGTTGGATAAAACATTATAACACCGTATAAAAATAGTGAGTAAATATTGTCTTAGATATTCCGTTTCCTGTGTTGTAGACACGGATGCCTTTGGCCTCTTCATTGGGAAGACCCATGACAGGTGCTGTGCAGGTGAGCAGCATTCATCATTCCAGTATAAAGCTAATGATCTGCATGTTGTGTTGTTTTGCCTCCTTTACTGCTTCTTCTTATGCCATCATGCACATGTGACTCTGATAATAACTTCATTTATGTAGGGGAAAGATTTGATTTTGTCTCTTTCTAGAAATGACAAATCTAAGTAAAACAATTAGCTTTATATTGTTCACTGTCAGAAAGAATCTGATGAAACAAACGGTTGTCTAAAATGTTTTCCCCCGTGGTAGGAAGGGACAGCTCGACCAATGACTGCTGTCAGAGCAGCGGGCTACACCTCCTCCATGACGCGTGGTGAGTTTAAGCAGCTCTTGTACTTGTACACACTTAGTATCACTAGCTGGTCAGGTATTTTATTATGAACATGTGACTTGTGTTTGTTGACACGTCCACATCGGACAGAGCTGTAGAGATGTGTCATTAGCCAAACTTTACTTGTTTATAAGTAAATTCCTGTTTTTATAAGCAGTAACTGTAATTGTATAAACATTGCAGTACTTTTCTTATTTTCAGGCTCCACCTTTGACCCTTTGGGCCAGTCCAGGGGCCCAGCACCCCCACTGGAAGCAAAGACTGAAGACACGTGAGTCTTTTTAAAGTAAATTGTAGGTTTCACTGAGAAATGCATCTGCATGGAGGTATTTATACGCACAGGATTATATCTTCTGAGTTTCAGTCATAATAAATTGTAGATTTTAAAATGACTTGTAAGTAGTTTTATGAAAAAATAAGGCTTGAAAGTGGGATTCAAAGTGATAAGCTGAATGTGCAAACCCACATGTTTACTAATAAGAGTAACATGTCCATGTTTGAGCTGGGAGAAAGATTTATCCCGGGGATGTTATGTTTCCTTCACCACGGCCGCCGCATGTCCTTTGTCTGAACGCGATAACGATTTTCACAATTGCATTTTGATTCTCAGTAAACCTGTTTTAGTCTCCAAAGTGACGATCTGGGTCGAATTTCACATTTTGGATTTATGTTTTCCCACCAGGTGGCGCTTTATGCACAAAAAATTCGCTATATCTCTGGAACTATTTGTCTTATTGACCTCAAATCAAGTGTAAATGAAAGGTCATGACCTCAGGATGCATCCTGTCCTGACGTCATACCGGGCTGGTTCAAAGTTTCCACACCAGGTGGAGCTTTGTGACTGAACATATGCGGCTTTATATTATTGTGTCTATTGGAGGATTGGGGGCGTTCGGGGTTATACCAGTAGCCGTCGCTTACCAAGGGCTAGGTTTTATTTAGTCTGAGATTTTAGGCTTCTGGCATTCTTAGATACAACCAAGCCAATGTGTAGCATCCAGGGAAATGTTTGAGCATCGACATCATGGTGTGTTTTTGTCTTTATGTTCTCACAGGCCTGAAGAGAGGATCAAAATCCTGGAGAAGAAAGTAAATGACTTGATAGAGGAGAGCTGCGTGGCACACAGCATGGGCTCCTTACAGCTGGTCAGCCAGGCATTATTTAACAGTAAAGTAATACCTGCTGTCTAAAAATACAGGCTGGTTTGGCCTGTATAAGTAATATAAGTAAATTAAACTAAACAAGACATTTTTAGCTTTTAGTAAATCTGAAATTAGTCATATTTAAGATGATTAAAAACCTGTTTTGGTTACATTATTTAAAAAAAAATTATTTGATTACGATGAACTGAGTTTATAAGTCCTGATGAAGTACAACTAAAGCTTTTATCTGCTTTCCAAAAGTGATTTGATACATTTATCAAATAAACAAAACTATTTCTACCTGTTTCTGATGCTTTTGGTTTTTGTTGTGAGTGCTGATGTGTGTGTGTGTGTTCGGGTTTTCTACAGGCTCTAGAAAAAGCCAAAGAGGCAGGGAGGAAGGAGCGAGCACTGGCCAGACAGAGGGAGCAATCTGGCAACGTAGAACACATCAATTTGGACCTCACCTACTCAGTAAGTTTTCCAGATGCTGTTCTTTCATCCATACTGCAGATGAAATGATCTCACTGCTTGGATGTGGCATGAAAACTGGATCCTGTTACCCAAAAGAAGCTAACTGGTTTGAATAGTCTCTGGGTATAGTTTTGGATTCTAATTTACCCTCAACAAAGATTTATTTATTCTTCTTTTAAAACAAGGTTTTCCTGTTTTCTTCAATTCTTTTGCAAGAAAAGAAAGAATAATATTTTTTCTGTTAAAAAATGATCTAAAGTGGAACTTTTCCTTTAAAATGCCACCAGTTTTGTACCTTTTTACTGAACTCCGATTTGAGTTTTTGGCTCTAGAAAGAAGCCAGACCTTTGTGTTTCTGTGAAACCGACTGTGACGTTGTCTTTTCGCATTGTAGGGAGAGACAGTAAAGCAGGGCACATGTTTGACTTCAGGGGCAGTGGACTTACCCCCTCTGCCAAGCAGGCACAGCTCAGAGCAGACAACAGCTTTCTCTGTGAAACACATTCTGACTTCACTGTCTGTTTTTTTGTTTTTTCTTATCGTTTAGTCTTGTAATTATATTTCATTTTTATTGCTTCTGTTATCAACTAGGTTTTGCTCAACCTTGCCAACCAGTATGAAAACAATGAAATGTACCCGGAGGCCCTGAACAGCTACCAGGTCATTGTGAAGAACAAGATGTTCAGTAATGCAGGTGAGGATACTTGTGTATGTTCTCAACACGATGCCGTATTTTTCCCCGTGAAACTAAATGTGCCGTTTTATCAGGCCGGCTGAAAGTCAACATGGCCAACATCTATTTCAAACAGAAGAACTATCCGAAAGCCATCAAGTTCTACCGCATGGCGCTTGATCAGATCTCCAACACTCACAAGGAAATGAGGATCAAGATCATGCAGAATATCGGCGTGGTCTTTGTCCGTTTGGGACAATATTCAGATGCCATAACGTCTTTTGAGCACATCATGAGTGAGAGTCCCAACATCAAGACGGGCTTCAACCTTATCTTGTGCTATTATGCCATCGGTGATAGAGAGAGGATGAAGAAAGCCTTTCAGAAGCTCATCTCTGTTCCCCTTCCCATTGATGATGAAGACAAGTACATCCCATCTAATGTAAGCTATTTCATGGTGTACATGCTAATAAACATACATAAATGCTGAAGTTAGCTTACTGAGGTGAGGCCAAATGTAGATTTTAAAGTAGCCTCTGTGGTAAGTTTGTGTCTGGACACTCCAAAATGTTTTTAAGAGGCTGAAAGTGTTCTGTTAGTAATATGAGAAAGGTGTTAAACACTTAATGCAAACTTCCAAATTACTTTGTTTTTAATAGTGAAAATGACCTGTCAGTGTTTGCAGAGCAGCGTTGGGTTCAGGAAGGTATGTTGTCTTAAATGTCCTTATAAAACATGTCCTTTGGTCCCCGTTAGGATGATACCAACACAAACATGGTCATTGAAGCCATCAAGAACGACAGACTTCACCAGATGGAGCGAGACGTGTAAGAAAAATGACAGATTTACATATTTATGTCATCAAACTGAAGAAACAGCCCACTGATTCTGCATGTTTAGGCTGGTTTCTGGTCTGGTCTCTGGTCTGGTCTCTGGTCTGGTCTCTGGTCTGGTCTCTGGTCTGGACTCTGGTCTGGTCTCTGG
>JBAMHX010000014.1:5380243-5392772 GCA_037177515.1 Pseudomugil tenellus | reverse complement strand
TAGAGCCGAGTAGAATCGGGTAGAGCCGAGTAGAATCGGGTAGAGCCGAGTAGAATCGGGTAGAGCCGGGTAGAATCGGGTAGAGCCGGGTAGAATCGGGTAGAGCCGAGTAGAATCGGGTAGAGCCGAGTAGAGTCGGGTAGAGCCGAGTAGAATCGGGTAGAGCCGGGTAGAATCGGGTGGAGCCGAGTAGAATCGGGTAGAGCCGAGTAGAGTCGGGTAGAGCCGGGTAGAATCGGGTAGAGCCGGGTAGAATCGGGTAGAGTCGAGTAGAATCGGGTGGAGCCGAGTAGAGTCGGGTAGAGCCGAGTAGAATCGGGTAGAGCCGGGTAGAATCGGGTAGAGCCGGGTAGAATCGGGTAGAGTCGAGTAGAATCGGGTAGAGTCGAGTAGAATCGGGTAGAGCCGGGTAGAGTACTAATGGAACTCTAACTGTGAATGCGAGCCGTGTTTCTCGCTGGTCAGTTGTAAAACATGGATGAAAGCAGGATTTCCTCTGAACGCAGCGCAGCCCTCAATACCAGTAACACCAGTTCTCCCAGTCCGGGTTAAAAAACTGAAACTGCATCAGATGAGAGGAAATCAAAGCCACGGGGTCAGAAGTAGTTAACATGGAGATGTGTGTAATCACATGGCTCCTCCTCACACAGAGCCGTTCAGACCCAGCAGCTGCCGTCTCACTCGTGTAATTACTCTGGAGTCATTGCGGCTTTGCACCCCCATTTACTACTGTAGCTTATGAGGCCCGAAGAGCACCAGGATCAAGACGAAGATCGTGTTATACACACAAGAGAAAGGCTTAAGGACAATAAAGCTCCGTCTGAAGCAACTAGTTTTACCAGGAGACGAAAACAAAAGCAAAGCCGATGAAATCTACTAAAATTAGTTTAGTGTAAAACTGAAAATGCAGAATTTCTTTTATTTTTTTTAACTGTGATGAAATAAAAGGATAAATTAGTCCTGTACCTCTGCCCAGTACTGCTGTTTGGTGTCGGAGTCCATGTGTGCGAAGCCTCCCAGAACCAGAGCTTTCATCAGACATCTCTGCACGGAGCTGGACAGCAGGTGTAGCGGCGGGCTGCGGCTGGCAAACTGCTTCGCCAGCCTCCACCAGCTCTCGCACTGCACCACCATGTTCGCCCTGAACAGGCAGAGAGGCAGCGTTCATTCTGTCGTTCACTCACTGATTTTATTCACACGGCACATTAATGTCAACAAGTTTTACAGTTTTTATTTATTATTTAATGATACTGGTTTTATTTCTTTTTCATCCATTATCATTTTTAAAGAATTGTTTCTTTGTAAACTCTTTTAGAAGAAAGGGACAATTATTTTATTGCATTGTCTCTTTTTTAATGGTTTTATTCTCTTGTGTTGCTTTGGCTGATTATGTGCAAACTTTGTTCCAATTAAAGGCTTTTTAAGTTGAGTTTGATAAGATTTATCTATGTTTTGCTGCTTTTCCTCATTTATTTAACCCTTTAGGAGATGCAACATGACAAGTTGTATACAGATCCATTTAAAATGGATGAATCCAGTTAAAAAAATGAGGCTTTAAATTATGAGGAAAACTTAATTTTAATATATGAAATGGCAGCAAAAAGTCAATAAGCCGTCACCTTTCTCTTTTCTCTACTAGCGTCACCAGCAGCTCCACGGTGTCGTTGGCTAGCTCTGTCTCCGAGCTCCACACCGACAGGTTGTTAATCACCTTCTCCAGCAGATATCCCACAATCCACTGGGCGCCCTCTGTATCTGCACCAAAAGCTGTGCTGAGGGGGATACTGATCTGAGGAGCGGCATGGAAAAAGGTTCAAAACAAGGCCTTGTGGAAGATGCTGGAGCAGCCTCCGCTAACCTCATACCTGCTCATAGAGCTTCTCGTCCACCAGCAGGTACGTCTTGGCCCATCGCCTGAGGAACCACACGATGTCTTTCCCCATCTGTGGGCTCAGCAGCTCTGTCAAACTTGCTCTGGTCGCCCTGGATTCAACTTCTGACGTCCTTAAAACAGCTGAGAGCAACCTGGTGCAGAAAAAACCCTGGAGTGTTACGAGGACTGAAAATGAAAGCTCAGATAAAAGGAATAGGTGCAGTTTTAAAACTTTAAATTGCTTCAAAATGTATCGTTCTGTTTTCTTTTCACTTTATTCAAAATATTAAGCGGTTTTCCCTAATTAGCATCAGTCTGAAGTAAAGTCACTTCAAAAGGTCAGATGTTTATAACAAGGTGACAACTGACCTCAAATTAAAAACATGTCATTAAAGGCAATTCCAGTAACTGAGTTTAATTAGACCCCAGTCCACCAGTGCAGGCATAAAGCACATTAATGGTGCTGGTGTGAATGTACGGAGGCTGATTTTTCTAAATTAGCTGATAAATAAGTCGTTTATTTTGATCAGACCCACAAGTTTTTATTTTAAAGTGTAGCAACGATCACTGTCTTCCATATGAAAAAATGAGCCTTCAAGAACACAATAAAATACAAATATCCAGTAAACAAACACATACATCAAATTTTTAATGAAACTGTAGAGTAAAATCTATCACACGTGTTTCTAAAGGGACACAGCCCTCTTTGCTTTAAGTGTGCATGTTTATGATAAATAAAGTTTCCTGCAAGTGATCATCCTCTGAAATGATGCTATGCTAATTGAAAAGGCTGAATGTGGACAGATGGAGGGTGTGTGGGGGGAATTTAAGCAGCTATTTCACCCTTCATGGTAACAGAGTTGTGTTTTCCGAGGTTTTAGCAACAGATACTACCCCTCTAAGCCGTCACCATTTTAGCTGCATGTTTATACAGTGTGTTATACAGGCTAGAAAGCAGAGCCAGCTGTCTTGGATATAAACTTTTCATACCTTTAATAATGTTAAATCTAAAATCTGAATATTTAAATCCGGTGCAGATTAAGCGTATATGCAACCCAAACCAGCGATGAAAGACAAAACCCATAACACTTATCATGCTCTTCCTGTATGCTCAGGCCCACACACCGTTTATAAGAGGAGAGCGAGACAGAGGGCTTAAGGCAGCTTACAGGAACGTCTGTCTAACCGGAGCACAGCACAGTTTCACATCGTTTGCAGAAAACAAAACCATGATGACATTTGCGGGGCCGAGGTCGACCATCCGCTATTAGGAAACCTGATGCCATGGGCCACTCGCCTCTGCAATGTTGTCGCCGTCACCCCCCTCACACACATAAACACACTCCTCTACATAATGCACAATCTAGAAAACAGCACAATGACCTTCAACAGACAACATCAGGAGCTGTTTTGGCAGCTTGTTGTCATCAGAGTGATTATCAAAAGCCAGCGCGGCTGCCAGAACAGCACAAGGTTCCTGAGCTGCGGGCCGAACAGTTAATTGGTGAAAAATAGACCCGATCTGGTAACAACAGCTACAGTTACACTCGGCATGCTTGCTTCAATTTAATTAGGAGTGTATTTTTGGTGGCATTATGTTGTGGAGTATGGGTGCGAGAAGAATTTTAATAACACAATAGCAGAACTGAGCACAGTGCAATGTGATGAAGCATCTTTAACTCCTAAAACGCCGAGCTGCTTTTTCCTCCCTTCACATAATGTAAAAAATAGATGTAGAAACTCAACCTTTTAAAGCACATTCAACATCCAGATATGATGTGTTCAGGATCATGACGTTAAAATGTTGTAAAATGAATTAATCAACCAATGAAACAAAGCTGGCATGATCACCATCAGTACTTTGTAGGAATAACACACAGATACACAGTGATTGAGCTTTTTTTTATCTGCATTCTTTAAAGTTTTGGCTTTCAGGGAAAAAAAAAGCACTAAAAAAAAACTTAAAACAATTCAGTAGCTTTGTTTCCAAAAGTACAGAGTTGATGGTATCTGAAAGTGGTAGACCGCCTTCCTGTGTCTTTATTTATGGATATGTATTTAAACAAATCCACATTTTTTCTATAAGTATTTTATATATTATCGACTACATCAAATCAGCCCTTTTTGGTTCCACCACGTGTGAAAAACATCAACTCTACCACAGAGGACTTTTGTTCTGGACTTAACTTCCGTATTACATGTTGATCTGTTGCTGCTTTTGATTGGACATTATCGTCAATTTAAACTATTTATTTATTTATTTGGTGGAAAGTTTGGCAAGATGTGAGTAACAGTAATGACTCTCATTTCTGTGCATTTTCCATATATAGTCTCTGGATTTAAACCTCCTGGATTTGGGTGGGAGGGGGTTGCCTGAGCATGTTCACTTTCCTGCGAGCACTTTTCACCTCGTTTTTCCTGCATGATGACACTAATTTCTCTTTAGATTATTTAGTAACATCATTCTTCCGTATTCCTATCCTTTACTCTGCGGGAGCTCATGAGATCCTTTTTTCCATTTCTGTACAGGTGTGTCGGATGGCAAAGTTTGGGGGGGGTTAGATTGTGTTTTTTTCTTTGCGGTGTGATTCTGTCTCTTCTTTATGTTCTGTTTGTGTTCTCTTTCCTTTTCTCTTGTTTTCTTATCTTTTTTCTGTCCCCTCCGGTCGTGTCCAGCAACACATGGAATCTGTCGAACTAAGATGAAAATACAATAAATAAAGAATTCAGATTATCAAGAGGAACTTTATATACACGTATATACATAAAGTTCCTCTTGACAGAATAAATTTGCTCAGCATGACACAGCGGACAGATCCTCATTCTGCCTTTATGCTGGACAAGACAAGTTAATGAATAAATGAATAAATAAACCTCCTGGATGGGATATAAACACCTGGAAAAGTCCTGTGGATGTTCTAATAAGGAAGCTATTGATCGTAATTAACCCACAGAGTTACACACTGAAGTAACACACACTTGTCAATATAAGAAAGTGCTGGAGGGAGATCGAGCAGAGTTTTAGGGGTTAATAATCTAAACCTATTGAAGCTGGTTTCAATGTATCTGATCAACGAGCAATATTTTTGGAGATGCACTCACATAACCTGATTAATATGAATTATTAGATTAGGTTGGATACTAGCTATATGCATGCCTCATTTACAGATGTCACAATACATTTTGGGTAGAAGTGATAAGAAAGTGCTGGAAGCTGGAACAACAACTCTCTCAGTAACCATACGGTGAGACTAAAACCCAAAAGGATCTGAAGACACGACTGAGAGGTTGTAAGGTGATAATGGAGCATGGCAAGTACTGAAAGTGCAACAGATGGTCCATTACGGACGTTTTACCTGCACACTTTAAATATTAGGACAAGTGCAGCTGTATTAATGAGGGCTGCATTCCACTTCCAGGGTTAAATATATCCCTCATAAATACACCCGAGATTAACACCATATATGTCAGCACTTCCTTATAATCATCCAGCTCTCATCTGAATCTTTTCTGAATATGTTTCGTGTCCTTATTGCAGTTTATACGAGAGGCTTTTCCTCGTAATAACAGCAGCGACAGTTTTATGAAGCCGTTTTATCATACGTGTGCATGTTTGAAGAGTTTGTCGTGCAGAGCAGAACGCACCACACGCTGCACTCAAACCACATTCAACCATCACTGCATTTAGTGTGACTATGTTTTACACATCGCTGTTGCTGTGTGGATAAACTTCCTTTAGATTTATGGGACAATAACAGAGACTACACTTGGAAGTTGAGCTACGTTCTGGACAGAGAGGGAATCTATTCTGGGAGAGTTTTATGGGGAGCCAACTGTTTGGTGAGACAAACTGTCACAACAACGGACTGTTGGGCTAAAGGAAGAGCCATCTGTTAAAACAGACAATATAAAATATTTATTTAATCTATAGTTTTAGTATTATTAGTCTAAAATGGATTTACAATCTCTGCTGTATAGTATTTAAATCAAGCTTTCAATAATCTGAAACCTAAAAGCTTTTATGTTTACACAATGTGGGTCTTACACCTTGTAAAGACAGAAAGATCTGGAAATCTGCAGCATATCTATCCATTATCTGTTCCGCTTATTCCAACGCAGAGTCCCGAGTAGCCGGATCCCAACAAGAGGCAGGGAACACCCTGGACAGGTCACCAGTCCGTCACAGGGCCAACAGAGACAAACAACCACTCACATTCACTCCAGAGGGAAATGTTGGACGACCACTCAACCCAACAGGCGTGTTTCTGGAGAACCTGCTAGAACCAACAATCTTCTCGCTGTGAGGCATCTGCAGAAGACATTTTCTAAATTCATATGGACTAATTACAATAAACTGGCTCTCACAAGTTATCAGTGTATTCAGAAAAGAAGCAACGTGCGCACCGTCCCTTGTTTCAGAAGCTCATTTTCAAGCTATTGCATAAATCCTGCATAATTTTCCAGACAGTTTATAAAAAGAAACACAATGAAAGGGATCAAATTTTAAACAGGGTTCTTACACGTTGTCACCGATGGTTTTCCATGACTTCTCCAAAACCTTTTAAGGAATTTCCATGACCAACAATAAATGATTATCATCACACACTACACTACATAGAGAGCGGAAATCTTGCCCGTTCTGGTAGGGCCCATAAGATGTAAACACCGATCTCTAAAAAATACACGCAATAGGGGGTGAAATAGATGTTTTATCCTGTGTAAAATATAGAAACTGTCCGAGGCAATTTGCATTTTATTGCGACACTTCAATTTTAGGTGGATATTTGATGAAACATTATATATTTCCATGACTTTTCCAAAACCTCTGACAAAATAAATATTTTTAATAACTTTTCCAGGGCTTGGAAATTGTATTTTAAAATTTCATAACTTTTCCAGGTTATTCATGACCGTAGGAACCCTGTTTAAAGGTTTAACCTCCCAAATGTTTTGGTTCATTTTATGTTTGTAAATTATGCACTAGGAAGGTTTTAAGTGGACAGCAACGAGTTTTCTAGACAATTATCAGGTTTTTGCAGGTTGTTTTAAACAAAGCTGCAGGACGTTATGCACCAATTTAAGTTGGTGACATACATTTATAAATGCAATACTTAAATGAGTCCATAATTGTGAAAAAAATGTTTTTGATGGTGACAATATGTTTTCTTTGATGATTAGAGGTGGAATGTTTTGCTATAAAAACGTATAAGCTGTCACAGTTCAGCAACAACATTTAAGTTACAGAAACGTTGAGCTTTTCATGCGGCTTAAGTCATCAAGCTTTATGCAAAGGATTGATCCATTCTGCACATCTTATATATACATGTTAGCATGACACACGACCACCAGTCTCTCTGGCAGGAATGTCATCACTTCACACAGCAGAGAGATATTTGTTGCTGTATTAATGCTCATAAACTACCCATGTTAGATCCTCCTCTTCTACTATGACTGACGGGCGGTCCACACGGCAGCAAATTTCTGTAAAACAACAGAGTAATTTAGCAATCTGTCCTTTCATCGATCATGTTTGAAACCAGGTGCCAAAGTGGATCGGTTTGCAACCTCTGCGTTCCATCAGGACACCATAACTATCGGAAAGTTTGACGTCGAACGACGAACACGCGCCAAACATGGCCGACATGTTGTTATTGACAAAGATGTGATGCTGCTCCAGATTTGTTTGCAACTTTAACAAAGTATTACGCGACCGTAGCATCGACAGCGGGAGCAAGAGGACGTGGAGAACAGCGCGTAATGTTAATGAGCTTCCTGCAACATGCAAGGAACCTCCATCCTGTTTAGATGAGCAGCTCTAGCATTAATATTGTGCCAAAGGTATGGCGATTACGAGTGGACGTCATGCGAACATCCCAGCTTTACAGGATGACTGTAAACAGGGAATTTTACCAAATCTGAAACTTTCTAACCAATTATTGCAACAAATCCATCTTTCTCATTTGATACGAGAACGTCCCGGCAAAACAACCATATTCACCACACATGATTAAAACTCCTGAGCTTGTCAGGCTGCAACGCGACAGAATTGGTACCTGATGACGGAGTCGGTGCGGTTGCAGCCCGGTATAGAAGAAGCCTTTTCCCCCGGCGACCCGAGAATCTGCAGTGTTGTGTTTATATCCACTTCTGTTGAGTGTTTGATGGAGAACTCCATCACCTCTGAGGGGATCAGTGGCGTTTCACCCTGAGGATCATCTGCTAGTAGATAACCTAAAGATAAAAAGAGGAGCAGACACATTTACACACATATAAACAGCATGTTTTAAAGAAACAACAGTTTTAAACTTTGAGACAACATATCTTTGGAAACCAGAGATGGACATTTTTATGAGCTATTTAAAAAAACTAATATAACTTAAATGATTTCACAGCATTCAGCTTTCCACGGAGCAAATCAAATTCAACTTTTCTCAACAGCAAAGTGTCACTTCTGTTAATATTTTCAACCATCAAATGTTCCCTTTTTAGGTTTTATTGTAGCCATCTAACAAATAAATGACGAAGCGTCTGCATTGTGGAGGAGCGACACTTTCGGTTTAAAATAATAAAGAAATCCACCACACTGTTTTGCATGGTTTTAATGATGCGGACGATATTTTACGCATGTAAAGCCACAGAACTGGGTGGAGTTAACTTGCTATGTCTTTCTGACTTTATATGTGACCAAATGGCAAATAAATGTAACCGAAAAAGCCGTTTGTGAGCATGATAAAGGTCACTTCTTCTGTCTTTAACAGTCACATGACTTATTAACTTCATAAAGCGCCTTCAGTGCATCTGCATTTAATTTAGATTTATTGGAACCGTTTGTGGAAAATGAAACCGAATTCTTTACAGAGAAACTGCTGAAAGTCGAGCATGAATAGTTTTCATTCAATCTTAACGTTAATAAAAGTTCAAACAGGAGACAAAATATGCATAACTCCAGATTTAGCTGGTAAAATCATCCCAGCTGTCCCAGTCCGCTTTTGAAGTCTTCCATTCAGCAGCTGACCTGAGACCAGGATGAGCCAGTGGATGTCCTCATAGAGGTCGTCCAGGACCTTACGATCCACAGATCCCAGGTCAGACAAGGCCATGAGATGCTGCTGGGTGCGTTGGAGTTGGCCGTGCAGTCTGTTCACGCGGTCCTCCAGCAGGCTGCAGAGTGATTAGAAAAAAAGCCATTTATTATATTTAAATATACTAGACCGAATCTGCAACAAGGATGTTATTGCAGCAGTAAGTAACATTGACGAGGTTTAAGATGGAGTGTTAGATCTACGTAACGCATTTACCTTGTGAGCAGGGGGATACAGTGATCTGCAGCCACACGGCCCATCATGCCAATACTCGACAGCTGGTCTGAGAACAGTTCTCTGTCATCTTCCTGCAGCTCATTGATTTCCTCCTCATCGTGAGACGAGATGCCGTTCACCGACTGGTTCAGAGGGAATAAAAAAAACACGTCTTACGTCCACATCGGTGAGGAATATGAAACGCTTTGTGTATTATGATTATGAAGAGGAAGGAGGACGTCCAACACACACATATTACAAAAACACTGACCAGGTTGCGAGTGCCGTCAGGAGCAGCGAGGTGACACTGGATGTACGAGTTGAAGACCTGGACCGCTGGCTGGACGAAGCAGCCCCGAGGAAAGTGCTCGTCGTCCTGTACGAGCGTTAACCACGACTCCAGCAGCTTGTCGTAAGCCTCCATGTAAACCATGTCATCCTTATCCAGCTGAGAGAAAAAGCGGGAAAAGACTCGTGTAACTTTTCTGAAAACACAGCGACAGAATAAAACAGCTCTAAAGTAACGAGTTTGTTTTTAACAGCCTGTTTTTTTGGTGTGTTTTAATTAATATGCTTTTTTTTTATCATGTAAGGCACCTTAATAAATAAAGTTTGGTTTGGTCGTATAAATGAAATATGAAAATGTTTTACTCACCACCTCCTCCAGGGCGGCGCTGCGTCCAAACGAACAGGTGAGCAGCGTCAGGCAGTTGATGAAGGAGGTGAAAAGGTCGCTCGGCAGCGCCGTTAAAATACTCCGCGGGAACATGGTGATCAGATTAGAGATGATGTTGGAGATGCCCACTGCCTCCGAGTCTTCTATCTCAATCCTGACAACACAAATAATGAAGACAAATCTAAAGATATCATTTTCACACAGGCTTCTTCCTGACAGAAAAGGTTAAAGTTCAAACAGCCTCTCTTACATTATAAAAATAACCTAAAGTCATGCTTTGATCTGAGGAAGAACAGCATCCACGCCTGAACTGGGGTCATTTTCCCCGTTTATCACCTCGTATAAAATTCATTATAAACCAAAAACCCTGAGCGCTTTTCCACAGCTGCATTTCAGATCATCTTTACGCTCTCTCGGGATCATGGTAAGAATAAAACATTCAAGATGAAAGAAAGAGATTTTTATCATCAGCCCAGACCGTGAAGCATAACATGTGGAAACAGCGTGCACACTCAACTCTAAAAGCTGATTGCAATCTGAATTTTTACCAAGCAGGGTTTGCACACAAGATACACGAAATTAAAGGAGGAATTTTTAAACAAAAAGCAAAACTTACGAGTAAAACAGCATCTTTAATCATTTGACAAATGCAAGTGGTTGTTTTTCTTTTGAACATGCACATCACAATCTCTTATCCACCTTTCTATACAGTTTCACTCTGACATTTGCATCTGCAACACTTTTAATCTCCTCAAAGTATTTTGGGACACTTAATCAAAGTCCAATTAGAAAACAGCCCACAGAGGTAACGCTGCACGTTAGCGAAATGCTGACTGGTTCCAGTTTTAGCGATATAACACCAGCAATGCTCGTCCAATCAAATGGTCAGAACTAACAGCCCCTGCCCAGAAAGAACCATGTCCCTATTAACATCCTGATTAATTCCTTAAACTACTGCATTTACACTGATATTTGTGATGGAAATGCAAGGGGGTCAAGCTAAAAACCCTCACGTTGCTGAAATTCTGCTAAAGATGCAGAATTAGAGCCTTCCTGAATAACAAGATTAATTAAAATAGTAAGATTACAAACAGGAACAGACACCCGCAACACAAACACAGAGGGGAGTCGGTAATAATTACTCGTCTACTAAAAACACACACTGTCAGTCCCAAAAATCTGTACAAACACAAACTAGATGTAGAAGCTGAATGAAGATAAGCGAAAAGATCACCACAAAATAAAGCTGTTGGAAATGAGCAGAACATGTTTATTCACCCACAAATCCATTAAAATGCTGCAGTAAATGATAAACTTGACTAAATGGAGAATTTGTGATATATTATTACACATTTAACCCAACATGAACTAATTACTGACATGTAAAAAAATGTGTGAAAACGTTTAGGATGTGCTTTTTAACAACTGTGCCTAAAATATGCACCAAACCATTTTGGTATTTCAGCAACTTATTAATTGTTACAGAGATATTTATAAATCTGTATGTGTGTGAATAAAGAATAGTTTGTTTTCTGATTGAGTGTATAGGTTTTATATTATTTTATAATGAATTACAGGTGTTGCATTAAGGGATTATGTTGCGTCTGTGTCAAAAGGCCCAACCAGGGACAAGAATAAAGAATGAGCTTTGGCTAAAAACTTTATTTCCATGGCATCATTGACAATTTCTTTATGACTATTTACAAATGCAATGTCCCTGTCAAATAAATCATAAATAAATAAAATTGTGAGTTTAGAAAAAAAACCCTGATCCCATTAATCTAATAGATTAAATGAATTGCTGTTTGTGTTTTGATGGACTTTCTACAGAAACTCTGAAACTTTTCTAAACCCGATCAGATGGGGCTAAATTACGAGCAGGACTGTTCAATCGCTGCAGGTCGCCCATCCCTCTCTGCATGGTTTTCCGATGACGCAACTGGAAAAAAGCTCCAGAAATAGGTTATTGCAGACATAGGAGGGGAGCAGGGAAGCGAGTCGGAGGGATGAGATTTATTTATACAAACTATTATTTAATCAAATAAGAGTGTTGACAGACATACAAACGAATTAAAAAAATATTTTTTTGCAAACAAAAAGATGTAATTTTGTGATTTTTCTCCTAACATCACTTTAATGGAAGGCAATTGTGATCAAAATTAGCACGATATGACTGGACAACGTCTTTGTTTTATTATAGTAAATATCTGTGATCACTGACCCGCAGCTGCAGTTAAAACCATTTCAGAAGATGAAAAGAAATATTTAATGCAAGTTCACTACAATATATTTAGTTTTATTAAAATTATGCAACAGATTTATTCCAAATGCAACAGACCGCCAAGAGGGCAGTTTTCACATCTTTTTAGATTTCTGGATGATTAACAGAGTATAAGACAAAAAATAGCATTAATATAGAAACACGGGATTCGTTTATGATTATTTATCAATACTTTTATACGCATTAACCAATCAGTGCAAAGGAGGAAGAGGAGCAGGTTTGAAAAGGACAGAAGTAGCAGGTTTCCGCTCGGTTGGAGGCCATCATGGCATAAATAGGCAGTACTGTATTCTTACAGCAACTGGAAACCAGTGGAGCAATGGGATCTTTAAATCAGGGCTATTGATCAGTCCTAGACATAAAATTAGTTTTAATTCCTTTGAACACCTGACTCTCAGTCT
>JBAMHX010000014.1:5352020-5378035 GCA_037177515.1 Pseudomugil tenellus | reverse complement strand
ACTGGGTGGATGTTCAGAACGTACTGGGTGGATGTTCAGAACGTACTGGGTGAATATTCAGAACGTACTGGGTGAATGCTCGCGGTGAATTCAGTATAAAATATTTTTATCTCAAACACTCTTCCAGTTATTCCAAAAGTAACTTTTTACTTTTTAAACATCCTTATTTTTCTATTAGAACTAAAAATTCTTTAACTGGTCCAATATTTGAACAAATCTGGCCCAGTTAGTGTTATTGGAGCACAAAAGATCGGTAGGAGATGAAGAAATTGCAACTGAACAACTGCAAATGATGACGGTGTGAAGCTGGAAACATTAACAGCCAACTATGATTAAATGATGTTTAGTTTTGTCTTTCGAAGGAAGGACGTTCAGGACAGTCTGTCAGGAAGTCACAACATCAGATTTTTAAATAATTATTTTGGCTAAAAAGATATGAGAATAGGAGGAAAGGGAAGTGAAAACCATTCTCAAACCTCAATCTCTATTTGATATTTTACATTTATCAAATGAAATCAATGTTATATTTTTATGAATTTTATTATATACGTCAAAGACAAAGTTAGCTTTTAAAAGTTGTAGGTGATTTCAAATAGTTGATGCTGAACCAGTTTTAGCCAGTTAGTCTTTATAAAACATCAAAATCACCTGCAGCACCGATAATCACAATGTTATTTGATCTAGTGTGGAAGTCAGAAAACACACCTATGTGTGTGAAAAACATTTCAGACTGTTGAGAGCAATGCCAAATGCGTTTTAATAGCTGCTTGGAGCGCTTTCAGCTGGAACTGAGAAACAGTCCAGTTTTATTACAGGGTCAGGCAGCTTGGGATTAGATTAAAGGACAAATGTTGATTGATACGCAAAACACTACCAAACTCCATATTTACCAGCGTACAAGTGTTGGTTTAAGTCCTCTACGGCTGAAAAAAGAATCTCTGAGAGAAACACGAGGGAATAATTTCATCTCCTTCTGTATAAATTTGGTTTTAGAGGCATCTGGGAAACATAAACCTCTGGTTACTCCATTTGTTATTAAACTGGAAGACAGTTTCCCATGATAGAAAGGGACATTAAAACAAAGACTCAACAAGCAATTACTTCCTGTAAATAAAGCTGAACTGGTCCAGTATGAGTCACGCCATAGTTGATGTTGGCATACAACACTTGTTGAGTCTCTGAATTTAAGCAACATAAAATCCTTGGCAAACAACAAGGAGTTAAACAGATATTAAGTCTGTGTAAGAGATAACGCAACATACGCAATGTGCACACCTACTGCACAATGAATTATATTCACTAGAATTTTACTTAAATTAAACATACATGATGCAGGTTTGCAATCTTTATTAATAAGTCTGAGTTACCTGAAAGATTAAAGACCATCGCTTAACATCTTCATCATTTTTTGTGTTATAGTTGCAGATTTAATGAAGGGCATCAATAAAGAAAGACTTTTTTTAAAAAACACAAAGCTCGAGGGGAGGCTCCTGTTTCAAATGACTTGGTTAAGGTCTCACCTGTCAGAGAAGTGGAAATAAAAGCAAAAAATAAAAGATGAAACTCGTTAACTCGTTGGCTAATTCAAACATTCACTGCCAAAGGACATCTTTTGCTGTTTCTGTGTATGGAAAGCCGGTTGGGCCAAGTGCACGGGCCTAAACCCAAGATGTGTGCACCCCAACGACGCCCCGACACACATCCGGCCAAATCGACCCACCATACCTGCAGAACCAGGATGCAAGATTCTGTATGTCCTGAAAGACGAGCCAAAATGCATAATGAGGTCTCTGCAAAACAATGGCCAGCGGTCAATGAGTTAACTCTGACAATAAGAGATTATATCATAAAAACAAATTAACAAACAGAAGTTCTGAAACATGTGAAGCGGTCCTGAACCAGTTTGAGAACAGGTGGTGACGAAACAAAGGAATGGTGTTTGTAAAATCTTTTACGTGTTGAAAATGAAATGAAGTGTTTTGGGACACCCTGTATACCCAGATCCCACCATTTACCATAAAGCGTGTAATTAGCACATAGAAAAGCACAATTTGTCATTTCAGACATCTCATTTACAACACTTAATTTGATAATGAAGCAAAAAAAAAAAAAAGTAGTAATTTTTAGTATAAATACTGAATCAAAACCATTTCCAAATAGTAATAATCCCATGCACTGAGCAGGCAGGGAGCACACAATGTCGTAATAAATGAAGGAATTTCCCTCATATGCAAATGTAGACTTAACCTAAAGGACACTTTAATATCTTTCACGCTGACGCAGAGAATTAATCCACAGCTGTTTAAGATGTGTCGGATAGAAAGGGTGTTCCCATTGCACAGAAAAAGAAACGGAGCGGCAGCAGCACTCAGCAGTGAAATAATCTATTCTTGTTTGTACACGCTCTGAATGGCTCTGTAGACGTAAACTAATAATAGTTCCATTTTTTGAAGAGTTTGCAGAGGTTCCCAAGTGCAGTCCTCGAGATCTATGATCCTGCAGCTTTTAGATGAAACCCTTCTGCAAAAAGGCTAAAATGACTTGAATTGCTCGCTTACAGGCCTCTGCAGACTGAATGACGTTCAGCCATTTAGGTGTGTTAAAGAATTATGCATGTTAAATTTAAAGGACAGTAAATTTTAAGGACTGGAAGTGGGCATCTCTTAGTTAAAGGGTTAAATTAACAAAAGGAACCAAACCCCCCCAAAAAAACCTAAAAAAAAAACAAAACAAAAAAACAAAAAACAAAAAAAAACAAAAAAACTGAAAAACAAAAAAACAGCGAAGTCAGACAAATTCATCTTTAAGAGGCCTTGATTCAAAAACAGAAATAAATATTTCCGATCATTCAAAATTGTGTCTAATTTGTATCAGACTCTCTAAATAATCACTATCCTAAAATACATCACGCTTGCTCCAACATATACACATCTCGCCACATTTCACTGAAATAGCAACATGAGAAAAACAAACCAGGATGGCAGGAGGAGACTGTGCACATGGTCTAAAAAGGGAAAAAGACTATTTTAAACTCAGCGTCTCGTCAAACTGAAATAAAAAAAAGTACAAATTACAAAACTACTGCTGATCCTTCCGTCAATCACACAGACCACTAATCCTTTATGTGGTGTGCAACCAACACCGAGCGACTCCTTTCCAGCGACGCGCTTACCCGTTAATCATGCCGAGCAGGCCCTCCACCATGTGGGCCAGGTAGGACACCTGGGCGCTCTCGTCGGGGAAGACGGGCCCGTGCATGGAGGCTAGCTGGGCCAGGCACTGAAGGGAGTCCTGGGCCATGTCCGAGTCCTCACGAATCTTCCTGTGAACCTGAATAAGGAAACAATTCCAGTTATTCCGGTCGGTTTTTACGGTGCTAAAAAAAAAATACATCTGCGTCAAATATTCCTCATTATTCAAAGAGCTGATACAGATTTAATGCCCTTTAACACTCTGGCACCTTTAACACATTGCCATCTTTCTCATTTTGTCTATCAAATCAATCAAAATAAAGTTTTTCTGAATACACACGAGCACCTGAACATCTACAAAACACAACATTTTAATGAAACGTTAAAAGACAAACAGAAATCTCAGAGCTCATGTGGGAAACGTGCTTATAAGACAAGTTTTATTCTTCACAAATTCCAAACGGTGTGACTTTTCTTATTTTTTTCTACATATATTTATATGACAAATAAATAAAGAACTGAATCTCTGACAGTTCTACAATCAGATTTCTGGACTGAACACTGAACAGCTGCCACGTTCTCTTAAGATGAAATATTGTCTTATCATTTCAACGCCAGAAAGACGCAAAAGCAAATAAAAACTACCTAGCAGCTAACAAATAGCTTATCATCTGAACTATACTGCAGTTTTATTCTGAAACTAGTAGGATGACGATGAAGAATACAGTTATAAATATTTTTTTTTTGTATTTTTTGTATCATTTAATGTCTTTAGTTTCATTTACAGTCGTTCCTCACTTGCCTTTTTATTCTTTTTGTAGGACAGAAAAACACAACAGGTGGGAGATCGACATTAGAGTTGATTACTGGAAATAAAAGCTTATCAACATAAGGTTAATAAATAACAGATGGAATGAGCAAAAAATTAAAATAAAAATGATTATTTCCGTCTGAAACTTTGTCGTCTGGGTGAAGATGGATGACAATCTGCGGCTTTCATGCTGGAACTTCAGCAGGTTTTCTGCTTGTAACAACATTCATTAAAACTGAATGAACAAACTAAAGATCCTAAAATGAAGAAAATCCACTATAACATGCCTGAAAGCGCTTTAGCATGATGTGCTGCAACTAAAACTCCTCATGTCAGAGCGGATTTGTTTTTTGTTTAAATTTGTGAATGTATTAATCATTAATAGGTTTTCTATTTAAATGAAGTTGCTTCATCCATTTTTTTTGCTGGTTTAAGAAACAAACTCATGTAAGACTTTAATCTTTCATGTGGTGTCAGTATATGAACACACCATCGTCAAATCACTGCCTGCTCATCTAAAGTCCTTTTGAAGCTACATTTACTCTCTTAATTGAGAAAACTCATCTTATTTTGTGAATTAATAACAAATAAAGAAAATGATTAATAATAGTTTAATCTGTAGCAACAGAGGCACCAAATCTTATTAGCCATCATTTTTTACAAATGCATAAATTGCAACTAATATTTTAATTACAAAGCAGATTTTAAAACAATTCATTTACCTCTTAAGATAAACATGATTTATGAATAAGCAGTATAATGTGAAATTTCTCCACTGCTCTTGTGATACTTTAAACTTATCAATGACAGTTAAAAATAAACTGGACGACAGAGAATACCACCTCGAAATAGAAAAGCTTCAGACTGAGAATGCAAAGGTGAAAGTGCTTCATCCTCCTGTCACCACGTTCAAAAAGCGCATCTGGCTTTACCCGGCACGATTAATACTCACTGGTATGAGAGACAACCCGGCAAAAAAACGGAGGTGTGCTGAAATGTCCAACTGCGTGACCCTGGTCTCAAAAGAACAATCACTGCGCTCGTCTAATCTCGCAGGCAGCCTCAATCAAACCTGGAGAGGAAGGATCCCGATGAGAAAGAGCGGCTTGATTCAGTCTCATCTCAGCAGCCCTTCACTTGTGGGATTTGGAGCTTGATCTGCGCTGAGCTGTCAGGAGAAGCAGCATTGCTGGTTGCAACTGGTAGCTGAACGGTAGCAGCACTAACAACACAGCGAGTCATCACAGCAACATGTGTTTCTACTGACGGCGCTGTGCAGATGTCTGGAGCGCAAACGCCTTCCTCTTTTCAGCCAGTCCGAGCCCTTTTCCTCTTTCTTTTGAACTGTCATCCTATCAAATCCAGAGTGAAGACCTCCACACCAGCTCCCAGCGTTTACACCAACGAGTGGCTCCACTGCAGAAGCAATCAAACTTTCAACCTCCCTCCTTTTGCTGCTTTTTCTACCCTTTCAGATCCTCTCCTTTTTTTTCTTCCACCCCTCCAGATTCCTTCTTGCTGCCTCTACACACTCCTCCGCCCCTCTCTTCTCTTTCTGCTCCACAGCTGTGCTGCCCTGTTGGTCGTTCGCCACGCTGCTAGGAAGAGATCTCAGATGCTAACGTAGCATAGCCACCTCAACGTATTCTTCAGTGCTGCTGCTCTCTTCCAGAGCGTGAAGTCATCCGCTGGAAGAGCTCAGCAAGAGGATGGGGGAGGAGGTGAGTGGGGTAACTGGTGAGAGAGTAGGAAAGAAAGCAAGAGGGAGGGGTGGGAGAGCTCGCGCAAGGCCAACAGATTGAACAGCGCGAGCTCTGAAAAAGCAGCTGCTTCAGCGAATGAGCCATACCATGCCAGTAATGCCAGTCGCCTTGAGTCTGACTATAGTTAGAGATACACAGCGAGTGTGTGTGTGTGTGGATGAAAGTAGAGAGAATGAGATTCAACCATATAAAATGTTTCTGGCACGCGGATCAAATTACAGCAGATTTTACACACCGAAGTGTTTGCTGCTGTTCTTCATGACATTGTCTTCAGTGCTGTACTTCATTTAATAAAAATGACCATCAAGCAGGTAAAGAGGAGACAGAACCTGACATAAAAAGGACACTTAAATATCTATTCTGTTCTATAAAATGAGGCAATAAACAAAAATGAATAATGTTTGGATTGAATGAATTGTAAAAGAATCACTATGTGAAGAACTAGAGGTGTAATTTCATCTGTATGACGTCACACACCGTCTGTGTGTTGATGTCCAGCCTCGTGTTTACCGGTCGCATGTTTATGTGAGTTACTGCTTGGAAACTTCACTTACAATAAAAGACTCCAGCTAGCGAGTAACGGCACTGCATACTTTAGAAGTAAAATGGCAGAGAACAGACCAAAACGTTCATCTGAAGACACATAAAGCAGTCCTGGAGATATACCACCGCAAGTTTTAGATGCACCTTTTCTCCAACACACCTAAATAAAGTCAATGTCCTCATTCGCATGTCATTCAGCTCTGCAGAGGCTTGGTAACGAGTAATTCATTGGATTCAGCTGTGATTGGAGAAGGGATGTATCTTAAAGCGGGATAGTAGACGTCCGGGACTGGACTTGTGCACCGCTGCTCTAAGGAAACAACGGATGTTGGTAAAAAGTTGTCACATCAAGAAAAGGACTGAACTGCAGTAACACTGTTTTCGTATTAGAGTGGGACGTCTGTAACTATAGACAATCTTTGCACGTATGTGTGTAGCTTTGTTTACATACGTCCTCATCGTTAAAATAAAAAGAACGGTGCCTCTTCAGTTTTCAGACACTCCTCTGTTGGAAGCAAAGACAACCGGTCCGCTGTAAGGTAGCCAGACTTATTGTTTCAAAGCGCCGCCAGAGCCAAGAGGCTCCAGTTTGACTCGCAGCTAGCTCTTCTTCTACCATACGTAACAACATAAACCTTATAAGTGACTTTCACATGTTCCACAAAGTGGTGTGTGTTTTGCTCGGTGCATTTGCGGATAAGGAGAGTGGAGGTAGGAGGCTCATGACACCTTTTGTGTTGCAATTAAAACGAGTTTTGCTTTTTGCCCCTTTAGCTTCACATCTCAACTTCAGCCTTTCCTGTATTTCTTTCTTGCTTCTAAAGTACCTATATAATAATCTTTTAATGCAGTCTTAAGCAGGAGTTCTTTGTGCTTTTTGTGGGCTATTTACAGTTTTCTGTGAATATTGGCTGCTTTTTCACTCATTTAATTTAATCCTCTTACCTGACACTTTCAAAAATATATGTTTTCTACCTTGGTAAGCCACTTAACTCTGACTTATGAATCATCCAAACATAAAAAAGCAGCTAATTCAAGGGCTGAATGGTTGTGTCCAATTTGTTATGCACTTTGTTACCAGTACAAAAACATTTGCTCTTATTTCTTCAGCTAAATCTATGACAAAAATAACAGACTGCATTTCTACAAACAATAACATTTCTGCACCATTAAGTTGATTCACAAAGAGTCAACAGTGGTATATTCTGCAAAAAAAGTGTCAGAAAATAAAAACTACAGAAGATGAACAGAAATGTGGGACCTTGGAGATGGATCTGGACCTTTATGTGGTCCAACTACTGCTCACTTAAGCTCCATCAGAAAAGGCCGCCATGGAACAGTGCATGGAACACTTTTAAAAGTCCTTTAAGACATCTGGAAAACCGTTTCCAAAGATGGCTTAAATATGCGTTTCAATTTATGCTAGCATGTTGCTCTAAACAACTACGCCTACTTCTCATGTCAATAATGATATAATGGACCAACGGCTTCAGACTGGTGCACATTTATTTGAGTTTCCACAGGCAAAAACAGAAAGAGCCTCAAAATCCAAACTGTTCAACTTTTTTAGGACACTACTCTAAATCTAGGTTTTAATCAATGCGATTAACAAATCGCAAAGGCTGCGATTATTTTGGCTTTACAACCTTTACCGATGTAGAAGAATCGGCCATTTGGAAGAATCAAGTGTCTAGAGTCACTGACCTGCTAGCGAATCACAACACACTCTTGTGTTACTCCAGATAGCAACAATAACCTCCATAACAAACTCACGTTTTTGTCTTATGGCATACTGTGCAGAAATTGCCAAAGAAAGAAGATTTGGCACCAGAGAAGGGAAGTTATCTACATTGTATCTACTAGCTTGTATCACCAGCAGCAGTATGGCGGACTTATTTCAAGGAAGTAAGACGAAGGGGCTACGACTTCTGGGGCCATTGCAAAAGACAAACCTAAGCAAACATCCATCAATGCTGTATTTGAGTTGGTGACGCCCCATAAGAAGAGGTACCGAGAAATAAACAGCGGTATAGCCAGTGACATAGTTATGAAAGTAGGCTTCAAAGACCTTGTTCGTACTTCAGATAGGCGATGCACTATCCCACCCTGGACCTACTTCAGCCAGGTGGCTCAAATTAATATTTAACATTTAAACAATATTGCCTGCCCGTCGGATATATGCATGCATATATTAAATTACATATAGGACTCACACATAACTATATTGTACATGTATTCATTCATTCAGTCTTTCTCTGATTCAGCAGCATGGTCTCATCAAACAAAATCTGCTTGCAGCATGTTAAGACCAAAACACCACAAAGTTCAAATGTTCATTTATTGTTAATGCTCCATCTTGTTTGATATTAATAAAAAATACAGACAGAAAAATTCAGTTTGAAAAAAATCTAAATCGAAATATTTGGCAGAAAAACTGCAATTGGATTATTTGCCTAAATCGTTCAGCCCGAGTTCCAATCATACCCATCCGACCCTAAAGGGTGGAGTTGACACGTTAACACAAACTGGTGGATGTTCGGACTATCAATGAAGGTGTGGTGCTGCTATGTCTTGTGCTGATTGGGACCAGTTGGTGGAAACTGGGATAACGGTGACTCAAGATGATAGAACTACGTCTCAGAGTTCTACGCAAGCTGTATCAGTGTAAAACTCAAACACACTGCGGACTGTTTGTCAAAAAGAATAGCATGACCAGGACATTTCCTGTAAGAACCCAACAGATGAGAAGTGCGATTGCACGTTAGACGATAAGACCAAGTTTACTTCAAAATGGCTGAAGGGAAATAAAAGGTAGATCCTAGTTGTACTAATGAAGATCTCATTTCTCTTCTGAGGAAGAGGATCAGTCCAAGTCTTTAAATACGGATTTGGAGATTTGTCCTAAATGTTGCTCGACTTTCTCTTTGCTACTTTGAAAAATTAAAGCTACTGAGATGATTTGAAATTAAGGCCAAATGGAGGAATTTACATTTGTTTCATTTCCAGCTGTATTAAATAGCACTTCAGTGTGCATGAAAATGTTGAGTAGAATGAAACTAAAAAGGGAAGAGGAGATTGAGGAAATGAAGAACAGTAGACAATGACATGAGAGGACGACAGAAAACATGCAGGACAAAGACGAGACGTAGAGGACGACACACAGAGTCTGTTGCCTACAATAACTGTTCTTTTTAAATCAACAATTCTTCTAATTTATCGTCTTTTCCAGGATCACTTATTCCCCTCAGATTAACAATAAGCCTCATTAAACCCTGTTAATGTTATGTAGTAAACATCTCTCCCTGAAATGCATTCATATATATATTTTACAATATTCAGCATATATGCATGACAATAAAAAAATCAGGAATGATGTGGCTGTTTTGGCTACGCCATGAAGTTAACACTAGTATTCTGGTATGGCGCGGCAGAGTGAGAAACCGGCGCGGCAGCGTGAGAACCCAGCGCGGCAGAGTGAGAACCCTGCGCGGCAGAGTGAGAACCCGGTACGGCAGAGTGAGAACCCGGTACGGCAGAGTGACAACCCGGCGCGGCAGAGTGAGAACCCGGCACGGCAGAGTGACAACCCGGTGCGGCAGAGTGAGAACCCCACGGCAGAGTGACAACCCGGTGCGGCAGAGTGAGAACCCGGCGCGGCAGAGTGAGAACCCGGCGCGGCGCGGCAGAGTGAGAACCCGGCGCGGCAGAGTGAGAACCCGGCGCGGCAGAGTGAGAACCCGGCGCGGCAGAGTGAGAACCCGGTGCGGCAGAGTGAGAACCCGGTACGGCAGAGTGAGAACCCGGTGCGGCAGAGTGAGAACCCGGTACGGCAGAGTGAGAACTCGGCGCGGCAGAGTGAGAACCCGGTGCGGCAGAGTGAGAACCCGGTGCGGCAGAGTGAGAACCCGGTACGGCAGAGTGAGAACCCGGTGCGGCAGAGTAAGAACCCGGCGCGGCAGAGTGAGAACCCGGTACGGCAGAGTGAGAACTCGGCGCGGCAGAGTGAGAACCCGGTACGGCAGAGTGAGAACCCGGCGCGGCAGAGTGAGAACCCGGTGCGGCAGAGTGAGATCCCGGTACGGCAGAGTGAGAACCCGGTGCGGCAGAGTGAGAACCCGGTGCATCTATATTGTGTCGCTTTAAGGATTTCTGCAGGTCTTTTATGGTCTTTCATAACATCAGTTATAATGAATGCGCATGCCGGTGGGTCTCGGAGTATAGATGAATTCCAGAGATGGGCTGTAAGGAAGGGACGAAATGGTGAATAAGGAAGAAAAATCATGCAAAACTTCCCTCCAGGATTACTGTGGGAACTGTGTCACCAATGGGAATTATGAGGACTGATGAGGGAATACAGTACTGGGAATAAACCACTGTCTATATCAGCAAGATGTGGCTGCAGGGAACAAATCCAGAACGTCTTTATAGCTTCAGAATGACTGACTGGTAGAGGCCACAAACAGAAATACGAGTGCAGAAGGAGAGAAACTTGCTATTTCAACACAATGTGGTGTGATCCTACAAAAGATTACAAAAAAAAAGGATTGTCGGGTTTTAATCATTATGATTTATACAAAGATTTTACCTGCTGCTGCATGTGATACTTGTTGCTAAGCTACAGAATACAACTCGCCAAATCCAGAAAGATCTCTGGAGATTTCCATAAACATAACAAAGCAATTACCGTTCGGATTTTAATTTTAATACTCCTCAGCTCCATTTACAACTAGAAAACTAAAAGTTTTATGTAAATAATGAACTATTCCTCTTTATTAGAGGAGAGTGAAAGTAAATGCTGTAAGTTTGAAATGACATTATGCGATATAGAACATGAGGCTGTATGGAGGAAGTCATTTGGCATCACATCATTCATTATTGAATTATATCCAGATATTTTGGTCTGCGACTTCATGCATATTTGATAAAAGACTAATTGTCTGCAGATCCCAGGATAAAAACAATCTTTGTATCCGTGCGCTCTAGGAAGTCGGCCATCAAATGATCCAAAACATAATATAATTTTCTTATCAGAGAAGATGAAAAGGTTGATAAAAGTGTGAATGTGTGTGTTTTCTTTGGGTTTATCTGCTTCCATGATCTCTGTACCAGGGTGTGGATGTGAGCTTGCATCGTTCATGTCGAATGAAAGTACCCAGATGTAACCATGTGACGGTTCCAGTGTGCTGCTTCTGAAGGCAATCAGAACAAGCAGCTGCTCTCTGCTGAACACACAAAACTAATACAAATGCATTGTTGAAGCCATTACAGGCACTTGAGATTGTATGAACTCCCCCCACCACCATGTTGCCCCCTCCCCCTTTCTTCAGTTGTTGTTATCAAATGGCAGAATGCTTTTATTCTGCAGGAGGAATAAATAGCGTCTCCAACAGACCATTTATCCCCGAATCCCCCAAAATCTCCTGAAAATTGCATCCACAGTTCAATCCCTTATAAAAATGTACACCTCCTTCATTCCTGCACCTTGATTCATTTGCTCCTCGTTTCTCCTCATTTCACTCCTCCCCCTCGAGTGTTTTCTTTCCTCGGTCCCCCCCCCCCCCCAATCCCTCAATCTATCGCCCCTTCCCTGAAACTGGAGCCATAACTGCCACAAGTTGAAGGGTAAAACAGAAGATAAGCACTATTTTTACAAAACCCCTGGGGCCAAATTGGCAATTCGCTGCACAGAGCATCTCTTCAGCCGCAAAGATGGATGCTATACGCTGCAGGTTTATTGAGCTAATTCCCGAGATATGTTTTTGTCCTGTGGGTTTAAAATTGATCGTGGCATCAGGCCTGACACAATCCATAATAATATAATTGTATCATCTTGTTGGTTTGTAGATTCCTTATGATCTTCTGTGAATCTGCGATGACCAAAACCACTTTGCTGCATATTAAAAGGAAAATCTAATCTAACATGAAAACAATGCTGTAACTGCAAGCGGTTCCGATTAATGTTTCTCGCCGTCTAACCTCATTAAAGTCAAAATAAAGAGTGT
The DNA here is from genome assembly GCA_037177515.1 of Pseudomugil tenellus. Taxonomy (NCBI): domain Eukaryota; kingdom Metazoa; phylum Chordata; class Actinopteri; order Atheriniformes; family Pseudomugilidae; genus Pseudomugil; species Pseudomugil tenellus. Next base: position 5,365,725 of record JBAMHX010000014.1, on the reverse strand, counting down.
TCGTTTGGGTGACATGTAAATCAGAGACAGATGGGTCTGGAAATGTTACAGATAATTCTTTTCAACCTACTTGAACCAGGTGCTTGTGCTCAACTTTAGAGCCCTCTGAGAGCCATTTAGCTTTTCCATATGTCATTACGTCACTGCGAGTGTGTTCCAACACCTGCTGTGTGTTGGAGAAACTCCCTCTTGTGGAGCAGATTTGTGTAAAGGACTGCAGTAACATGAAGACAGTTTGTCTTCTGCACAGATAACATTTCCCTGCAATTATACATCTTAGTATCCACGTTTAGAAAACTCTGCCGCAACAATCCATTTGCAACACCGATAAGTGTTTAAAATGATGAATAAATGATGTTGCAGAGCGCACAGCACATGCAATAGAAAATGATGTTTTCGACTGAGAAGGCATGGCAGAGGAAGGGTTAATCCTTGCAAACAAACAGGCCTGTAAAACATGACATAAAAAACAATGAATAGGTTTCAAACCTGCAGCAAAATTGCAGCTTTGCATGAAAACTGAACAAAACTGGGTTAAACTACACTAATTAGAAATGACACCGTCAATCTTCCATTTTCCAAATCCTCAAATAGACACAATACAATAATATAAAGCCGCACATGTTCAGTCGCAAAGCTCCACCTGGTGTGGAAACTTTGAACCATTATATCCCCAGCAAGCCGTTTTAGGGGATATAAATATAGAAACATTCAGCTATATCGTCTTTATGTGACGCATGTTCAGGTCATGACCTTTCATTTGCACTTGATTTGAGAATGAATAGTATCAGAAATGTGGCTAAAACAGTTTTCAGGTTTGAGCGCCTCCTGGTGGCCATCCTGAAAACGATAAAAGGTTCAAAATCAAATAATTTAATCCTCTCTATGATATATATTCATATGCAAAACATAAAAATCTAAATAGAATATTGTTCTTATAGTTATCGTTGACACGAAGGATCTGCGACGGATGTGGCGAAACCATAATAACTCCGACACAACACAACACTGAACTGTTGCCATTTTCAAACTGAGTCGGACTGGTCCTACAGCGCAATGTGACGATTAAAGCAGTGCTGACTGAACATTATACCGATGAGAAAAGGCCCCCAAGGGGCCAAACAGACGAGGCAAGTTTATTCATACAGCATATTTCATGTGCAAGACAATTCAAAGTGCTTTACATAAAATCATAAAAGCAGGGGTTGTAAAGAAAAGACAGCAACAGACAGGGAAAAAAATCACAATAAATTCATAGGTTAAATTTAATTAATTAAAACCAAGAACAATTAGAAGTTACTGTGGAAATTTCAGGCCTGATTCAGAGGTTTTTTTTCCTTTAAACGTATCCCGTTACAATTACACGTAGATGAAACTATATTTAATCTATATGTGTTTTTTATTTTCCCTTTTCCAAAATTATTTATGGTGCAAATAGCAGCCATGGCGAAGCGGGCAAAATGTTTTCTCTGATTTTAAATATTCTACTTAAGTTACAATTAGAAATTTAAAACTGTTTTTAAATCACTTAAGTTTATGGTTTCCAAGTCCAGTTAACGTTCCTGTACTTACTGAAAACAGCATGATTTCAGTTAAAGTAATAAAAGTATGAAAATTATATTAAGCATTAATCATGTTTAACTACATCATTTAAACAAAATTTAACATCTGCAGACAAATAAAAGCTTTCGGCTGCACAAACCGACAACAGCCTCCTGTCAGCTCTCATCACTGATCGTTGGGCGCGTGCAGGAGCCCGCTGAGGGACGGAGACTCCCCGGAGCCCTTAAACAGGGGGGGGTGCTTGTGTGTTATGCTTGGGTTAACGGGGGCCCCTAATCCTGGAGCCGGGCTCTAATCCTGCCACTGCTCGGTTGTGGACTGTGACCCCGATGGCACGTGCCTTTCGGTACACTCTCTACATGCATGCACACACGCTCAGCCCGGCGAATCTGTTACCCCCCCCTCACAGCTGAGGAGACAGCTCCCCCCCACCCCACGCTAAACCTGAGACGCACACAAACATGTACTACACAAACACAAACTGACACAATCCTACAATGCCGCAGCACACAGAAAAATGCACAACGAGAGCGCCGCTGCAGCACAAACACACACGCGGCAGCTGCCGGCGCCCCGGCGGTCTTACAATAACAAACAGTTGAGCTACTAGAAATGCCACAGCGAGAGATGAAACCAGAGGCCTGAAAACTGAAACCAACACAAAACAAATCCCGCAGATTCCAGCAGCAAAGAGAAGCGACCGAAAAATGACAAACATTTTTATGCAGCGCCAGCCGCCATGACGAGCCAATCAGGGCCGTGATTAGACCGACTTAATTCAGATAACACATCTCTGATTGCTTTTAGCTTAATGGAGACTGCTTTGAATACAGTGCTGATACAATGCAGACACTGTAGAGTGTTCATAGTCATCAGGAACAGCAAATAATCTGGATTTAAATATATGAAATCACAGGTACGACTACAGATTCGCAAACCAGTAGCATGACGCGGAAGTTTCTCTTCAGCTCGTCATTATAAGGAGTGGCTCAAGTCTTGGGCACAGTGTTAAATTTGTTCAACATATTTTTGGCTGCTTAATCCTTAAAGACCCAACCCATGAAAAAGCCGTAAGAAAAGTCCAATTATTTCAATATGAAGTCTTAATTTGTCCATCAATTTTTTTGAGATTTTTACCATTTATAACCATATGATATCTCATAAAATTTATGTATAAATTTCTGCTTTCTGGTGTCCATTAAGGAACAAAAGACAAAAATCCAATTGAGCAAAGTTTTTACCATAAAATGATGCAAAATGTTTGAGAAGGCTGAGAAAGTCTATTCTGTTTTTCTGATAAAGACTGCAGTAGCGAAGCTCGGCTCTTTGAGGACACATCATCTGTCACAATCCTGCAACAATCCAAGAGATTCAGATTTACTCTGTTTTCTCTGCAGTGAGGTCACATAAAAAAAAAAAAAAAATGAGGCCTATGCCATCAGAACGACGGCTAGGCGTACATCCCCAAACGCACCCAATCCTCCAATAGACACAATACAATAATATAAAACCGCACATGTTCAGTCACAAAGCTCCACCTGGTGCTGAAACTTTGAACCAGCCGGTATGACGTCAGGACAGGATGCATCCTGAGGTCATGACCTTTTATTTACACTACATTTGAGGTCAATGAGACAAATAGTTCCAGAGATATAGCGAATTTTTCGTGCATAAAGCGCCACCTGGTGGGGAAACCATAAATCCAATAATGGTGAAATTTCATACAGGTCGTCTTCTTGGGGACGTAAACAGGTAAATGGAGTAACGAAATGAAACGGTAAAACTTCACACGCTCACACGAAGGACATCCAGCAGAGGCGGTGGGAACGACACCATAATGTCACCGACACTCGGTGTTATTATTAATTCTAGTGTTTGGAAAACCTTTGCAGTAATGTCTTTAACTAAGCAGCAGCTTTATAGGTGGATTCCTATTTCATTATATTCATGTTTTGATAGAAAAACAAGTTAAACAAATTAAATAATTATGCTTGTAGATGAAGAAACAGAACCAGGACACTTTTTAAGAGGATAGAAAAATCCAATGAAAAGCTGCAGAGTTCAGATGAAAGGTTGAAGGGAAGCGCAGTTATCTTATGATGGGCAGCTCTGAGTGTCCGAATGGGAGCTTAATGGAAGGAGAGCTGACCAGTTTGTTCCCCTCTTCTATTCCACACCATGTGCTTGGCCAGCGTGGGCCAGCTCTTTAAACACAGTGCACAAAAATACACATTTACATCACCGTGTGGTCCTCTGGACAGTAACACAATAACATCACCCTGCTGCAAAGCACCCATAAATCTTCTTAATGGTGCATTCAAGAAACCCGCATAACAAGAACAAACTTAAGATGTGCCAAAAAGAGGAGGTTCAATCCAAGCAGCCTCTCCTTGTGTCCAATAAATAAACCACCACCGAGGGGTCAGGAGGAAAAATTCATGCAGTTCAAAGTGGAAATGTGGATATGAGGAAGCGGAAAATGTCTTGGATGTGGAGGAAAAAGCTGAAAGATCCCCTCCAGGATATGAAGTCATATCAGCTCAAACAAATGTAAAGAGCATCGCTATCAAGTCGATTCACGTTAAATTGGATTTTACTTTTTTTAAAGGTTAAAAAAAAGGAAAATAGAAAGAACAGACAATTATTTTGGAAATTTGCACCACAATACCCCCAAACCTTCAAATGACAAATGAAATGAACTAGTGGAAACTTTTAGAGTCCACATGATGTAAATGCAGGCGGGTCAGGATGTGATACTCACAGTGAAGAAGAGGTCCATGACGCGGGTGTCCAGCAGCGCTTCCCTCCAGGACTCCGTAGGCTTCAGCGTGACGTTCTGCGTGGCCTCGAACATGGCGATGTAGTGGCGCCCCAGTGATATTCGCCGCCAGTTAAGGCCAACACAGCATAAAAAAAGGAGGAGGAGGAAGAGGAGGAGTGCCACTCGCAGAAGCACCAGCTCCTGTCACTAAGCGTCTTCTCACTGGGTATTTCTGCTTTCTTGGCTGGCAGCAGATACTTGTGAGACACTTGTTAACCAGCTCTTCCTCTCACTAACCCTGTCTGTGGGGATTCTTTTCTTTCTGCATCATCACCTCTTTTTTTGCTGCTTTCTTGCCTTCCTGCTCACCCTCCCGTCCACTTTTCCTTGCTCTGTTTTCCAGACGTTTGCAGTCTCTACCCTCCGACACCCTCTCTTCCTTCTTGTCCTCTTCTTCACCCCTCTTCCTCCGAGCCCTCCCTGCTTATGCTCTCAGTTTTCTCCCCTCTGCTTTCTTAAGGTCTTAAACGCACAAGACATGCTTGAGACTGGAGACTCCTTCCTACCCTGAAACACTCCCCTCTCTCGCCTGGTCAGCCAATCACGGCGGTTCTCTTTCTGACCGCTTTTTCAGACCAACGCGATGCCGTCTTAACTTCATAAACACTCACTTTAAACTTCAGTGGTGTTTAGTCTCCTCTCCTTCTTCAGCATCTCTGTAAAGTCTTTCTTTGTCTTTATTTTCATCCAAGCACACAATACAACTTCAAAAACTAGCTTCCTCATTATTTTCCAAAGACTTTTGCCCCTTTTTTTCAAATAAATGTCTCCACCACAGTCTCTGTATTTAAACTTTCTCTGCAGCCACACCAAGCTTGTCACAAACCCACAACACAGCATCTCTTACTACAAAGCCGCAACACTTCCTGTCTTTATTCAAAACTTTGTAAACACACCCACAACAGTTTTTTTCCCCTAAACTCATCAGGAGCCTCTTTATTGCTTCAACACATACTCTTTCCACAATGAAAATATGTCACACACCCAAAACACCCACCAATCAAGTTTTCTATCCATTTTAACCATCGACAGACTTTCATCTTAAAGAAACCTCATGCTGGGAAAGGACTGAAGAAAGAAAAAACACATCAGCATAAGTATATCTAAAGTCTATTCATGGAAGGTATTCAAACAAAAATATGTGACAATAAGTCAGTAAATGAGGCGAGTGACGAGGATAATTATGTATATTTAGCTTTTTTCCATTAAAGTCTCCATTAAATCCTTTATTCCTCTTTATTCCTTATTTAGTCCTGTGTCATTCATTGGTTTTCCACACTGTTTAATCCAATTCAGGGTTTCCAGCCCATCGCAGGGTCAACACAGATCCCTCCTCGGGACAATTTAGAGTGACTAATCAACCCAACATGCATGTCTTTGGATGCATGTCGGGCTAAATGTCAAACCTTAAAATGGCGGTGAGTAAATGGAAAAGCATCACCATATTCTAACCAGAATAAAGCTGCTGGCTAATGTTTCCAGATACCAAAGATATTTTTGCAAATATCAGAGTAAAGCAGGAAATTAGCTCAGCTGATGATTAATGTGAAAATGGTTCATTATGCTGAATAACAAAACAGTTTAACTTCATTTCAAAATCTGCATCATCCCATCAACTGAAACAATCCAGTAATCGTCTCTTAATTGGTGTTGTTGGGATGTCTGGTATTCATGGAAACTATCGACCCTGAAATAAAAAATAATATTATGAGGGTTAAAGCAAGGGTTCATGACTGACGGCTGGAGACGATTAGGAACCACTTAATACGAGTCTGGATATCCGTTTCCATGGCAACGATCCATAAAAGTTCCAACTTTTCCGCTTGAATTTTGTATTTAATGTGTAATTCTTTTCCATCCCAGATACAAACACTGAAGCCTCGTATCGCTGTCCTGCACCTCAGTGACAGCAGGAGGCGGAAACTTCCAGAGGAATGTTCGATCAAAGCCAAACAGCGGCAGAGGCCGGGAAGGTCACACATTCCTCCGACACCAACCCAAGTCACTCCCCATGCACACACCCACCACAACACGCCACGCCACACTTTTCGGCACAAAAACTGGCACCTGTTGAAGGATCTGTGGGATTGTGTGTGTGTGTGTCTAACTTGGCTTTCAAGCCTTGTTAAAAATAGTTGTGGTGAGGCAGAGGACCTCAAACTGAACCCGTCCAAAGGCAGGCCCAAAAGGGAAGATCTGAGAAGTAACGAGGGTGCCGCAATAACACAATTCCTGTTTGGTTGTGACTGCAAGTTTTAAAAAATACACCATTTTCCTTTTTGCAGTTTTATCCAGGTAAAGCACCCAGATTATAAACATTCGCCCTCGTGTTGTTCTCACTTTTCCCAGTTCCCACTTCTTCCCTGCAAAGTTGGTCTTTAATAAGAAGCAGGAAGGACAGAAAAGACACCAAAATGTTGATGTGTGGCCAGACATAGCGGGGAAGGATGTATATTTGGTCCGACAACGAGTGTGGCCGATCCTGCAGCCTCTTCAGGGAGGGACCACCGCAGCGATGGTCAGGTTGTACAAACTTTGTAAAAGATCATATGACTGGGACAGAACTCACAATAACTACACGGCTACAGCCCATGATGTTAAAATAAGATGTAGCGGTTGCAGGTTAACGTTGATCAACTCCAGTTTGATGTAAAACAAGAACTGATTGTTTAATATTTTAGAATAAACAGATTATTTGACAGATTTGTTTGTCCTGATGTGCAAAGACAAGAAAAACCTTTGTGTCTTTTACATAAAACTGAATTATATGACTAAAAATTATAAGGACAACTTTAAAAGCTCCTCAATGTTCACAAATGCATTTCGTGACAAGACTGATGACTAATAACCCAAAGTGGTTCTAATACGCAGGCTTTATAAATCTAGTTACACTTGCTAAGAGAATACCAGCAGTATTATATTCATACCATCAGTAGACTTGAGGAAACACATAAATGACCCGTTTTTCCTAGAAAAACACCTTGTAGGTAGCAAGAGGAGGAAGTTGTGGATTATGCTACATGTATCACAACTTTAACTGTTACATACAAGACAAAAATGAACCAGCCTCTTCATCCCAGGTTTGCCATTTCAGTTTCAGAGTTTCTGTGCAAGATGCTACAACTAATAAACGTGCTTTTATAAACTGATTGCAGAACTTTTAAGTGTTGTGTTTGCATAACTGAAGACTGGAGCTAATAAACAAAACTGCTGCAGATACTTTGCCAGCTTAATGCAGATAGATGTTGGAGAGTGTTCCTCCTCTTACCTGTAAAAAAATAAAACTAAACACAGGAGTTTTTCTTTTACGTGTGTCTGTGAATCCGTGTTGATGCGTTTTTGTTTTTTTTTAACTAAAACATCGTAATGCTCAGCTGGGAAGGCTGAAAAAGCTAAATAGTTTACCAGGAGTTTCCAAATCTCTAAACGTCCGAGTGTTTGATTTTTACCTCATCAGATGGGAGTTTCATGAATTTGTTTATTTCCATCCGTGTGTTTACTTTCTCTACCGTTTTCCACCCAATCACCTGTTCTCACCGTTACAAGCAAAATAACTTGATATGAACATGAGTAACAGGCATTTCCATTATTAACTGTAATGTATTAGATCTACAGTTTCAAACATTTAGTTCTGGTTCTCTCCACCTCTGAGGTTTCTGCCTGTCGGTGCCATAACATGAATGTGACTTTATGAGAACCAGTTATGACCAAAACTGACCAGCCTGATGTGAAACGTTCCACACATGAGCCTTTACAGTTTCAGTGCTGGTTCCAACCCAGTCAAATCAAACAAGAACACCAGCAGAAGAGTGTCATGAAGGTTAATACAAGGATGCGTTTAATAGGTTGAAACATTAAGCGTTCCATAAAACGTGTTTAAGACACGGGTATGTGGTGCTTCATTGAGAAGAAAACTTACACCCAGAACATACCAAACACACTGAATTCGGAAGCTTGATGAGCACAAAGACAAATCCACTTGTTGAGATGACAAGTGAATTTACAACCATAACTGTGTAATGCAGCCTTTGAGAAGAGAAAAAAGGGTCGAGCAGACGGTGCGTGTTGTGTACATGCCTCCAGTATGAGTAATGCACATGGAGTGACTACAACATGTGGCTGTGGTTTGGTGGGTTTTTAAAGACCTCACCTGCTACTATCTCAACCGTTCCAGCAGGCTCAAGAATAACTAATGCGACACGTCAGTTTTCCACTGCAAAGATAAGACGTACTGACAGAAAGACAGACAAGCAACACACCAACAGGGTGGGCTGACTGAGGGCCAAGCCAGTGCAAACCGCTGCCCACATGGGCTTAAATCAAATGCAAGTAAAGAAGTTTGCAGCCACACTGACATGCAAATGCGCAGTTATATCTTTATTAAGACCTTGAAGATGTGACTGGTCGCATTAGCAGACAAAAGGCAACATTTCAAGTCTCATTTTTTTGGTAAATATTCTCCTATGCAATGTTTAAAGTTGTATTTTTCTAGTGTGAATGATGAGGGATGAAAACTGGATCAATCTTTTATTTTGGAGCAGTAATTCAGTCTGCATAGCTTTGTAAAACCACCCACTGAACTACAAACAGCAAACAGTTTAAACACCCAGAGACGTCAAATTACACAAACCACAAAAAATACACAAGCAAAAAGAAATACGGTAATTATTCCTGTATATTACTGAAGCTAAACATGATATAAATAAATACCACATGATGAACTGCAGACTAAACATTTGTAGAATATCTTTATACCTTCTCACAAAGCTGCAGTTAATCTAAACCACCATTTTTGCTTCCCACAATTAAATGTACACGACTGTTTAAAATGTTACAACAGACTCTGCGAAACCAAATAAACCCTCTTTTCCCCCCTGTATGATCCAGACAACACTATCAATCAATCTTTATTTATAAAGCACCTTTCATACAATAAAACATAATAAAAACACAATATTTACCCAACGAAACCCTCAGATCAAAAACCTATAACACCTACAAATATGAAAAACATAACAGTCATGCTAACACATAAAGACAGCAGCACGTAAAACTGTGTCAACAGACACCGTTTCAACTCCGTTAACTGTATCGTGTAGTTAAGACACTGGAAAAATAAAATAAAAATTAAGAGGACAAAACGTCAAACATAAAAATTAAGATGTAATAAAACAATAAGACAAATCAAATTTTAAGATAAAAATCTAAGAATACAGCATTTTTCCTCTTTCCTGCATGATTAAAAATCTTTTTGTATTAATTTCTTTCTTTTTGATGAACAAAACTTAGTTTCTGCATTAAATTTAAGTTTGAGGAAAATAAATCAGAACAAAAACGTGTTTATCATGTTTTTAGGACCATGTGAGGAATAACTGAAGAGACACTAAATGTGCTCCCACTTTTATGCCAGCAAGAGACAAACAGATGGACAAATGAATAAACTCTTAAAAAAACAGTGTTTGACCTTTAATCAAACAAATTAGTGTTGTATTATGCATTATTGATGTATGAAGCACCAGACAGGTCCGTGGTAATCGCACACGGCTTTATTTTGAAACAAAGCTCGTTTTATTTTGGATTTGTTATCTTCTAAGACGAGGCTAAGTACTTAGCATTTTGCAATATTTAACAGCATGTAATTAATTTCCCAGTTTAGAACAACTATAAATTCCAGAAGAACCAGCTTGTGTGTTAAACTCTGCAACTCCTCCGCTTCGGTATCTCAAGCACAGCAGAGTCGATATTTACAGGCAACAACCAACATGATACATCCTGACCGTTTTAAATTAACAAAAATCTGCGCGTCCCAACAATCTTAACATTCTGCAAGTCAAAAAGAGATTAGCAAGTGTCTCCTCTATCATCATTTTATCATGCCTGAGCCTGGCTGAGGATGGTCCGGACCGGCTGACAGCGGCCGTGCGAAGAGCGCAGCGCTATGCTAAGGCGCGTGGTAGGGTTTAAGTGATACATCCTGCCACAAGTCTGCCCTGCAGCCTCGCCATGTGAAATAACAGTCCAGGAATACCTCCTTGGCGACCTGCCCCCCCCTTCCATCCCATTTCCTTCTACTGTTTGGCCCCCATCTGTTTAGACAGCAGTTGCCATTAAATCTCCCTCAAGTGGATTAAAACAATAATAAAGCAATTATGTAGCAACGCTCAATGCCAAGTGTTTTTTTTTTATATGTAAGAAAGCAGCAAGTTAATTAAAATAAAACAAATATTTTATAGACACAAACCGTTTTCAGCCAGACACTTAAAATCTGCAAGAAGATTGTCTTGAGAACGAACTCTAGCCACTGACAGAAATGTGTTTGTTTAAAAAGTAGCCTACAGCTTGAAAAACATGTGCATCCATCAGCATTTCAAACAGCTGTTTACTCCCTCCCACTTGTTTAGACAGTAGTCGTTAAAGATTCTCCATGCAGGTCAGGGCCAAGGCAAACATCCAGCATCGGCTTACACACTCCTAATCCTGACCTTAACCTGAGGGCCACTATTCCCAGTGACTGACCTCTGAATGGCTAATGAGAAAGCGGAGTCACACCATGACAAGTGGTGTCCCTTCAGCAAAGGAATACCTCCATGTAGGGGGTGTTTTTGTAGAAGTGATTTGTATATAAATAAAGATCTTCTGAATTTTAAGGTTCACTTTGTAAGTCAGAGCTGCTTTTCTATGAGCTGATACACATTCCTCTTTGGTGAAAGAGTGGAAAACTGCTACATAAAAGCACCACTTATAGCAACACATCTGACAGATGAGTCGAAAGATTCCCTCACATACCAACAACAACTAAACATCACAAAGACTACAAATGCAGAAGTTAATGTGGGATCGTTGAGGCAGCTGGCTTATCAGCCATTTACGGCACCGGACTGCCGCCACGGCCTGAAGGCCTGACGGCGACCCCGGCCAGAGTCAAGCCCAGTGTGGAGTGACACGGTGTGGTAGCAATGCCTGTGGAGCGTGTCTCCACTAAATGACACCAGAGCTGAAGGGCCAGGGTTCAGATGGCGGCGAGGACAGATTACCTGCATGCCGCTCAGTTCATAAAAAGGGGGCAGTCTTACGAGTCGATTGAAGAGCGTGCGTGCTTGTGTGAGAGGCGGCTGCTGTCAGCGTTTAAGCAAAGGCCCGCTCCCCAGATATCCATCGTTTACTCACATTGCGCCAGCACAAAGCGTGCTGAGACACTTGAAGACAGGCGGCAACACTCATTCAGCTCCCCTGGCAGTCTTCATCAATCCGTTGTCCTTTTCAACAACTGCCCAGACACTTGAAGACTTCACACGCACACCAAATTTCAAGGAGAGCGCCTCTTGATGTAAGAAGTCATAAGCTATATTTATGAGCTGAGACAGTAGTCAACATTTATGACAAGTCAACATCAGGCAGAGAACTACAGCTCTATTTGCTTGCAAAGAGCACCATGAATAGCCATCTCCGCATTTATAAATCAACAACCAGCCATTCTCACTTCACTCATTGAAGTTTAAATCAAGAATTTCGCCATTTTTGGTTGCACACGATTACATTTAATGCTCTAGACCAGGGGTGTCAAACTCATTTTAGTCCTGGGGCCTCCAACTGAGCACGACCAGTAAAATAATAATCTATGTATAACGCATCATTTCCCCCTTTGTTTTAGCGTAAAGAAGTATAGACACATTGTGAAGAGGTTAAATATTACTTTTATTTAACCAGATAAATGGATTGAGAACCATTTCTCATTTGTGATGGTGACTATGGTCAATAAAACATACACTAAAATGTTTAATGAATCACTTCTAGTAAACAGAAGTTGTGTTTAACAGTATTTTACCTCAGTTTTGCATCACTTAAAATCAACCCTAAGGCCTTCCTAGGGCCCGTTTTGCGCTTTTCCATTGTACCTTCGCTGCCATTTTCACCGTCTTCATGCTAAGAAGATGGCAAAGGTGTAAATATAAGGTAAGGTATAAACAATTTTTACATTTTAGCATCACTCCTGGGGAAAAAAAAGATTTTGCAGATCAAGACACTCCCCTTCTTCCTTCCAAGGACCATTTTGCGCTTTTCACCTTCATTATACCCACTTTTTTAAAATTCTACAGCTTTTGCAGTAGAAAGATGTCATTTCTATTTCAATTAATTTATGGAGATGTAACACCTCGGGACCAAAGTCCTGTAATTGAAAGGCTAAAACACACACACACACACACGTTGAAGACACTGTGAAAGATCATTTGTTTTGCTTGAATTGATGAAATACAACAACTACTATGAACAATGGTATAAATTATTTGCTAAATGGCTGCAATGTAATTTAATGATTTCAGTTATTGGTTTTTGCTTGTTTTGTTTATGTTAGCAAGTCATCACACATTAATCCAACTCATCCAGTGGGCCTAATTGGACCCTCTGGCAACATATTTGACCCGCTTGTTCTGGACTCACTCATGTGGGAAATTCAAAAGCTTTTTCAGTAAAATCTAAAAAATCTTCTCTTATCTAACATTTCTGAGATTCTCATTAAGAAGCTTTTTAACTTTAAATATGTCAAACCAAGGTAGATAATCCCACTTTATTCTTTACATTTCCCACAGTAAGGATTTCACATGCACTTCATCTGCACCCACATAAAAAGTCAGCTGTTTTAACCTCAGATTTAAGGTTCTCAACATGCACAACAATTCCGTGACACCCAACACCAAAACCAAATTAAACTTGTCTAAAAATTGCCTGCAATCACTCTTGGACTTAAAAGCGCGTCTTTGAGAACACACACGTATTGAAGTGAGCGTGCCACACATACCAAGGGCAGCCTCGACAAGACAAGGCAAGGGGTGGTGCGATGTTGGAATGATGCAGGGCCGGACACACAGACACCTCTTTGAAAATGATACATGGCTCTGGCTGGCAGCAAGCGCCACTCCAGATCCCCTCAGACAGGCAGAGAGGATGCCTGACTGCAGGGATTAAAGTCATAATGAACCCCACTGCACACACACAAACACACGCATTAAGTACATAAGTTCACTCAACAATGCAACCAACTGCAAAGATAACATGAACGTGTGCACAAGAGAGGAACTACAAAGTTAAAGTGGCCAACAGATTTGCATTCCTGCCCATCACATACTTACATACACAGGAATAGTTAGCAGAACATATACGCCTCATTCTGAGCTCTTTGTATCCGACATCCAAAAACAAGCAGTGGAGCTATTATACACACACACACACACACGTACATATACATACACACACACACACACACACACACACACACACACACACACACACACACACACACTTAAACATGCGCGTGCGCACAGA
>JBAMHX010000014.1:5315350-5327118 GCA_037177515.1 Pseudomugil tenellus | reverse complement strand
TAAAAGGAAAACTCCAAAAACTTCAAAAACTAAAACTCCATCAAACAACTTAAAACTCCATCAAACAACTAAAAACTTCAACAAAGCCCAAACAGTTAATAAAAAGCTAAACTTAACATTTTAACAAACAAAAACAGAATATAAATGTCAAAATTAAAATTATTTACATACATGACATCAATAAAATTATCGAGATTACAAAAAAATAAATGCTTCAATATTTGAAAATACAGTTATTCTTTTATAGATTTTATTTTGCTTTTATGTTTTTTCTACACTTTCCTGATTAAAGGTTTCTAAATTAGAGGCATTTCTGTGCCACTATGATTTATTCCACTATAACACCCCCCCCGTGTAATTTATTAATAATTTCACCAGCCTTTATATCTCGTTTTTTTCCAGAGGAATGATGCAGCAAAGTTTCTTAAAGGAGCCAGAAACTTAACTCCTCCAATTAAATCTCACTGATGACTTAAAGACCATTTAAGAGACATTTAGATCATTTTAGAGTATTTAAGAGCCTCTAATTGCCTATTAATCATTTAGCATAATATATCAGGTTACAGCCAACTGTCCAGTAACCATGCGCTACTTTTCACAAACAAAACTGAGCTGTATCTGACTTCATAAATCATATTCATCATCCTGGTAACCGCTACGATAATGATTATAAAATATTTCTATCAAGTTAAATATAAGATTAAATACAATTCCATCTGATGACGAAGGAAACTAAATACATCTTCGTCCTTTGAGGGCAGGAAAATGAAGAGCGAGCAGAGGATTTATCCCAGAGGAGCCGCTTTCTGCTTTTCTCAGGCAGCCTGTATTCGTCAGCAGGAAACTAAATCAAACATAAATTGTTTAAAAGCAGGCCCACGGAGGTCCAGGAAATGCCAAGGCCGCATACTTTCTATGTTTTCTGTGAAGTGTGTGCATAAGCATTGTCCATCATACAGTAATGGATGATGTGTACAGGCTGCTTTACTGTCCCCTCCCAGTGAATGTGTATACCTTTAAATCCCCAAGCCCAGCGCTGACCATACACACACACACAGAGCTGTTTATACTTGGTTTCCTGTGTGTGTGTGTGTTACATTCCAGCGTAGCCAGAGGAGAGTGCTGGCTGCCAGAGCCGCCCTGTTCTGTCACATTTTGTCCTTTTCTCTTCAGCCTTTCCACCTCGTTTGCCTCTTAAGACCTCTTTAAAGCTCTGTCTTGTTCAAGCGATCTGAAAATGATTAAACATAGATACTGGTGGCTTTCCAGTAAGACCAATGCAGAAGGTCTTACTGGAAGGCCTTCTGCAGACCTTCGAGCAGAAGCTCGTCGCCTCCGAGCTCCCGCTTACACCTCGACACCTTTCGGCAGAAAAATAAAAACATTATTCTATTCCCAAACCATCATTTACGCCGATGTCTGAACTGCCTGCAGATAACAAGCCTGAAGGAAGCAGCTCCATAATTTCCAAACAGAAGAAAACTTTTCCACATCACCGCGTCTACAAATAGCAACTTAAACCTGAACAATGAAGCCGTATCTTTACGTCTTTAGCATCGTCTTTCTGTGAGGACAGGGTTTTTTGATACATCATTTTAAGTATGTAAGTGGATGTGTAAATGTGTGTGTGTGTGTGTGTGTGTTCACCAAGCTTTCTGCGCTCATGCAGCGTTGTCCGTGACATAATCACGTCTGACTTTGCTGCATTATTTGCATTCTATACATCATGCAGCCTTTTTAATACAAAAACAAAGAAATCAAGTAAAGGTATAATAATAATAATATAATAATAAATATAAATACACGGACGATGGAAGAATGGAAAGAGCCCAAAACCAGTGCAGAGTTGTGAGTAATAAATCAGTCCCAGTTTGTAGTGAATAACATTTCAGCTGTGGGATTCACCGTGTAAACATCACATTTCTTATCCACAACCTAGAATATGTGCATACTCAGCCTAATTATGGTGCTTCTTCTACAAATTTTAAGTTCCGTATAAGCTCAATAAACAAACTTTCGATGTTTGGTTTAAAGCAAAACCACAAACTGCTGTTTCGAGCCGCCATCACAGCAGTTCTCTGCTTTATATTGTTTGTCTCTTCCTCTTGGATTGTGTGAGTCTGCTGAGTGGAGGTGGGTCTGCTAACCCGGCTGTCATGGCGACAGATGTTCCTCACTCACATTCCTCAGCCAGGAAGCAGGAATTTGAGCTATTTGCAGTCTGGACAGCCTCTCTCAGTTGAAAATGCCCAGAGCACTTTTGCAACCTTGTCATAATGGTTTGTGGACCGCAAGTCTGAGAGTTATCCCAAACGCATAATCACCAGCCTACAATCTTTGCAAAGACACTTAACGAACACGGACGCGCGTTTTCCTCTGCGCAGCATGGAAAACATTACCCAGAGTGTTTTTGATTTAAGCTATCTTATTGACCCAATTCGGAGACACATTCCAGTTGTGGACCCAGGAAATCAAAGCCATATGGAGCGCGATCAGGATGGGACACAAGAGGGGCGTCTATAAAACAGTTCCACAGAGAGAGAGCTGCAAATGCTTTCACAGCTTTCCTCTTCGTCCATGTCAGCACACAAAACATGCAGTTCAACAGTAAAGCTACAGTTTGTGTCTTTTTGGCACTGTGGTTACATAAAAACACCACATTTGTTTGCTCACACACTGGAGGCTGTAATAAGCTGGTAGCGTGCACTAAATCCTGCCCAGTTCATCTGGAATACACAGTAAAAGGCCCGCGCAGCAAGTTCAGGCATTTACAAGTAAATATATACATTTAAATAAAAAAATATCTGAATGCATCATCCTCTTCACTTCCTGTCTTTCCCAGTCATCTCGGTATGCCACCCCCACCCTTCTCCCCCCTCAAAAACATTTCCTGCTTTAACAGAAAAAAAGAAAAAAAGGATGATTATGCAACGAGCCAAGACGGTATGCAACCTGCAGCTGGAGGAAGACGAGGATCGCTGATAAGAGCTGGGCCTCCACAAGGTGGAAAAGAGGGAATTAGGTGAAGGTTGTTTTGGGACGTGATGACCAAAAAGGAAGAAAAATGAAGAAGCAGATGTGGAAATCATCTGTCAGTGAGTATATATATAAAAGATATCCACAGCGATATTCTGAATTTTCCTCCAGGATTAATAAAGTATCTATCATATTATTATTAATCATTCTTTTTTTCTTTTATTATTAATAATTCTGAACTCATAAGCAGTAGAAAGCGGGTCGTCAGATAGTTTCTCACCAGATTATGTAAGTTTAACTGCGATCCTGCTGCTTCACAAGGTGAAGAGGAATGCACTAAGACATAGAACCCGATGGGTCGGCATCATATACGATATAAAAGATTTCGACCCCTGTGCCCCCAAAGAAATGATTAAATGTCTGTATTTGTGTTGCATACGTAGCGCACCTACATCAGTTTTGGATTGCAACCCAACAGAGACACAAAGAAACATGTTGTGCATATTCTAAACACATGTATGTAATTCCTGCAATACAATTAAAAATTACCACAAAGGTTTTGGATTAAATGAGGTTACAGGTCTGGAGATGTGGCGTCGCCTTTGATTCAGACTTTAAAAAAATATATAGAAACTAAAGTTTAAAATGAAAATGATTTATTTTTATAAGAAAAGGCTTCAGAGCTGCATCATGACCTTCTTACTGTAATGCACTTTGAGACATTTCAGCAAAAACTGCTGTTTAACTTCACTTGCAGCTCCACTGTAAGATGGTGGATTGGTCATTAGATTAGCAGTTGGACATAAATGTTTGTGAGCTTTGCATTTCAGCTACGTTTACACAAAATGGTAGCCTGATAAAAAACGGAGCTGAAAAACATTTCAATCTTTAGAGTTTTCTTTAAGTCCAGTGACGGAGAATATTTCCCATAAATCTGCATCCTGTACTGAAAACTAGCATGAAGGTTAGCTAAGTTACAGTTTTCTGGTTTATTTTCATCATCCATGTTCTCGTTTCCTTCTCCTGCAGAGCAAAGAACTGTGAAAAATAAAGAGCCAGTTTAACGAAGGGACATTCAGAATGTAAAGGAAACACCTCAGATCACGCGAGTTGATCGTGTGTGTGAGTCAGCGCTTAAGCTGATGGTCTGCATCTGTCACATCTGTAGCCGAAGTTTCAGGGACAGAATTTAAACCATGAGGAGGCTACAGACACACAAACACAGCAGACATGAGGTTTAGAGACCTGTCCGAGTCAAGATGCATCAGTAGGAAGAAAGATGGATCTACAGGAACAAACAAGCCGAGCCCGACGGACTCCTACAGAAAGAGGAAGAGGAGGAGAGGCGACATGTTGGGTTGTGGCTCGACTGCAACAGAAGGAACTGTCCCACCCTGCTGCCATTGAATGTCCACTTCCTGTTTGTATTGACCCGGCCAGCCTTGTTCTGGTCCAATCACAATGGTGGCAGAACGGAGGTCAACTAGCCAGCAGGCGGCGGAGGACGAAGCTGCCACTGTGCCCTACAAACGTCTCAAAACATGTTCTGGATCAGCAAATATCCTTTACATAGAAAAGACAGGTGAAAACATTATAAAGTTAATGACAACTGGTGTTGTGAGAATACCACAAACATCCAACTGGTTGCTCAGGTCCAAACAGAACATGTGACCCAGTAAAACTCATTCAAAGTAAAGTATTTTTACTATAAACACACTATCGTCCTGCTAGCGGCTTTGGTTTACGTGTGCTTCTCCCAGTTCAATCTTTTAAATAACAATGTGAAAGTAAATATATCAACTAAATATCCAACTTTTCTACCCTCCAGTTTAACAGCAGTTTTACAGATTTTTACCAGATTACCTGAAATAACAGCTCACAGCTGCAAATCCCTTCAATCTTTCATATCTAGAACGAAGAGTTTACCATTTCCCTCCATGTTTTGGCTAAATCAAACTCCCATCTGATTGCGAGCTATCGTTCAGACCTCCCAGCGTCTCTACGTCCTGCTACCACTTCAGATAAAAACACGTTTTGATCAAAATCTGTGAAAAATGAAAGAAATCCCCCGATGAGCTCGACGGGCAGCTTGTGTTCGCGTTACAGTAAAACACACACTAAGTCCTGCTTTACTCATCCTTCCAACCCTTTCCAGTGGCCAACATCTGTCATTTAACTGCTAAAATGCATCAAAATAAATACATATTTTTCTTAAAATCTGAGACTTGTATTAAAACATAAATTATTAACCAGTAGAAAAAAAAGTGAGCATAAATGGAAAAACATGAATAAGCAATAAAATGTGGTGATGGCGTTTTTAATCCGCTGATCCTGTGATGTGCAGTTCGCCCAGATGTGGAAAGGAGATGCAGAGCAAAGGTCCTGCTATCAGTGAAAACCTCCACAAACACTGGCTCTTTGTTTGTGATAAGCCTAAAATCAATCTGGCTGCTCTTCTTCACAGCGCCGAGCATGTTTCACATACCGAGCCCCATCACACGGCCTTTCACCACAGACACCAGATCTTAACTGGACTAACCGCATTTTGTTAAGACAATCTGATTTAATCATGTAGTTAAGCCCCCCCGGTACTGTCCTTCTGGCTGCTGGGCGTGCAGAAACTAGTCAAACATGCAGATTTCATCCCTTTACAGTAATCCTGCTTCAGACTGAATCACTTCGGCATTTAATAAGCTCAAAAATTAACTTCCTGGTTCAGCCCCCCCCTTTAGCTTGCATGGAAAGACGAGGGGGTTCCAGCGTTTACAGAAGCTCAACTTTCTCAACTGAAACAACAACTGAAACGAGCTCATCAACTTCCAGTATTTGGATAAAATTCATACTGAAGGATAAAACCTGGACTCATTTTTTACAGACTGTTCCTTTACATTCCTGCGCCCCCTCCAGCAGGAAGGAGGTGAAGCTGATTAACAGCTTCCACATGACCCATTAAAGCTCTGCCTCTGTGGTTGAGTGTGAAACAGACCCTCGTTTCCTCCCTCGTCATTCTTCATGTGGGACGGGTCCACCTGATAATTCTACATTTCATGGCTGGGCTGTTACATAACTACATGAACTCACCAGCGATTTGTATTTTACAGCATTTTCTTTAGAAAATACGATTTAAAAGGAGGCCGAGTGGCTTTAACGTTGACATAATTTACTTGACACATATTTGATCCTCAGCAATCGACTCTAAATACAAACTATTATCATTTTTACTTCTATTTTCACTTGTTTGCCAAATAAAACTGCATCTTTTATTCAATCTAAATCTTCTGAACAGAATTCAGAAATGTTTGTCCAGCAGAGTACCTCCAGCTTTATTGTTTAGTGCATTTTTAAGATGCAACAAAGAGAAAATAGAAAGAAAGACAAAAATCTGCCATGCTGTGGAATTTAATTTGTTTTTGAGGCGCAAACACGGCTAATCACAACAGCATCCAGCTGTTACTGTCGACATGCATCTTTCTCTGCGTTTATTTCTACTTCCTGAAAGTCTGTTTATTAGTCTGGGCTACACTGTCACCTTAAGAAGACATAAAACAACCTGGCATGGTAACCACTAGTCACATAAAATACACACATATATATTTACACACACGCACATTTGCAAACTAGATTTTGACAGATGTGTGATATTGATCCCATTATTTCCTTCTAATAAACCATAAATATTCTTTAAAAGGCTAATCTGTCAGGATTCATTTAGTTTTAATAAATAAGCTGTAGAAAAGCACGCTGCCGACACCACGACAGGAAGCTTTCTCACCTGGTCGCAGCCGGCGTTGACGAGCTCCTGCAGCATCTGCCGGTTGACTTCTCCCGCCTCCCCCGACTCGTTGGCGAATGGCATGAGGGACTTGCGGATTTCTCGCAACGCATTCTGGTAGTTGTTGAACTTCTGTGGAGGTCGGAGCTGCTGCTGGCGGCTGGCGGCGTCTTTGCCGCTCTTGGAATCGCCCCCCCTGCCCCCATCGGACCGGGAGCTGCCCCCGTGCAGAGCCTGGCTCACCAGCTTGGCCGGCTGCTTCAGGCCCTCCTTAATCTCCTGAAGCCGCTGCCGTGTGTTGCCCACGTACGGAGCTGCTGGGAAAGTCTTGGGCCTCATGGCCTTAGTGCCCAGAACAGGCACCTACTCTGACACACACACACACACACACACACACACACACACACACAGCCTAACACACACACTCCTATAATAATCCTTCTCAAGCTGACTGACCAAAACGAGCCTCCGAGAGTAAAACTGGAAACATTTAGACCTTCTCTGTGTCGCTCAGTCGTTTATGTGCCACTTTGTTTCTGCCTCCTGCTGATGGGGGGGTGGACGGTAGCGAGGTGGAATACTACAAGCATTCCATGGTGTGACTTTCAAGGCTCCGGTTCCAGCTTATTCCAGGAATTGCAGCCGCTCATGAGGGCACGACAGAGCCAAAACATGATGATGCCAATCTGCGCCTGTGGACGGAGAGATGGAGTTAAAACAGAGATTGTGCGAGTTGTTCAGGCTGCAGTCCCCCCCCTGCAGTCGCATCCAAACACCGACTGTAAACCATGAATGTTGAATTTCACAAGCGCGAAAAGTTCAAACTTATTGGGGAATAAAAGATGAAACATCAGGAATTTAAAACATTTTGCCACAAAATGTCCCACGTGGAGGCCGTTTGTGACTTATTACCTGGAGTTAAATTCCACAGCAGTAGTGCAAAGCATACAATGCACTAATGGTGCATACCTTGGGAATAATTCAGGAATGCCAGTGGTCATAAAACCCCACCTGCCCCCCCCTCCACACCCATCAATGCATAGCTGCATTTGCACAACTGAGCCACTGTTGCTGCATACTTCTGCCCCGCGCTCATCGGTGAACACCACTCTGAGAATGCAGATCTCCAGCCAGCCTCCCTCCTCAACACAACCCCCTGGCCTCAGACGCACCCCCCCTCGTTGCGATCCACATTGTGCCACAGCAGCGTTACTCCTCTGGAGCAGATGGGATGACGTGCGGAGGCACATTTCACGTGAGGACTGGCTGGAAACGAGGCCGACAAGCAACATGTGCGACGCCGTTTTCTGCATTTTGTATTCCAATACTGCACCGACACGACACACAAGTTCGCTGTAAAGCTAAAAGCCCACAGCATCCCAAAGGCTGATCATTTTCCTCGTGTTTAACGTAGAAAGCCCCCTTTGGATGGAAAAAGAAAAGTGAGTGGGCAGAATTAACCCTTCACACAAAAGACATCTCTGACATCTGACATGGTCTCAAAAAATATCTATTAGTTTCTGGCTTTCAGATAAATGTGGAAAAATAAAATAAGAAGAAACGTAGTTCCTAAACCACATCACGCATAAATGATCATCATTCCAGTAAATATATTATTTCCTCACATCCAGCTTTATTACATCACAGCAGCTACTGACAAAAACCATTAATACCAAATGAAAACCACTAATACCAGCTGGTGAGCGTAGACATCTTCATGGTTCTTACTATACAAATAATATTCACACAGTAGTAGTAGTAGTTTCACCCCGACCGGCGCCGAGCGCCATAACAATATTTACCGTTTCATTTTATTCCTCTGTACAAGGAGACAGTCTGTACCAGCAGGTGGCTTAGAGATAGAAGCTCGGCCATCCGGGTAGAGCCGCTGCTCCACACGGAGAGGAGCCAGATGAGGAGGGCATCTGGTTAGGATGCCTCCTGGGGGTGTTCTGGGTACGTCGGTGCGGGAGGAGACCCAGGACACGATGGAGAGATTTGATCTCCCGGCTGACCTGGGATCTGCTGCCCTCGCGACCCGGACAAGCGGAAGAAGACGGTACGATGTCTATGTGAGGATTGGGGACGTTCGGGGATATACAGCTAGACATGGCCTCGTTTTTAACCCGTTACTGGTTTCTTCTGTTACTTCCTGCTTTAAAGACTTCACCAGGAACTGTGGCACAAAATGCCAGAGCCGGTTTCGGAGCAAATAAACATGCAGGAGCCATTCAGCTTTGCGTTTGTCTCGATTTATCAGTCCGATTTACAAAAAAAGCCAGTTGAACTGATTCCAGACAATCTGATGCATTTAGTTCAGCTTTCAGGTGGACGTAACAGAAGAAGCTGTAGAGACGGAATAAAATTTTAGTAAAAAATTAAAAAGCTTTCCGTCGCAGCAGGTTTTATTATGCTTAGAAAAGACTGTATGAATAGCAGCTCGGAGCATTTTGTCCTGGACAAATGCCCTGATCAGCATTTAAAATTCAGATATTCTGTTTGAATTCTGACCGTCCACAAGCCGAGGACGCAAAACAGACACGTTCAGCTGCTTATAAGGACATTTAATGAAAATAAACTTTAAAAAATAGTCGAAATGTGTCAAACGTGAAATGGCATTTTATTGGTCAACCAAAAAGCCGTGAGTCCGCATCGCTGAAGCGGCCGACAGCTCGGCTGTCTGGCCAACCGATCAGCCGACGGGCTTCAGAAGGTTTGATTCCAGATACCAACCCGGTTTAGAGCCAACGCAGGGAAACATCTGGCAGGTACAAACACGCAGATGTAACGTTTGTTTGTTGGCAGGTGGATCAATGCAGGAATTTCATTTCTCCTGAATCAGGAAAACTACGGATCACAGGAATGATCTCGGATCCGTTCTGTGTTGGTACCAGAACCGAGAAGTACGGCGGCCTGATGAATACATGAGCGATAATATCCATATTTTCAGGCATTACGTCTCTGCTTTAATCACTCCAGTCATAGAAAACAAAACAGAATTAACCGTTTAACGCCAAGTGCTTAAAGAATCAAATAATTCATTTTAATTCATTACTAATACAATTAAATTAATCAATTAGTTAAAAATACCAAAAGTATTCCATTAAATACAAATTTTAATTGTGTAAAGTGTTGCCAAAAAGTGGAAAAAGCCAACATAACTATCTTCTCCCAGTCTAGAAATGCAATTAAGTGCAAATCTCTAAAATAAATTAAAAATGTGAGACAATAAACCGGTTTGTTTTAGTGAGTCAAGTTGGGCTGAATGGCACGAGATTGCTCACAGAAATAAATGATGCTGTTGCGTGACGCAGAACAGCAATCCCCTAAACAAAAGGCTTCTGGGATCTTTGGATCATAGAACATTAAGAAAATCCTTTAAAGAAAATACATTTAAATAAAAAATGCAGGAAAACAGGACAGATGTTTGTTTTACATAAGACTAAAAGGCAAGGACGCTCCACATAATTACAGGGTGTGTGCAGAAATAAAAAACAAGATGATATTGTGGCAACGATTTCAGCCAAATCGCCCTGAGCTGCAACTGAACAACCAAGCAAAACATGAAACTGTGTTCAGCAGCTTTTTCATCAGCCTGCATCCCTCTGGGCCATTTCTAAGAAAGACACAGCCTCAGTGTGCTGACAAACTCCGTACAGACAAAAACACGGTTTCTTTTTAAATAAAGTGGGTGGTGGGCGACGTGGCGCACGGCCGCATAAACATTTCCCATCTCTGGGATCTCTCGCCTCCATTCCTGCGATGCTCCAGGCGCCGCGTCCGAGTAAAATACCACGGCTGCATCACGGGACAGTCTGTGCTGCCCAAAATAAAGCAAAAAACAAGATGTAAAGGCTGTAGGAGGGTGGTGTCCGTCTAAAATACACAGGAATGCGACATTCACACACCTCGGGACATTCTTACTTTACTCCAACTAACATCTTTAACTCGGTTATTGTCAAGTTGCTGCCGTCGACATATGCAGGTAGAGAGTTTTCCTGCTCCGCATCGCTTCAGAACATTTATTAAACACAATTTCCTCCGGGATGAATGAATTAATCATACAGGCAGCTGACCATAAAACTGGCTAAATGAACTTTGCATTTTCTCTACGAGTACTTACTCCTCACAGAGGAAATGTGCCTTAATGTGTCGCTGATTAGTGCAACAAATCCTTCAGTCTTAACTTTTTACTGAATAAGCTCAGTAAGCTGAAGACATTATTCTACTTTACATCCTGAAATAATGATAGTTTCACATGAAACTAGTCAGATAAACTAATCTCAAAAAGTTTTTAACAAGTTTCCCCTGCAGTTCCCATTACAGCCGCTAGGTGTCGCATCATACAGCAGGTTTTTGGCTTTAAATAACTCAAATAATTGTGCACAGAATACTCAGTCATACTTGCAGGATAAGATGAGATCACATCTCATCTGTCTGGTAGATTTGTAAGAAATGCATCTCGCAGAGGACAAACACAAAATGAGGTTGGCAGCTGGAAGTTCCTCCAGATGCCCCCGTGCATGAGACACACACACTTTGCTTCCTTTCAGCAAGTCAGTGCAACGTTTTCTCATACTAGCAAAGTGATTCGCCACATTTTTAAACAATGACATGTAACAAGCATACCTGCATGCCTTTGTGAAGCAAGCTCACCTCCCCAGACACAAAATTCAACAAATACTTTGCCAGCACACACATCCTACCCCCCCATTTTACAAAGCTTTGCAATAAAACACACAAACTCAGCAGAAATACATGTTTAACATCTGCACTGCCAGCATTCCTGGTGGGATACCTTTAAACTTCCTGCTGGGAGATCCAGATGTGCAGCAGGACAACACAAAACTCTGATGAACTCAATCAAACTAAAAGGTTTTGAAATGTTTGAGAGTAACACACCTGAATGTGACATAAAAGGATAAATCAGGTGTAAAAACACATTATTTATGTACACATTATATAATGTTTTTAATGTTTGAGAGTAACACACCTGAATGTGACATAAAAGGTTAAATCA
>JBAMHX010000014.1:5283862-5294202 GCA_037177515.1 Pseudomugil tenellus | reverse complement strand
GATCTCTGTGAAGCGCCTTGAGACGACATTGTTGGGAAATGGCGCTATACAAATAAAGTTGAATTGAATTGAATTGAGTAGTTATTTGCTATTTTGAGGTCACAAAAATAAACATCTCAGACTCACCTATTTGAGCACACATTCGATAAAAGTGGAGCAAGCAAGCGTGAGACAGGGCAGAATTTGTACACAGGCTATGGGGATACATGGGAATGTCAAAAACTTTCAAAATAGATTTTCTATAATATGGAACTTTAATTTTGCTTTTATATAAGTTTAAATAGCCTGTCCATTCTTCTGTCCATCATTAACAAGGGCATTTTGGTCCAAACACATGCCACCTACTAGATATTTTCCATTTGAGTCATTCTCTCTTTGAAAGCATAAACCTCTTCTTCCTCGTTCTGATGCTCAATATAAACTTCAGCAAGATGTTTTGACCATGTGATTTATTTTTCAGGTATAATATAAACTTCAGCAAGATGTTTTGACCATGTGATTTATTTTTCAGGTATCTCAGGTATATTTATTTTTGCCATAACACTCATTTGTTGCGGAGAGATTTCTAGCCGGAACAGGAAACGCCTGGGTCTGCATCTCTCCTGCTTGTTTTGTGGTCTCTGACTTTTTCCCTCTCTCTCCCCCCCCCCCCCCCACCCCCCCGCACTGAGCAGCCAGAGAGACGTCGTGTGTAGTCAGTGTGCAGTTACACGTATCTGTTGCGAGAGCGCAACAGCCGCATACACACTTCCTGGAGGAGATGGCATGCAAACGTTTTTTTTAGGGGAGGGGGCAGTCTCCACCGTGCTGCGTTGGAGCGGTGGAGTCAGCCGTTTGCTCTGCTTAAGCTGCACTCTCTTTTATAAAGCCATAAAACTACAAAACACATGGATGAAAAATAAAACTACTTCCGGGATTGTTTCAAGGTACAATTAACACTAACAGAAGGTTAAAAGCTCATAAAAGTTCATTTTACATAATATGGAACTTTTAAAAATATGACAGATTTTCCCTAATAAAGTGGCCAGTGAGTATAGTTATTCCTATTTTCTAATAATAAAATTTGCAGTGTTCAAAGATGCAACTTGTCCATATGGAGAAATAAAATGAGCCCAAAGAGATGTTAAACATGTGTGTCTTGTTATTTGTGTCTATATTTGGGGTCTTCTTTATGCATAGGTAGGAAAAAGTGTTGCTTAACATGTGTTTCTAGAAAATCCTTCAACTGATCATTATATGTTATTAGTCTACAAGCTTGATGCAGTCTTTCAGCTTTATGTAAAAAAACACATTTAAAGTTATTTATTATAAAAAAACTGATTATTCTTCTCTGAGTTTACAAGAGAAGGAGCTTATCGGTACCTGCTGGGAGTGTTGGAGCTAACAGGGCAGCCCACCTTTTTTGAGGGGTCATGTCAAGGGTCAGTTCCCAGCGTTTGAACCTAATGCCCAAATGCTGAGGTGAGTTCAGCTTTAAGGTTAGTGATGGTGAATCTCTCAGGATGAAGGGGTGATGACTCCTCTTCAGGAGTCATTAAAGTTTAATCTTCTTTTATTTTACATGTCATTATGCAGTGCCATGTTAAACCTGAAGTGCCAACAATCCAGCAACCTTTTCTGCATGAATGCTCTCACACACGTTTCTAGTAGCTCTATCTTTGTGAGGCCCCTCACTGAAATAACCAATTCCCTAACCTCAACCATGTTTTGTCTGACCCTTAAACCAAAAATTAAAGTAAACACTTGGGTTTACTAGTTTTAAGAAGTTTATAGTTGGAACTTTACACACTGCAACCCAAGAAATAATGAATTCCCCATTGGATTCATGTGTGAGACTCTTCCTGTTTTTAATGAAGGCTAAGTAATATTAGAATAAATAAAGTGAAGTGGCTGTTTTTGAAGCAGTTACATAAGAAATCATGCAAATACATTTAATGCCCCCGAAGAACAAGTTGATAAGAAACAAAGAGGGACGCAGCTGTGCCTGTATGGTATTAAATATTCAGCTTCCAGACAAAAAGATATATGTAACAGAAAAATAGTGTGGTCCTTTGGGGGGAAAAACATGGTGCATTCATCTTCTTGGTATGAAAATAATCTGAATATTTAATTATGCGGAGCTGTGACCTACTGTTGTCTGTTTTATGAGCTGAGTTGGCAAATTTCCTTTTGCTTTTGACCTGCTAAAAAGCAGCGACGACAGTGCTTCAATACCTGGAGAGTTCAGGCTACAGAAAGACACAAGTACCCTGACTTCATCACAGTGTGCTTCAGAGCAGGAGATTGCTAAGAAAACTCTCCTACAACTCCAGTGTTTGTCTATTTGCACCAAATATAATTAAGATTTTTTTCATCCTAGAAATTTAAATCACTCCAATGTATATTTATTAAGGGGCTTAAGAGAAGGGGGTGGGAGCCAAAGTCATTGGATTAAGGGTAATACTGGAGCATTATCTGCTTTAAATTAGTGCTGAATGAGCGATTTGTTCTAGTAGTGCTCTTTTCCAAGACTGATTTGCATAAATGCAGTTATATAAAAGTTCTATAAAAGTGCTTTAACTGAGGTGGAAAGAATCTTTCAGTTTGCCTTCACCAGTCACTAAATAAAAAGATGATCGTGGGACAGAGCACGATTCAGCAGCATAACCATCTAATCTGCACAGTAATCTGGACATAATGGGTCTTTAAAGGAGGACGTTACTAAATAAAGATACCACAGCTGTGTTTCTTAATATATATATATATGTATTTATGGCGTATTAAAATGTTGTTTCCTCCCTTTTTTCCAATTAAAATACAGGTAAATTTAATAATTGTTATGGTAAATCACACAAAATCCTTGTTTAATTTAATAAAGATAATTTTAAAATTACCATTTATTTCCTATTGATTGAATTTCTACACAACCATCTAGACAGATTTGGACATCGATAGATTTATCTTAAGGTTTGTGGCATCTGGAGATATCTTACATGAAGCAAGAAGCGCAGTGGGGTTTAAAACATTTCCTTAGATTAAGCACATGAGTTAAAACAGTGACAACCAGCCTCCGTTCTCTTGCAATGATGCATTTCAGAAACACTTTTAAGGTCATCGTAGTCAGCAAAAATCCTGGATTAGATGGTGTACAGCTAAAGACAAGACATTGACCTAAAGAAGTGATTAAATTTACACCAGATGTTGTTTTTAAATAAACTACACTTGTTTTCTCAGCTGAGATAAGCATCCTTTTGCATTTCTGGAAAATAGTTTAATCTGAAATTTTCTCAGAAAAATGATCCTTTATTGTGAAAGAGGCAAAGCAGCAGTAGAGTGTGGGAAAAGTGTGATCTGGGAATAGGTCAGACTACTGCTAAGAAACTATTGGTTTATCCTCAGAAATACCATGTATGCTCAGGCACTTTTTGGTGTTTAGATGGAAGATATCAACTTTACATTCTCACACAGACAGCTCAAAATCATAGACACTACATTACATCAGCTTTACTTCTGTTTTCCTTTTGGTGAAGAAACAATAATAAGGACAAGATTTTACCCGCAAAGCAAGATTTTGGTATATAACAAGAAAATTCCTATAACACGAGTGAAGAAAAGTACAAGGTTTAATCACAGATTAAATAAATTATTATTAAATTGGCAAGCGTCTTGTCCAGGGTGTACCCTGTCGCTCACTACTAGATGTCAGAACAGGCTGCAGTTTCCCCAGTGAGTGTTGCCAGACCCATTTTACCGCAGCCTGTGTCCCCGTAAAAGAGGTCTGTGCCCTGGTGACTTCTGAGTTAACACGGGATATAACCATCCAGTAGTCAGGGATATGATGATGTAACAGAAGAGAGTTATCCTAGCAGTAAGCACACAGAACATTTCTCATTTCAGAAACATAGAAGAAAAAAAGTAACGTGTGCTCCAATAGATCTAGCAATGCTCCTGTTCTCGACCCTTAATTGCACTAAATCATATAGAAAACGAATAAAAACAATTAAATTAGCTTAAAAAACAAAGAGACTGAGACCAAATATAACACTTACTGTTGAGTTCTTTGTTTATTGCTGATAACTGATGGATCAGAAGATAACATGAGTCCTAACTGATAAGGTGCTCTAAATTGTCAGAGAATAAAGGTTTAATTTGTATTCATGTGGAAAAGTCTCATAGTCTGTTATTATCCACACAAAATGCCCATGAAATGTCACGGTTTGTGTCCTCTTCAGAGCATAAAGTCAAAGTGCTTTTGTTGTTCTCACAGAAACATATCGTCATCATTGAGCTGGACCAGTTTTTCCAAGTCCTTTTTGACATCTGGGAAGCCCTGCAGTGCAATCTGGAAATCATTCCAGGACAGGGAGAAGCACTGGCAGTCCGTCAGCGCCTTCACTGTGGCCAGATGTTTGCCTTTGGTCAGCACACACGTCTCTGCAGACACAGAAGGAAGCAGGAGAGCGTTGTGAATGAGTGTGGAAACCCTAATGATGGGGATGAGTGCTGACGATTAATCCGAAATTAAATGACCAGACGCTGCAAGTTGTTCGGAAAAGCCTGCTTAGCTCTAAGTGTTCAGATTAGGACCTTCTCCCCACTAAAGCCTGCAAATAAAATAGATTAATCAAATTAGAAGAAAAAAATAGATTAATTTTCTTTGGTTTTGATTTCGGAAAGCATTATTCCATCACAGCCTAAGGAAGCGATACACAGACCAGTAAACGCATTTTGAAGAAGCAATTATAAATTTTTGTGCTGTTGGGGGTGAAAAGCTCAAGCGGGGCTAAAAGAAGATGAACTAGTTCCAATTTCCTAAATCACATTTTCTAAATGATACAGGGCTTAAAGACGCAAATCTCTAAACTATGAATGCAGATGGAATATCCAAGAAGACGAGTTTAAAAGCAATATGTAGATTTATTAACAGTTCAGATTTAAGCCTGTTTGGTTGATGCGAGGTGAGCTCAGCAGATCTGTGTGCCCTGAAAAGATATAACATCTCTGTAGTCAGACACTCATTCAGTGCAATAAACTATCTAAACACATATTCAGCTGGGTTCTGTGTCCTCACTTGCTTTAGCAGTGCAATAATAAAAGACACCCCCCACTGGGGGGATTGGCAAGAAAAGCAGAGAAAAGCTGAGTCAAGTTCAGTAAAGTTGAGTCGGACTGCACAATGTGATTCAGAAATGTCATTTATAAAATGAAAAAAAAATACATGAAAAATATGCAACGTATGACTGGTGTACACTCCACACACACACACACACACACACACAGAAATATCGCTTTGGCTGACCTCATAGTTTTCCATTCGTTATTGTGTTTTTTGCTGCCACCAGAAACTGATTTATGAATATTTTGTTCTTCATCCTGTCCCATTTAGCCACACATACTACATATTTTAGTACATTGTTCAACTTTTCAAACTCCCCAAGACTGACCAAAGAGACAATGTTTTACAGAAAACATGCTTTAGTTACTGTAATTTAATTTGCAGATTGAGATAAATACTGTAGCAAAAAGCTGTCAAACTGAGTTTTGGAAGAAAAGCTGCCATGAGATCTAATTCATCTGAAACCATTAGTGTGACAATGCAGACAGATTTTGGTCATGATTTTTTTATATTCAATTCAATTCAATTCAATTTTATTTATATAGCCAAGTATCACAACAAGTTGTCTCAGAGGGCTTCACATGCAGGTAAAGAGAACAATAGCCATAACTTACAATACACACAATTAGTGACTATATTAATTTAAACAGATCCCGGACTTCCTGTCCTTAGAACCTCCTTCGCGGTAAGGAAAAACTCCAAAAAAACCCGGTTGTAGGGAAAAAGGGAAGAAACCTCATGGAGCCCCAGGTGAAGGAGAGATCCTCCCCCAGGACGGACAGGCAAATGTACCGTTTGCTGTTGATTATCTCATCTAAAATCTACAGTACTAAATCGGAGGTTCGTAGCATGCAGTCGTTTGTCCTCGTCCAGACAGGGGGATGTGCATTGTGTGCATGTTATTGGTTTCTTTTTTTATTTTCTTGTATTCCTGTTTTGCTCTGTGTGTTTCTGTTTACCTTCGTGTCCTGTTTATTAGTTTACCTGTTTTGATTAGATGAGCTTCACCTGTGTCTTGTTTAGTTCAGTCTGTATGTAAGTTCTTTGGTTTCTCAGTTCGGGTTGTGGGTTCATTGCGTTTGTTTAGTCTGTGTTTGTTTAGTCTGCGTGGCTTCAGTTTTTGTAAGTCATACCTAAGTTTGAATTATGACCAATAAATCAATCCCTGCTGTCCACCTTGCCTGCATTTGGGTCCACACCCTCCTGAGTTCGTGACACATTTTTAAGAAAAAAATGTTAGCTTAGGAACACTTTGAGGCTTTTTAATTGGCTTTGATAGCTTTGGTTTTTACAGTAATATTACTTTCCTAAAGTTTAATGGATTTCTAAATTAAAGTATTAAACTGATATTATGAAAAACCAAAAGCAGTAAAGATAAGAAACATTACTGTGGTGAATAATTACAGAAAAAAAAGATAAATAAGATTAAGCCACCCCACCTCCAAAAAAGTCTCCATCACACAGCTCCCTCTCGTAGGAATCAGTCTCCATGACAACCTGGCCGTGGTCGATGAAGAACATGCGATCACCCGGAACGTTCTGTCGAACGATGAGGTCTCCCTCCTGGAACACCTCGTACTCCAGTTTGAGGAGGATGGCATGAATAAAGTTTTCGTCTCTATTCTGGAACATTGGCACATTTTTTAGCAGCCGGCTGCACATAACAGTCAAGATTTCCTGAAAAATAAATAGGAATGAGTGTAATCCCTTTTAAGACGCATATTTATTCACATGAATATGCATGAGTCAAAAATATCACAACAATGAATCTGTACGTGTTATGTAAAGAAACTGTATTTTATCTAAGTCAGATGTATAGAAACTACTCGCCAAGTCATCTTCACAAAATACACTTTGCCTTTAACAACTGTGTCTACTGTACAAATTAAATTAACAATATGTGAATATACAATATAAATGTAAATGACAAGAAACTGTGCAGCACTATAAAAACTAATCTAATAACAAAATTAGTCTTTAATTGTATAATAATTGTATATTTATCGCTGTAACCTTGTAAGTAGGGTCTGCTACTTTTTCTTTCTTCTATATTCCTGTCAACAGCATGTCTTGAATTGTAATTGTTCAAGATGCTTCATGCAAATTTTACTACCAGACTCCTGAAATAAATTCAGATATAAGCAGCTGAGAAATGAGCATTCATTTTTAACCACCTCTCTGAGTGCTGAGGACACGATGCCCATGACATCCTTCTCGTCAAACCATTTCCCTCCGTACCGAGCCTGGTAGTAGTTGTTGATGCGAAGCTGCAGCTCTGGTGGGAGCTTCATGAAGGTCATGTAATGCTCCAAACGGCTCATCTGTTTAGAGTGAAAGCACTTTCAGGCAAAGTCCATGACACACATCGATTCCCACAGACAGTACATTTAATCCTGCATCATGAATTAAATAAATGAAATGAAATGAATGAATGAAAATGAAGAAAAATACTTTATTAATCTCAGAGGGAAAGTCAAATTCTGTAGTCATTTGGTTCAGCTGGTTAGAGTTTTTCAGGCACTGGGACTAGGCAGCATGTCTTCCACATCACGGGTGTGTGATGTTCTGTTCTGTTAGCACCTCGAGCTCATCAGTTTTGTTAGCTAGCGAGCTAACGTTACCCATCACAACATTTGAAAGAAACGGTTAAATCTCGTTTTCTCTCTTTCTCACTCCTGCACTGCATCCTGTTCTCTTTCTTTTCAAGCCCATCAGTTGATCTTGGTGGTAGTCTCGTTGCCATGGAGACTCACCACAACAAGTCTTAAAAGAGCAGAAAAAATATGCCGAAAAACTCCTGCTTCTTACCAGTCGAAAAGACCTCTTGGAAAACCTAAATTGACGGCTCATGTCTTATAAAAAAAGGCATAAAAAGCATCATAAAGGCATAGCTCCACTTCCACAACTACTGATATGTGTTTCTCCATGAAATGAAGACTTAAAAAAGAAAGAGTCCTAACCCCCCCAAAAAGATCACAAATTGTTGCATTGCCTTTCTTTGATCACAGCATTGTTACAACAAGCTTCTTCACTTCATTTCTATCCTGTGTTGCACAAAGAATTTGCAGACGATGAAGATTTGCAGACGATGAAGATTTGCAGACGATGAATATTTGCGGACGATACATCCATTGTGGGGTTGATCAACAATGATGACGAGCCAGCAGACAGGGTTCGAGTACTGACGGTCTGGTGCAGCGACAACCACCAAGAAGACGGAAGAACTCATCATCGTCTTCCGTAAAACAAGAACCATCCGACACTCAGGCCAGAGCATCAATGGGGAACAAGTGGATCGGGTCAAGAACCTCTAGTCTCAGAGAACCCAGGCTGGACTGGGAACACCACCCACATCAGCAAAAAGGCCCAGCAACGCCTCTTTTAATGGGAATGCTGAAGAGAAATAAAGCCCCCCCACCTCTGCTGAAAAATGTTTATCACTGCTGAGTAGAGCGTCCTGACCTACTGATGTACGGCCTGGTCCGCCAGCTGCACTGCATCCGAGAAGAAAAACCTGCAGCGGGTCATCGAGACTGCTCAGTGGATCCTTGGCTCCACACTTCTACGCTTGGAGGAGATCCACACAAGCAGGCTTCTTCGTTGGGCCTCCACAATGATCCCACCCACCCAGGACACACTCTCCTACCTCGCCTCTGGTAGACTCAGAGTCATGAGAGCCTGCAACAACAGACTAAAGAACTTCTTCCCCATGGCCCTGAAGACACTGATGCAGGGATCATGACCACCTCACTTGGACTGCTGTACAATGACAATAAAGTTTCTATGTATAAACATTTACAAAGATCTTGTATTGATTATGGGAGAGTACCAACACTCCCACACACCCCAAAGATTCCCAGTTGGGTTCAGGTCTGGACTCTTTGGTGATCAATACATAAAACACATGTATTATTTTTTGCCATCTGAGAAAAAATCAGTTAATGGAATAACCTGATCACCTGGTATGCCTGGCTACCTGGTATATTCAGGTAGCCATCTGATCTTATTCTTTGGGCAGATAATGTTGCTGAAACTAGACCTGACCTACTGCAGCAACTCCAGATCATAGACTTCCCCCACATATTTACACTGTATGATGTGCCTCTCTTCTTACCCTTATGCCCCCATCACTCTGGAACTGTATAAAGCTGGACTTGACAAACCACATGACCCTCTACCACTGCTCCAGAATCCAGTCTTTATGCTTTCTAGCAAACAGACATTTTCTTCAGGTAGCTTCACTGATTAGTGGCTTTCTTTTAGCTACATAGTTATTCAGTCCCAATCTCTTCAGTTCCCTTTTGAATTCGTGCATTTTGCATGATTAAACATGAGTTTTACTGGGTTTTTTTTCTTCAGTTTGAGTTCACCAAATGTTTAAGGGATTCCTGGAAGATGATAGTTAACCAACATCCTTCCCGTTTTAAATATTATGTTGGACAGTTCATAACCAAGTTTAAGTCACTTTCTCTGCTTAATGCACTATGATGATTTCTTCTTTTTTAAATTGACTAACAACTTTTCCACATGCCTGTTTAAGAAATGAAAAGCTTCTAAACTACCTTCCAAATTTGGACTAGATCATTCATACACTATGATAAACACAAATAAAAAGGAACCTTAGATCTGTGAACAGAATGGGTCGAGATAAAGGGCTAAAATCCAAAAGAACCTTGCTCTTGTATTCCTTGGCTGCTGGGTCGAGGTTGGCGATCATGGCTGTAGCGTTGGCCACTAGCACGGTGTACATCAAACAGCCAGAAACCATGCTGACCATGACGATCCACAGTTCAACATAATCTGCAGAGAAGAATAACAACCCGTGTTAGGAGTTCACTTTTATTTTTTTTGGATAAAAGGAAAAAAAAAATTCTCACTTGTTGGTGCATCCATAGAGCCATAAGAGAGAGCAATCATCTGCGAAAGAGCTCGGAAAACCCCCCAAGAGTATTTTACAATGACTGTTGCATTCTGGGGGAAAAATGTTTGTTAGTTGTGTTTCTCCATATAGTATGTAGAGAAGACAAAGGACACACAGCTAGTATGGATCCGTATTAAACACTCGCAAAAAATATTTGAAACATCTGGATTGAGTTCCCGCAAACAATTATCTCATTTTGTTGAACATCTGGTGAAGTGAACAAGGTGAAGTGATGAGAAGATATCACCAGAAGGGTCTCTACTTGGGATTAACAATTCCTATAATCTCTGCATTTCATTGATACAGTACCAACAATTTTGTCCA
>JBAMHX010000014.1:5239354-5257991 GCA_037177515.1 Pseudomugil tenellus | reverse complement strand
GGAAAACAGGCGTACTCACAATCTTCCTGGGTGGTAGTCAAACTACCAACCCAGGCTGGATTTTCCTTGCAGACATGGGTCACTTGCTGTGCAGCGATACCAGCGTCGCCACGATCCCGGCTCCTGTCAGACAATCTGTCTGTCCGGCTCTCCCTCTGCGACCACTCTGTTCTCCTTTTTTACCTTTTCTCTTCTTGCATCACAGCTGTTGCTAGTTTACTGATTGGGGCTGATTAGTGTCATGTTGACGGGTAATTGACACACACACACACACAGACAATAAAAAACTGCAACCCATAAACCAATAAAAAAATATCTGTGACCAAGCAATTAAAACAATTTAGAAACATGCAGTTTTAAAACATGCATAAAACTCAATCTGTACCCGTCACAAGAGGACAAGAGTTGCTTAAAGCTATTTACTCTTCATGCAAAATATCAGTTTCATTTTAAGCCTATGTTTTCATTTATCGTCCCTCATACATAAATACAGAAAATAAACTACTATACCTCCTTGAAAGTCTCTTATATCCCTTTTTCTTGCATTGACTTGCCATGTGATTGGCTGATTAGCTGCTTGTTTTACCTGGCAACTAAATGGTGTTCCTTGTAACTACAGTCTCTGGGTTAGGACTGTTTGAGTTCAGGAAACTTGTATTATAAGATGTTAAGGTGGATTTTTAGCTCTGCTTTAGCTTTTACTGGTTGCTCCGTTGTGATCTTTTGAATATTTAACCTCTAATCAGACTGAAATGAATATATTTGCATGATGCACAAACCCACTACTAACATAGATCTGTGTAAAGAGTGTCTAATTTAGGTGAAAGACTTTCTTTAGACTTTGTTATTTTAAATATTTGCTATTCTCCATGATGAATTTTTCAAAAGACGCACATATAAAATGTTTACTTTGTTTTTCTGCAGGGTGTTTGTATAAATATAAGCAACTTTTTAAAAGGAAATAATTAAGCTGATTCCGTGCAAACGAATCAATGACTTGCCACTTTGACTGTTTTGTATCAGGAGGATGGTGTGAACATTGTTTCTTTTCAGATTACTGTCCTAACTGTGGGTTTCATTTCTTCTCTGCAGCTGATACTGATGGGAATTTAGCACCTCGATTCCGAAGGGAAAGAGCGCCACTGGCTCCTACAGATACCCCGAAACTATGAAAAGAGTCTCTCCTGGAAATACCTTGTTATCTTCAGCATAGCAGTAAAAGTCTGTGATGTCACACTATCTCCTCCCTTGCAGTCCATACTCTTCTTTTCTTTTGGAAAATGAACGTTTCCTTCAGGAGTCACACAGACTGAAGTTTTGCTATTTGCAGAGCCAAACACTTACACACACATATTATCCTTCCATAATATGCTATATCTATATTAACATAACATTATTAAACTAGAAAAGCACTTGGAGAGTCGTTCCCCCTCAACTCCCCAGATGACCTCAACATTTTAATCATCTGTTTCTGGTCACACTTAGAGAAAAATGTGTCCATAAGTTTTTAAATTGTGTTGCAAAGAAACCAACGTCAGCAGAATGATAACCTCCATGACAGATTTAATAAAACATTAAACTGAGATATATTTTATCTTTGAAAACATAATGTGTTAATAGATGTTAAAGTAGCCTGACTTCATACAGAAGAAGCAATAGTTATGTTGGCTCTGCAGCACTAAAAGTGCCTTTTAACAAAAAACAGAGAAATCATCGCTTTTACTGGTTTCTAGAGGTGCAGCTAAAGTCTAGCTAACGTTATGTAACACCCCATTTCAGGATGATATGGAAGTTTGACACTGATAATTTGGCTAAATTAGGCTTATAAAAATAAAGATGAAGTCATTAATCCACCTACAAAATATATGAGACCCAAACTTTAAAGCTATCTTAAAAACATTTCCAGTAGCTGCAGTCTCATTCATAAATGGTTACCTTTGGAGTTAAAGCCACATGGCTTGTGACTACTTTTTTCAACCCTTCTGAGTCAAAAAGGAAAATACTTTAATCTGTTGTTACAACAGTTTAATACATAATCTTCTTTTTACACATTTTCTACTGGACAAACTGTACACGTACAGGCAGGAAATAAAAAAAAGTACATCAATAACATAAAACTATTGGTGTTTAGTGTCCGTTTTCTGATATCAGAGAAAAGCTCTGTTCTGGTAAACACAGATATTATTTTGTAACCAACATATAAGAACAAAGTGCAGAGAACTATGCAGACATCTTTCCATGTGTTACTTAAACGGCTCATGAAGTTTCTGAAATGGTAATTTTATGTTTTAAAGTGTTTTTTATGTTACTGACTCATAAAATAAACAGTTTTTGTCTCATTTACAAGATATGACTGAAACTTTACTTTCACAATGTGAGAAATCGATCACACTGCGAGCAAAAGGAACCAAACTCTGACCACATGCTGCTTTTTTTCATACACAGTCAGGTTGCATTTGTTGTAAGTTTCACATCATTGAAAAGAGACTGTGGTCAGATTTCTGCACCAGATGCAGATGTGTTAACAAACCTGTGTGTGGTGTATCGTCTTGCAGGTCTGCAGACTGTCCATGAGTCTGCAGACATGTCACATTTAAACTGTAATGTGAACAACTGTTTAAAAAAACAAAAATGGAATAAATTCAGTTTCAGATAAAAGTTGAATTTGAAGATAACATTACACTTCTGACCTTTAGCAGATGAAGGTCAGTTCATCATCCATCTTCCTTCATCTCTGTGAGAGGTCTCCAGCCAAATAGTCTATTGATGACTCTTGTTTTTCCACTTCCTTTTTTGTTTTTGCTTTCATTATATGTATTCTTACATACATTTATTTCTTGCGCATTTCTTTGCTAAATCAGCCATAAAAGGCATCCAAAGTGGGGAGTGTGTTGATATCCAGTTGTAAAGTAAAGTCTAAAGTAAAGAGAGAAATGCAGGATGCAGCAGGGCAGTGATGGCTCCAGGATGGTGTGTCATCAATCAGAAATGCAGTTTTAGGGTCAGAACTTAGTGTTGCTTGGAGACAGTGTGATCATTGCTTTTGATTTTTCTGTTTGTTCCACACATGACTTAGATTGAAAGGGAAGTTTAAGCGTTATCAAATGCTTAAACCTGATGGACTAGATGCCTTCGGTGAAAATAATGATGAGAAAAAAAGTAAAAATGAAGATTGTGGAGCAGCTTACAAAGAGAAGATTTGTTATCTGTATCCATTAAAATAATAGATAGTTTCCTTATTTAACTTTCAGCTTTGGTTGTGATCAGCAAAACGTAATGAAGTCATGGGAACTTGGTCTACTATCACAAATTTGGCAACAAATTATTGTAAAAATAATTCTGTCATTACGACTCAGCTTGTAGGCCAGGATTTTTAAAGCTTTTGTAACAACAGAGTATGTAACACACAAATAGACACTGTGAATATTATTTTCCTGTTATTGATGACAGAAAAATGAAACATAAATATTTATATGAAGTCTTTAAAACGGGGCCAACGTTTCTCTATGAAGCCTTTATGTGCAGTGAAAGTATTCTTTTCTGTGTTTTTGTGTTTATCGCCACACCATGCAGCCCTACTCATTAGATTAGATTTACATTATTGATGTTCAACCCAAAGACACATTTTATGTTCTCTTGTTAGCAGAGCAAGAAGATTTTCCACATTTTTCTTGTAAATATCTCTGTCAAACTGATGAGTTAATCATCTAAATAAAGGATGTGCTGCATTTTGACAGACAAAAAATGATTCATTACTGTTTATTTCTTCAAAATAACAAAAAACTACGAAACAAGCCAAGAATCCAAAAGGATTTCATAACTCACACTTGACCACACTTATAGGAGAGTTTTAATTCCTCTTTGATTCAGAATAAAAGTTAGTATGCGAAAACAATGTGTTATATTGTTTTTATGGTATAACCACAAAGAAAACAACCAGGAAGTGCAGTTAGTTCATTTCCAGTATACGTAATTGCAACACAACGGCTCTGTCCAATCAGAACCCTTCCCAACCTGCAGATCTAAAACAGATTTAAGAGAAGGCAAATAAACGTCTTTCTATGCAAACCTCAATTCAAAATGAGTATTTTTGTGTAAACCTGAAGAAGAGTAGTTTAATTCGGAATTATTTATTTTGGAACATTAATTAAAAACATCATGTAACTGTGGCCATTGTATACTTTCAAGCTGCAAGAGTGACCAAACAGGCAAATAACACAAGCTGCAAATACACAACAGCGCTGATAAGAAATAAAAAAATAAACTTTTTTTTTTAGCAATTACAGGTTTGCATTTCCAGCTTAGCGTAATGGGCAGAACTATAGAACATAGAACACACACACACACACACTTTGAGTAGATCTTTTTTCTCAGAAGCCTCTGCAGACCTGTACAAACTCATGGGACCATGGAACGCCTCGCCTGAGATCTATGTTGATGACACACACTGGCTCTTCATTCCTAGAAGACAAACACACATAAATGAGACGAAAACATTACTCGGTAAATGAAAAGATGAGTAAACATTGCATTCAGTAAAATGACACGCAGACTTTTCCACGTTTTAGTCAAACAAACCAAACTGACTTTGGCTGTGCTAGTTATGTATAAATCAGATGTAAGTTCATACTCTAGATACCATGAAGCAGAGCTGTGTGATGGTATAGATCTTCATACATCATCACAGAAAAACTTTGAACTGGAGAAATACCAGTCAGTTCAGCTCCCACTTATCTCCAACCATATGGTTCATATGGGTTAACCAGGCGGACAAATAGAAAAGTTTGGAATCCTAACTAACTTTTGGTTGGATGAGTGAAAGCATTTGGAATTACGATCCTTAATGACAAACATTCATTTCTGTGTCCTATAAGTACATTTAGCTGTTTTTATAGCATTGTTGCACCATGTGTTTGGTGTAAACATGGTGGCCTGATGTCTTCATAGAAAGCTAGTCCACATTGTCTGTGCCATAAAGACTGCTTGGACATCATTGTGAATACAGCTTAAAAAAAAACGAGCTTAAGTCAAATGTTATTAGCTTAATGGTATATTTATTGGGTTCCTGGTGAGTAAATTGAGAAAGACGCTACAACATTAGCTTTATTTTCCCTACAAAGTAATGGAAGTTAACGGAGACTAACCAACTGGCCAAAGTGGGTTGCTTTGGCTTTACTCATTCTGAGCCAAACAAAAGGATCATAACCCACTTTTGTCACCATCATCTCATAAAAATCATTGGCTGGCTCCTTTTTTCATCCCTTATCTGTGAACCCTGAAATAACCTCAGTCAGTGTCTGATATGAAAAACTGAAACCAGCAAAAACTGTGCTAACCCACCACTCACACCCTGTCCTACAGTTAGGTTAGCTGACAACCACTTCATGTTAAGCAGAGATTAACTGGCAAATGTGAAAACAAGCAAATTAACGAGACAAACTTCAACAAAACAGCTTTCAACTTATGATCCAGTTTCGGTTAGCTTCTCTGAGCTGACTTCCCTGCTGGCTCAAAGAAGCTAACAGCTGCAATTAGTCCTGATCAATAACAGGAAACCGAAAAGATTAGTTAATTAAAAAAAAAAAACCGTTTGGACCTTTCAGCACCCTCATAGTTGCTGGTCCATTCAGAGGCACCATAATAACAACTGCATCACAAATATGGCAGCTGGCCAAAGACAGCAAGTGGATGGAAATCGTCTCATATAAGACAACAAAAAAAAACCCCCAAAAAACTATTTAAATTATGGGATTAGATTAGAATTAAAATTAACTCAATGATATATTCTGTTTTTCTGTCTTTGACTTTGATACTCGCTGCAGGTAATGCTGCTAATTTCTGTCTTATTTCTCTTGCAGCTACATTTACCTCATGTTTGTAATTTATGGTCAAAGCAATGAAATAGAAAAAGAGAAAACAGTTTTGTCATGCTCTCTGTGTTTAGATTACACTGGAAAATAATGCTTAAGAGGTGGGAAGCTGTAAGTTTGCAAACATTCTGTTGTTCGATGCTCACTAAATGCTAACTGAAAGAAGATCTTTGTTGTCTACAAACCTGAGACAAGGCAGCTCTGAGACACACACAGACTTGATGTGGACTTCTCCCTGTCTGTAGAAGCGAGAGCCGGTATTTTTCAGTGTGATGGAGCCGATTTCACACGCAGCAGCTGGGTGAGCCAGCACTGTCTTGTACACCGTTGTATCTTTTTGACTGGAAGAAACAATGCACGCATCAGTAATACTGTCACAACTGCAGTCAAGACAAAACACCTCAGTGCAGGATCTCAAACTGGTGCTGGAGGACCACTGTCCTACAGGTTTTAGATGCTTCTCTGCTTCATGTCAAAGTCATATCAGAGTTTGCATGTTCTCCCCATGTCAGCGTAGGTTCTCTCCAGGTATTCCAGCTTCCTCCCACTTTCCAAAGACATGTATGTTAGGTTGATTTGTCCCTATATGTTGGCCCTGTGATAGACTGGCAACCTGTCTCTCCCCTGCTAATAGCTGGGAGAGACTCCAGCCACCGTGCGACCATGAACTGAGTTATGTGATATGGAAAATATTTTAAGTATCCTTTTTGTTTTTATTTATTTATTTGTTTTATCTTTTTTCCAGCGACTGTCAGAATACTTATTTGAAATAAATTATTTACAGTAAATCTAAAAAATAATAAGAAAAAAAGTATTCAAACGATTTATGACCACATTCATTTCTCATCTGGTTTAAAAACCAATAAAACTTCTGACTGCTCTATGCAAA
This sequence comes from Pseudomugil tenellus, assembly GCA_037177515.1. Classification (NCBI taxonomy): domain Eukaryota; kingdom Metazoa; phylum Chordata; class Actinopteri; order Atheriniformes; family Pseudomugilidae; genus Pseudomugil; species Pseudomugil tenellus. The sequence goes on along the minus strand of JBAMHX010000014.1, from coordinate 5,251,232 downwards.
AATATTTCTGCTGTCTCAACATTTCAGCATTTCCTGCACCTGGCTGAAGCTCTTCTCTCAGAATAGAAACTTACCTATTTTTTCTAAAAAAAAAAAAAAAAAAAAAAAAAGACAATATGCATGCAGAGAAGTTGCTTATATCTCCAGATGTGAGGCCAATGCTGAATATGAAGAATCTGAATATTTTTGTTCCACTTTCCTTTTCAACCAATGAAGGAGTTTAGCTCCTGTCACAGCTGCATTGAAGTACACCAGTTGTAGGCGTTTACTTTAGTTTCCCCAAGAAGACATTTTCATCAGTTCTCTTGAAAGTTTTGTAATTATCTCAAAGGAACGTTTGTCTTTGCTATACATTGAACTTGTACTTAAATTTAAGAATTTATTTGGAGTACATCTGAACCAGAATTTGGGATGAGCTCCCTTTATATTTGTTATATAAAACTCTTTTTTTCTCTCAGTTTTATGGTTTGTTTCAAAGATGGACATTTAATCTAGAACTGCGTCTTTAACACATTGCATTGCATTAGTGGATATTCCCAGTTTTTTTTTTTTATTTCTTTTGCTCATTTATCTTTTTCAAGGATTGAGAAAAATATATAAACATTTGTTTTAATGAGTAAAAGTAACCAAGAAACGAACCCAGATAGAAGGACTTTACATTTTTCTTCCAGTTTCTAAATGAGCAAAGGACCAGTTTAAAATAAGATTCATCCCACAGCTGAGCTGAAAAGACTTAGCCTACAGTGACATTAAAAAGTGAGATCAGTGAATTTTTTTTGGTACTATGAACAGCTAGATACTTAAAAAACCATCAGTTATGTGACACTCACAGTCGGATTCGGTGCTCTGTTCCCCGGTCCTCAGTCATCAGTGCCACTTCCACCTCGGCACTCTTATCCAGGGGCAAAACTTCCAGCACTAGCAAAATGTGATGAGCTGAGGAAATAAGGTTTAATTTATATCATATAGATTAAAAAGGCAACTTTTGTTGCTCTACCAGAAAGCTGACATATTTTAGCTTTAAATCAATGAAGAAATTTTAAGCTGGTTTGCAAAATTTTGTAGGATGAAGCAAAGATAAAGTCTAAAGTGACTACTTTCTAGAAGCTGACCTCATGTTTGGTTTGGGTTTGGATAAAAAAAATATTTCAGTAGTTTTAAAAGTAGATCAAGGTTAGAATAATAAAACAAAAACTTCTTTTTACAATGCAACTCTAATATTCCTCCAAGGCACTTGCAGGCTTCCAAGACAAGTTTACTTGCATTTACTTGCATTACATAAAACCATTAAAAGCATCACAACTTTTTTTTTAAAGTTGAAAAAGAAATTAAGGAAATTTAAATTAAAAATAAATCAAATACATTGAATAAAATTTACAGTTGTGATACAGTTTGCGAATGCAGGCGACTGAAATGGGTTTCCTCCGCAGGGTGGCCGGGCTCTCCATTATAGGCCTTTTCCATTAGTACTCCACCCGGCTCTACTCGGCTCTACCAGGCTTCAGGGTATTTCCACTATAGATACTTTGCGGTACCTGCTTTCTTAAGGTTCTGAGTATAAAATCTGGACCCCAGGCTGGATTAGTGATCAGCCTGGAGCTTTGGTATTGATAGTGATCCGGGAAGCAGCTTCAGAACCAACACCGACATGCGGCAGCTCTGAACGTTAGCAGCTTCATGACATCTCTGATCGCAGCGGCACATTCAGAACCTCTCCCATCATACTGGAAAACCATTAGAGTCAAGTAGAGTGAAGTAGGTACTAATGAAAAAGGCCCAGTAGAGATAGGTCAAGAAGCATCCGGGTCATCCGGGAGGGACACAGAGTAGAGTCGCTGCTCCTCCACATGGAGAGGAGCCAGATGAGGAGTTTCAACACATTCTGCCAGCTTTTTTTTTTATGTTTTCTTGATTAAAAAAAAGGAACGCTTGAAGTCTTTGTGTCACACAGAAACACTCACTGCAAAATGGCGCTGAAGAAGTTGTGAGCAGGAACAGTTTCTGCTCTTTGGGAATGGGTGATATGGTTATCCCACTGTTTTCTGATAAACCTGAAACACATACATTACAAGGGATAGTCGCAGTTTTGGCTTCCATAAATACTTCACAACTAAAAATAAGGAGGTTCGTGTAAGTGAAGCTGAATAAATGGCGTAAAGGCGCCATGTGACAAACCAGACATGCTAGCTGAGTGCAGCCTGATGTTGAATCTACAGGTATTATTGACAATAAACACACTTATCCCTTTTATATATTTATATATTTTCACATATTGTGTCAAATTAATCTAATTATTTTGATCTAATTGTAAAAAAAATATTCATTTTCTCAAGATAATTCTATAAGTGAGATGATCTCAGCAGGTCATGTATGACTTATTCATTGTGTTATTACCTATCAGTGGACATGACCCCTTGAAGATGCCACAGTCCACACAGTTCCCCTTCAGGAAGTCCTCATAGCTGGAGCAGGGGATCCCCAATAACTGGCACGAGCTGTTCAGAGCGCTCATGTAGACGTGGAGTGCCCTCATGTGGTCACAAATTACATAGCCATACACTGGAAAGTACAGAAGAACTGACAACAAACGGGAGCACTAAGGGAGCCAAATGTCTCTGTCAGAGTCAAATGAAATGCATCCAGTAGCTTCTACATGAAAAAGCACAAGCTTGAAAACATCCCCGCAACTCTCACTTACTTTGGATTTTTCTCAACTTACTTGAGTTAAATCTGGAACGTGCACATCCAGTTTGGTCTTTCCCACCATTCAGGAAGTAGTCTACATGACCAACGGGGATGGAGATACCAAAATCTGACAGGAGACACCCTCATTAGTGCCGGCAACACTTTGCTCTTGCAGTAGCATTAAAACAAAGGAGGAAGGTTCCAGCCTGAAATAAATCTGTTTCTAACTGTAAAGCTATATGTCTCCCCCCCACACCTTGAGAAAAAACATTGACCTTTTGTGTTAGAAGTTATTATTGCTCAATCACCCATCAGTGCCAAGTTTGGGTATTTCTGCTAGGAACATGCAGACTAAGAGGTCACAGAGTGTGTTTGTGTTATGCAGAGGACTGCTGGAACCAGTTCTGATGAGCTTCAGTGGGCTTTATGCTTTTTCACACTCAGAAGAACCGATGAAATAAGAAACTATGAGCAGAAGTTAACTGCTAGCTAGCAGAGACAAGTGGATGCTCCCCAGATCCAAGCAGATAGGGAGTGAATCCGGCGATCAGCTGTCTGCTAGCTGCTTGACCAGGATAGCCCATGCTAGACCCTGACCTTTCACCTTTCTCCTTGTAATTTGCTACTTGTAACTTTATGATGGGCAGAAATGATGGCAGAGATTAGCATGTTTATAGATCTTTTTCACTAAAGAAGATAAAAAACAAAAAAAAAAGTCTGTCATACCAAGTCTCTAGTAAAGTTTTGCAACAAGATCCACTAAAAGACTAGAATTTATTTAGCTGGTTGCATCTCCAACAGTTTATCTGCTCAAAGCAAACTCAGACAGATAAAAAAATAAAACCGGGACCACAGGAAGATAAAGATTTCTCACAGTCAGAGTCCGTGTGGATGGCATCAACAAACTGAGCGTCAGATGGGTCCAAGCGGTCATAAGCATCTGCTCCTTTAAACATCGGTCCAGCAGGGTCCAGACCTCGAAGAAAAGAAGGAAAATCTCAGTCTGAGAAGTAAAAATCTGTTTAAATCAATAACCTCACTGTAAAATGACAGGATAATGATTTTCTTTCTACACTCTGATGATCAGATGGCAGTAAAACAAAACTTGCTTTTATTTTACCGCTTCATGAGAATATATGCAGAACGCAAACAGAAATGTAGAAAAATATTCAACATTTTTGGGATGTTTTGTGTTTTATATTTGGAAATGTTTAAATATTGAAGCTTTGTGATGGTTTTTGTTCCATATGTGTGAAGTCCCTACCACACCAGCCTCCCCAGTCAGAAGAACAAGGCCCCATATCAACAATTGAACAGTGGAGTATTGTATTACGTGATGTGTTATTGAATGAGGAGACTGAGCCTCTCCACACTACCTCAGAGTGTCTCTAATCCAAGTGCTTTAGTGCTTTGAAGAGCCTTGCTAATTTCCCAACATAGCATGGGGCTCTGTGAGAGACTTGCAGTCATTCATTGGTCTGTTGCTGTAACCTCTGTGTCTCCACATGCAGCAATGTGGCTATTTTTGTTTTTCCACTGCACAGTTATAATCACATTAATATGAACAGTAATAATCTCCCCTTTGTCTTAGTGATGCATCCAGTAAATAACATGTAAACTGAGTCGGATAATGCACCAACTTCAGAAATGTTTCTATAATTTAATCACCTGTTATTCTTCCAATCTTTCCTTCAAACAGAGTCCCAACAAAACCAGCAACATGAGCACCGAGACTGACTCCAATGAAGTGGAAGGACTCTGGTTTGCACCCATGGTTCTGTTGGATAAAATAGCCCCAATATTACTCTTAAATCCAAATTTCAAAGCAAATTTAAGGAACTTGTAAGAACAATTGTAGAATAGCTGAAGGATTATGACTGACATGGTTATTAAAAACAAATGCTTATTTCCCGTTACTTTTCCACAACTGCCTTGTTTCGTTACACCCCGTTTGTTTTAGAGTAATAATAATAATAATAAAGCATTTCATGTATATATTACTTTTGGGGAGTTTAAAGGTGTTTTACACAATAAAACAAGTTAAGACATGTGGACAAGGAGGTGAACAGCAGTTTTTAATATATTGAAGTCTATTGAGTTTGATGGTAGTCAATAATTTCTCATCAACCATTTATATAAAAATAATTGTAATGTATTTTCATTACATGCACTTGTTAATTTCAGCACCATAAGCTTCAGGAAAAATATACAAACTTCTAAAAAATTAAAAATGTAAATATTAACCGTAACCTCTTGTTTCTCTCACCTGTAGCTGGTTGATGAGGACAGATATCTGCAGAGCCACCTCCCTGTGCTTTTCCACCACCAGGTTGTAGGCAAAGGATGCAGAGTAGATCCAGTCCACCACCAGCACGTTTACGTCCTGAGCCCTGAGAAGGCCCTGAGCCAGCTCCTTCAGCCAGGATGGCTTGCTACCCAGAGGCCTGCCAGAGTCAAGTTACAGGGAAAAAAGAAGAGTGATCATGCTTTTCAGGATGTGTTTTATAGACTTTTATTGTTTTGATTTGACCATTTTAATTAAGTCTTAGGGAACTCTTGGCTGGCTTAAACACACAGCTAGCAGATCTCATAACTGTGTGTTTTGACTCAGGGATTTATTTAGAGTCATGTCTAATGATACATTTTGTTTGATGCTGGTCTTTGTAAGAGTTTGCTGTATCAATATTATTGTGCCCTGCCTTTTATTTTTACCTTGCAAATCATCTAAATGCTATTGTTCATGTAAAAGCTCAACCAGGGACAATATATGAAAATAAGGAAAACCTGTTAAATATTTGCACAGTACAAGTTTCTTTCTTTGTATTAAAACTACACTGAACTGTGTCATTTCTATTTCAATCAAATTCCATCCTTGCTCCTCTTCTTTTCTGGCAAAAATATATTAAACCCAAGACTGGTTTGTGAAACAAGGTTAAAGTAAAGTCAAAGAACCATGATATGTTCAGTTTCAGCATGAACATCTAAAAGCAGAGTTGAATACAAAAACTGTTCCACCCTTTCCTACTTCACCATGGACTTTTGGATTTGACATATAACAAAAGAAACATTTTTGTTGTTAGATTTTGCTTGTATAGCACACTTCATGTACAATTTAAAGCGTTTTACACAGAAACATAAAAAGCATTACACATGTTGTAAAGAAAAACAGCAGCAAATAGCAAAAATCACTATAAAATGGCGAGGTGGTTAGCGCTGTAGCCTCACAGCAAGCAGGTTGCCGGTTCGATCCCCGGCTCGGGCGGTGGCCTATCTGTGTTTGCATGTTCTCCCCGTGTTAGCGTGGGTTCTCTCCGGGTTCTCCAGCTTCCTCCCACAGTCCAAAGACATGCAGCTTGGGGATAGGCTGATTGGGGACTCTAAATTGACCTTAGGTGTGGTTGTTTGTCTATATGTGTGGCCCTGTGATGGACTGGCGACCTGTCCGGGGTGTACCCCACCTCTCGCCCGTTGGCTGCTGGGATTGGCTCCAGCCCCCCCGCAACCCCGTTTGGGAATCAGCGGTAGAAAATGGATGGATGGAAAAGAAAGATTAATAAAAACTACTGTGAAGATTTCATGCACATGAGAAAAGAACCATCTTTAACCTGGATTTAAACAAACATACATTTGGTGAAAGTTTTATCTTTACTGGCAGTTTGCTCCACTTGTTTGCAGCTAAATGCTGCTTCATGTTTAGTCTAGACTCTGGTCCAGATGCTGGTCCGGTCTCCAGTCTGGACTCTGGTCTGGACTCCGACCTGGACTCTGGTTTCTGATGAATCCTCTGAGTCTGTATCTCAGTTTAAGTCCCATCTGAAGACTTACTTTTTCCAGCCTGTGCAACAGGATTCTGTGATCTATAGTATCAAACGCAGCACTGAGATCCAACAGAACCAGAACTGATACTTGACCAGAACCAGTATTGAGCCTAATGTCATTTAGGACTTCGACAGGAGCTGTTTCAGTGCTGTGATGAGGTCCGAAGTCCGACTGGAATTTATTTCCACTTGCTTTTAAGACGTCAGTACTCTGGTTAAATGTTTATAGGTCTTCATTATACAGCAATTTGCTTTTGGAGTTGCCTTTGGGAAGTTACAGGTTTAGCTTTCTAAGTGAGCAAAAGTTACAAGATATCCCTTTTAAAAAGCTGATTTTTAAGTAGTTTGCTTCTCACCTGTACCCGTGGATAATGACCTTCGTCGGGCGGGAGATATTGAAGTAAGAAGTCTGCTTGGTGACAAACTCCTGATTAAACTGTTGTGCACAGTCAATATTTTTCCTGGTCAGCAGCAGGTACTGGATCTGCAGTTTGGCCCCCTGTTGACGGTATTGCCGCCACGTGGTGTTTTTGAGCTCAGCACATTCCTCATCCTCATTCTTTTCCCCTAAACCTGATGAATGCAGAAGAATGTTAGACCATGTTCAACCAGCCTCACTGTTGAGTTTAGATGGAGTGTTACAAAATCATCCTGACAGGATGAAGTGAGTCAGTATGTCATGAGATAGAACCCACAGTTTTAAACAGATGACACTTCTGTGATGATTGCAAAAGAAAATGCCCCCACGAATAATCTGCACAATCCTTTTTGTAACTTATAAAATATCAAATTCACACAACTATTTATTGTGCACTTGGCGCAGTCATGAATAGTTTTTGACAAGGAGACATTTGGAAATGCCAAATTTTTGTACTTTATCAATCAGACATCTTTTACATTACTGTATATTATTATAAATATAATCCTTGAGAACTTTTAGAATATTGTGCATTATTAGTTTGCTTTACTGTTTTATCTGAATAGTATTTGTGATACATAAATTTAGTTTATGTGTTTGAATGATTTAGTATGGTTTTTCAGTACTTGTTTTGTTTAGTTTTCTCTCTTCAGCTTCATCATTTAATTCAAATCCTAACTTTGGGCCTTTTGGTGCATGTCAGCCTCTCTCTTCCTCCATTTATTGTTTAGCAACCGTAAAGACAACAGGAGCCCAAAGGAATGTAAGAAATGGCAAAAGGGAGATTAAACCTGCCCGGAGGGCTTGTTGTAATAGCATCTTTAATTGTAAACCTTGGTAAAATGGCTCATTATCAGCAGTTGTAGAATATTACTGATAATGCTGTTTCTCAATTTCTGGATTTAATAAATACAGATGGGACAAAATGGCAGCTGAGCCTGCAAGGCTAACACATTCACTTGAGGCTAAGATGCTAAAGTCTTATCTTCATATGCATGACAATTTCGTGGCCCAATAAATAAGAGTAGCAAAAGAAACTGCTGTTAGCTCCTTTAGCTGCTTTTACACGGCTCAAATCACCCTTCATGATAAATTAATTATCTGAAATGAGGTGCAATGGGAAGAGACTGGCTGATGTTTGCAGTCGTCTGTGGGTAGTTAGGTTCCTAGCAGCTGTTAGCCACTGTTAGCATTCAGGTGAGCATTTTACTCCCAAGCAGATTCAGAGGTGTTACTTTTTATATTTGTCTATGGGTTTTTGTTGTGAAGCACTTTGTGTCTGTGAAATGTGCTACACAAATAAACTTTCAATTCAATTCAATTTTATTTATAGGACTTCCTGTGCTTAGACCCTCCTTTGCGGTAAGGAAAAACGCCAAAAAACCCGGTTGTAGGGAAAAAAAGAAGAAACCTCATGGAGCCCCAGGTGAAGGAGAGATCCTCTCCCAGGACGGACAGTCAAATGTACCCAGGACCGTTTGTTGTTGATTAGCTCATCTAAAATCTACAGTAATACATCGGAGGTTCGTAGCATGCAGTCAAACTTTACTTACTTACTTACATTACCAGATGACTGACTAGTAAGAATGTATTTTTGACTGGGAAGAATCTAATGTGGAGATGTACCAGAAGGAGCAGCGAGTCTGTTTTGAATAAATGTCAAAACGGCCATAAAAGCACTTTGTCAGGACAACAAACCAAAATTACATTTGGGATCAATTATGTCAGACACAGAAACACATTCCAACACATTAAAAAGATGCAAAAGGCAACCGTCTGTGTTAATCTATAATGCTAAATTCATAGAAAACAGCAAGAGCCTTTGTGGAGCTGTTGATGTGACAACAGGCTAAATATGTTGGTGATTAGGGGTTGAAAACACACAATGATTTTATTTGTGTGGGTTTTTAGCTTTAATTGTAGACTTTGCATGCTGTTACTTAGATACTTTTCCTCAAGTACAGGTCATATCCCAAACAATTACATGACTCATTATCCACAACACAGTTTCTTAAAATGAGTCTTTTTAATTGAATGCTATATTTTTGTGGCTATTTGAAGTTTTTTTTCTAAAACTACATAAATAGGCTGTTTACTGTATATTGCTAGAATAATGTCTATATAAAAGGAATGATGCAGGATTTTACAAGGTCCTCTACAAGGAGTCATGTCATATTAAATAATCCCTTCATCATGTTCTGAAAGGAGTTGGGTTCCTGGATTTTTATTTGTTTGACTGAAGCAGCTACAGACATGTACTTGGCAGGAGTGTATAAGAAAAATACCAAAAGTTTATCAAGCTGAACAAATTTAGTTTGATGAGCAGAGCACTTACCTGCAGCCTGTGAGATGCAGAGCAACAAAATGGTGAAGAGGAGGGCTTTGTGCTCCCAAAGCATTTCTGCTGTGATTGAGAAGTGAATGGGGCGAATAGCTACCAGGGAGCTTTAGTTCATGCTTAGCAGCGCTCAGCTGCGGTGTTTAGCCTTCAGATTGGTGGGTGGGGTAAGTCCCAGCTCTGCGGTAATACTGAAACTCTGGAACAAAATGTCAGCTTTTTACTGAAAAACAAAAGACATGAAGAAAGGCAGGACTCCATATAAAATCCAAACAAGTCCACAAACGAAACTGGGCTAAAGCCCCAATATAAGCCTGAACGTATCCACAACAAACCTATCCTTGTCTTTTTCTTTCTTTTTTTTCACATTCACCAGTGGCTGTGGTTCCCTTTTCTTTTTCTGCTTCTTTTCACAGCCAGAGCGGGATAGCAGTGAGTATGGTTGGAGGCTTTGGCTGGTGGTGAATCCATGACCTCGTTTGTGTTGAATGGCTGTTTGTTTAAAATGCTGGACTCTGGCCTGGCTGCCTTGTGGCTTGTGAGGGTGGTAAGCTTTAATCCTGTGTGTTTGTCTGTGAGTTTTAAACAGAGAGCAAGAGTGTCAAATGAAATAAGGAGAGGTCAGAGCAAGAAAAAGAAAATCAATAATCAGTTTAAGGTTTATGCAATCAATACTTTGTTATGTAATGAACATATTGAGATTCTAATCATATTCTTTCAGTGAATTATTTCCTCAAAATCCCCTAAAATGAGTCTTTCAGGTTGAAATGGTATGATTTACATCATGGTGTTACCGCAGTCTTACTGTGTTTGACCCAACAATGTGAATAAAACCAGATTGCACACACACACATATGCACACACACAGAAATGTAATTCCCTAAACACAGGCCAAGGGTATTTCTTTTGTACTAATATGATTCAGAGCTTAATTATATATAAAACTTTGGCTTTGTGCTATAAGTTGCTATTTATGTTAACAATTGATTGAAATGTTGTATCCAATAAAGTGGAGAGTGAGTTGCCACTCCAGCTGCATGTACAAACCTCCAGTTACATGTACATGCAAACTTGAGGTTTCTTGGTTAAATTTACTTTAACTTGATCTCATTTGACTGGAACGCCTTCCTGATGAGTGCACAGAAAACAAATGAAAACATGACAGTGACGTATTCCCCATCATTTTTATTAGTATGCACAGCGCTAGCAAAACATAACCAGCTCTCACTGAAGGTAAATACTTAAATGGAAGTGACTAAACAAACAGATGCAGCTTATTGTAGCTATGTGTGCTAATGCTGGACTTTGCCGACTCACTGTAGTAAGATCATAAAAATCCATCACATGTGCATGTGATGAATAGTTCTCCCTAACATTTACTGCTCTCTCCTTTTTGCATGGGAACTGTACAGGCACAGAAACATATTTATAAATCTGGTGTTGTTTCTTAGTTAGTTAATAAATTATTTGGACAGTATTTTTTCCCTCTCTATTGGCAACTGTGAGGCAAGCCATTCAGTGGTACGTTTGCGAGCCTCCTCCCAGCTGTATCTAGGGACATATCCCAGGTCCTTCTTTGCTTTCTGATAGGAGAAGGTGAACCTTGTGTTCAACATGGTGAGGAGCTGGCGGCTCAGTGGAGGCTTGATGCGGATGAAAGGCCGCAGTATCATGCAAAATGTCTCCAAAAAGAAGCAGAAGATGTAGAAGAAGGGGAGAGGCACCAAGAGTTTCTCTTGGATGCTGAAGCCCAGAGGAGACATCACGACGTGGTTGAAGTCTGAATAACTCACAGGTGGTGTATCATCAGAAATGAAGTAAAACTTTCCTCCAACTGTGCTTCTCTTTTGTGGATCTTTGAGGCTGCGGGCAGCTTGGAGGTGAGCGAAGGCCACGTTGCCCACGTAGACAGGATTCACAAGAGCCTCTTTTACAGACATGCGACGCAGAACATCCCAGCTTCGTATCCCATCGCCCATGTGGCCCAACAGGAAGCGGCAGCCCTCTCCGTAGATGTACATCGGTCTGAGGGCGCATGTTCCCAGGCGACTTCCATTCTGGAGCACCTCGCCGTGAGCCTGCAAGATTTTATCCTCTGCCTCTTTTTTGGTTTTACTGTAGTTGAACTTGAGACTGCTGTGATAAACGGTGTCCTCATTGCCCTCGATCACAGGGTCTCCCCTGGGGTTTGGCCCCATCACTTCCACAGTGCTGGTGTAGATGAAAGTTGCCACATTTTCTTGGATGCATGCCTCCAGAAGCAGCTGTGTTCCTGCAAAGCAAAGTTGCTATAAAGATCAAATAAGCTAATAATCAGAATGACTAACTTCATCTTATATCAGGGGAGCAGAGTCTTGTTTTTAAAACAACAACAATATGTTTGCATGATAGATGAGGACAATAATCAATCTGTTAGTGTGTTTCTGTGATTGGATAAATGTGACATGAATCCTGTTTATCCTTCTGAGAACCAAGCTCTAGTTTTCTGAGGTTAGGAGGAGTTAATTAATTATATTTCATTATTTACAATTAGACATACTGTTATCTATCTATCTATATACCCAGGCTTTGTCCCACCCTTGTGGGGTAGCCTAGACAGGGCACACACCCTCACAGAGC
>JBAMHX010000014.1:5216011-5227126 GCA_037177515.1 Pseudomugil tenellus | reverse complement strand
TATATTATATTTATAGTTTTTTTAGGCAGTAGTTGCATTTTTTTTTTAAGTAAAAGATATACAGGAAAAATGTTAGGACAGAGGGGGAGAATGACATGCAGCAAATGGCCTGGGGTCCGGGTTTGAACCCACAACCTGTGTAGACAGGGCAGCTGCTCTGCCCCCCCCCCCCCCCCGTGTTAGCCTTTTCTCTACGTCAGTGTCATTTGATCTCATGTCACATGCTATAAATGCTAACTACATGTACTGTGTCTGGTTTATGGAAAATCTGTGTGTAGAATGCAAACAGGTGCTCTGACCTCCAACAATGAAGAGGAATCCACCCAGAAGAGCCACACCGTGCTGATAACGCGGCACCTCCATGGGCTTCAGAGCCTTCCAGTGACCCGTGTTCTCATCATACAGCCTCAGCTCCCGGCTCACCACCAGCTGCTGTCGCATCACACCGCCTAGAGCCAGAATATGTGTGGAATTGGATCGGATCTGCGTCCTCTCGGTCTGCAGAGCTGGCTGCATGTAGGGCATCATCTGGTAGTTGCTGGCCTCCAGTAGGAGGTTTACACAAGCTGTTTCAGAGCGCATCATGGAGTCGCTTCCCTCTTCGTCATCCTGGGAGATCTGAATCAGCTCACTGGGCGTCATCAGTGGGAAACGAATGTGGCGCATTAGGGCGTAAACAGATGCATGGCGTTTGGGAGAGTCGTGATCCAGCCATTCCTTGGCGATTTGATAGAGCTCCACTTCAGAGAAGCCTTCCAGGGAATTGCTGGCCAGCGCGTTGGCCATGGTGGTTTCAGAAAGCTGCAGGTAGCGACCAGACTGCACCAAAGCAGACAGGTTCTCACCCACAAATTTACCTAGGTTCAAAGATAACACATAATCCTTAAAATCCCAGGTTCATAATAGTTTCAGAAGCAAAACTGCACGTAGCATTATCTTACAGGTGATAACTAGCTATTACAATGAATAGATGCATGGACAGAAATCGTGGAGAAGAAGAAAACTCATCCTGCTGTTTTATTCCGGTTGCGTTTTATTGCTCACCTATATTCAGTTGAACATCCTCCAGAAGCAAATCGATGGCAATGTGCTCCACTTCCACACAATTATCAATAGTGATCTGCACCAAACAGAAACATAAAACAAATGAATCCCATTCAGAAAGTCTTTGGTGTGTATGGTTCCTGCATTGCTGGTTTGTATTCTGTACTGCCTGAGAAACCTCTAATATACATTAACACAATGTAAGGTGGGAAAACTCACCTCACTGCTCAAAAGCTGGTTGCAGAAGTTTAAAACAGGCATGACCTGCAAGAAGTTTGCAGCTTCCAGCGTGTCCTGAAGGTTGCTCATATCAAGGCTGACTTTGGATGTGTAAATGAAATCTATAATGTTCTTTAAGCCCGCCTTAGTGACCCCATGCAGCTTAATCTCTCTCATCTCCTGCTCCCTCATGCCGCCTGAACAGGAGAAAAAAAGTGCAAAGGGACACAAGCAAGGTGAAAGCATGAATTTGCATTGTTTGAGAGGATTTGTCTAAAACATATGGCATGCTTAAAGTGCACAATCAGCAGATGACAAAGATGCGACTAAAAAGGCCGACTCCCCAGTCGGGCATAATGTGAAGATTATGGAGTTACGTTTCATTTAGCTTTACTTTGTTATGTGGTTGACCAGAAAGCTCTTTTTTGAAGCTGCAACTGAAAGGAAGTTTAATGCAGAAGTGAGTAGAAAGAACAAAATACTTCCTCTTTTTAAAAAACTACTACACTAAGTGAATCCCCCACGAGCCTGAACTGAATTATTCACTATATTCGTATAGAAAATGAAGAAATAATGGAAGCAGGTTAATCTAAAAGTAAATGTATGCGTTACTCTCAGGCCACATTAACACGAGGAATCAATCAAGCAGCTCTTGGAATTAAACTGGTCTGCCTTTATCTCCATTAGAGAGCAACAAACCTGTAAACATGGCCTTGAAGTAGTCACTGGAAGAAGCCATGATGACTCTGTGGACCGGGAAAGCTTCCTTGCTGTCTCCAGGAACCAGAACAACATCACAGAGAGTCTCGTCTGCCCGGAAAGTATCGAATCCCTAATGGGGGGGGAAATATCATTTAAAAACTTTCTATGAAATATTTAGAAGTAATAATGCTGCTATTGCGTTTTATCTGCCTCTATGCTGTGATAATAACGTTGGATTTAGTTGTTGAGCGCCTTCATGACACAACCTAAACATTTTGTGCAACACGTATAAACATTTTAGCCATCTATTAAAATAAATGGTGTCATTCTGGATGTAAAATGCTCAGTGAAAGATGTGAGGTCACGTTTGCAGTTTCTGTGATTTACCTGCAGTACAGCTTCCCCATGCTCACTGCTACTAAAGATCTTAGAAAGTGGTCGAGGAGGAAGTTTGGGCTTTGTTGCTCTGTCAGGACGTAAAGGCAGCATATCCATGGGTGGAGGAAGAGGAGACGGCGCTGGAGGTGAAGCTGCAGGCGGAACAGGCTCTGGTGGAGGCCTGTCATCTGTCCCAATATAAAAGTAGAAAAGCTATGAGGATATCAGATTCACGGAGCTTCACACTGAGTTCATGATCAGTGCAAACCTTGCTGAGCAGGTGGAGGAGGTCTTTCTGGGTCTGCTGGAGGTCTCGGAGGGTCTCTGGAGTGTCTGCTGCCCAAACGGGAGAATCTGCGGCTCAGCCTGCGAGACCCGCTTTCCTCTGCATTACCTCTGCAGAGGAGATAACAATGCATTTCAGTTTCATATGACAAGCGATATGTTTAGAGAAAATAAGTGATAAATTAAACATAAACTAGTCCTGAAACAAAAAAAAAAAATCCATAAGTAGATTATTTTCTCTCCGCTCTTCCTCTTCCTCTGTAGAAAAGCTGCTTACTTCACTGCGACTTTGTCCATGTTGAGAATTTCACCATAAATTCTTCACTTTAAACATTCGAACTTGTCACAAAATCCGTCCCTTCTGTCTTGTTCATATGTGTGTTGTGAGTTAAAAAGAGGAAATGCTGAATTAATTTTAAATACACCACTTCTCTTTTTAAAGATGCTAAAACACAGGTAGTTAAACACCCCAATACCCTGAACAGGAAGAGTGGGTTGCAAAAACAAAACATTGTTTCATACTGTTGGATATTGAATCTTATATTAACGTTACATTCACATTACTTTTCCAAAATATACCAAAGTTTCACTGTCAAGCTTAATATCCAAGCATTTTCTTAACCACTTCATCCAATTCAGCCAAACTGTTGCATTATCATCTGAGATTGTCTAAAACATCTGTATTTTTGCTGTTTTATTTAATTAGAATTGGCTTATTAGCACTTTAGAGCTACAGCTGCATCATATCAAAGAGAAATTCATATTCATTCCTGAAAGTAGAAGCAGAAACCTTTTTCATTTTTGCTATGTGTCAGGATAGTATATTCTTCACTAATAAAACATATAGTGATATTTACACATATTATTAATTGTTCATTTAACTGTGGCCCCAAATGTATTCAGGTAGGACTTGTGGCTTTTTGAATATTTGATTGTATATGTTATTTTAATTGTAAAAGTAATATTTCAGTTGTACTTGTTATGTGTGTGGATGTCAGTTTTAACTTTTTCCCTCATGTGTTTTCTATGTTCAGAAAGAAACCAATAAACAAACAAACATAAATATACTCATTTCATTATGGGTATTATGGGTATTATTGGCAGAGATATAAAAGATGGAGCTAAAAGTTAATACAAATAAATATGTGCAGGAACCCAACGTACTAACTTAGAGATGTTACTAGTTAACATAATTTCTGTTGAATCTGATCCAATGGAGTTAAAATGTTACAGAAAATGTGCAATACTGACAATAAACAATGAAATGTAGAATAGGACATACCCCATTTCATTAGCCCGTTGGGGTTGAGGGCTATTGTTGCGCTGCGACCTCCTGTAAGGATGAAAAAAGAGCTTAGTGGGCAGAGAAGGAGTTCCTGTTTATTTCTGGGGCAGTTCAGCAGCCTACAGTTTATCTAAAATGGCAGATAGCATGTCATGTTGCTATCAGTTAAAAAGTATGTGTAACCACACACGTTTAAGATGGAAATGACTTTTCAAAAGCATCAAATTGATCAGAAACTTGTTGTAGTTTTAAAAAGTAATTTCCCGTACTGGGACATTATATCCCACAAAGACAACATGGTCAATATGGAATTGCAAATGAATAAAATGTGAAAATAATCTAATCTTTTGGATTATGTTAATTATAAAAAGAAAAACAAATGTTATCTAATCTGGACATTTTTGGATTACATTAAATTTCCCAAACTGATTTTCATCCATAAACTGACCTTAAACATACAGAGGAGAGCACAAGTCATGTAGAACTAATTGTTAACTAATTATTTTTATAATCTGACTGTAGTCTTGTGATAGATGTGTTATCTGTTACAGCACAACATGTAGCAACATCACACTTAATTACATTCTTTTAATCATATTTGTCTTCCTACAGTTTTAGTCACTGCAGTATTTTAATGTGATGCTTGAGATGAAAGTTTGAGCAGAGATGTGGCTTTGTGATCACCTGTCATGTGCTTTCAAGCAGAGATAAATATGTTAGGAAATAGATAAACTGTACATTATACATGAACGATGATAATATTAACACTTGTTTTCTCCCACTCACTAAAATACAAGAGCGGTTCCTGTATATGAGTGGTTTTTCAGAAAAAGATATCCATCATTTTACTCCTATCAGTTTTCTCTCCTTCATGTCTGTCTCATACAACTGATAAAGGCACAGTTTATTCTTAATTTATCACAGGGTAACTTCTTTCATGCCCTTTTTCAATAAATAAGAAAGAAAAACAACAGTTCAGTGTTCTAAATATTCACATTATCTTCGCTTAATCCACAGCTGCTGTCATATGTGAGGTGGGATCTGACCTGAACCGGCCTGCAGTCCAAAGGGCTAACACAGAGACCAGTTAAACATAAGATCCCTTACACTGCTTTTTGAATCATCAGTTAACCTAACATGTCTGTTTTTGGACTGTTGATGGAAGCCAGGGCACCCATGTTGGGAAAAACATGCAAACTCCACACAGAAAGACACCAGGAGAGATTCAAACCAGGAACCTTTTAACTGTGAGTCATTAGTGCTAACGGCACCAATAACGAATATCAGCTGAATCCAAAATAAAAGAAATTGATCTTTTAATAAAGCTGAGACTGGACTCTATGTTTGAAAGTCCTTTTACATGCTGTGCATGCGCATGTCTCACAGAGGTTAACTGGAAGCCAAACGGCCATTTGTGTACGACCTACCTGGAAGAAATCCTCCACAGCAGGCTGGATCCGAGGCCACCCTCCAGCCTGTTCGTCTAACTAACCCGAACTTTGAGAGGAAGATAGAGCAGAATATTTCTGCTTGTTGCGCCAGCTGGTTGAAGAGCTGAACGTCTGAGTGAGCATCGACGTCTCTTCAACATAACCGAGACCTCAGTCACTTCCTGTGCTACTTCTCTTTCTCAGTCTGTCTTTTCCGCATCTTGATGCTCTACAAAGTCACACTTCTGATCCTGTTACTCTTTGAAAACTGACTTGTATCTAAAGCTGCAAATGAAGCACTCTGACACAAGTAGGCCTTTGGTCACCTGCAAAACATGATAATATCACATAAATTCACTTTTACAGGGAATTTCATTCAGATGTTCTGCATCTTGAAAAGGAATTACAACATTATGAAGGCTTGCCTCAGATGTGCAGCTGTAATGTTGTACAGTTACATCTTAGATTTTATGGCTTTGCATATAAGATATAATAATACTGGTTCACTGAAAAATTGTCATTTTATTTTCCTAAATAATGAAATGTGAAATAATGACAAATTGAGAAGCGAACAGCAAATCTTTTTCACCTCAGCAGGTATTTATTCCACCACAAGCACTGGCAGCATTTAAACTACAGTGTACAGCGTCTCATTACCTGTTGCATTGATTACAATAAAACCAAAATAAATGAGCTTGTTTCATAAGAGGAGATCCCATCCATTCCACTTCCAAATCATTAATCACTTGTTAACTTGGGGTTCCCACGACGTTCTGTCATTCATACGATCTGGTCTGAATACACGCTGGGAATCAGACACAGGTTCATTCCAGAGAATAGACATTGCTTGTTTGTACCGTGATTTCATGGCATGACTGCCAGAAAATGAGCTCTGAGGAAAACGTTTATTAATTTTCTTGTTTGCAATGATGAAATCTCAGGCTCCGTTTCAGAATTCATTATTGAATCCTGTTTATAGCTGACACCGCTTTCCCCCTTAGTGTTGCCCTCTCCTGCTGTCTCAGAGTTTAGAAAACTGAATAAGGTTCCTGTTGATTTCAGCTACATTCCTGCAACCTGGATCCAGTAAATGACAAATAGATAAAAAAGGAAAAAGAACATCAGTCATTTTATCACAAATCATTTTCCAGTTTTTAGTCACTTCATCCTCATGTTTCAGGCTCACCTGATAATGCCATGGCCAGACGGAACTCATCGTTTAAGATCTGGAGTACTTCCCTGACTCCTTCTTCACCCTAAGAGATCCCACAAGATCTAATTATTCTATCAGCAATGCAATAAACCAGCTATAAAACTATCATAAACATACTTTTAAAGGCCTGCTGTTCTTTCATAGTGAATATCTCAAAACACAAGGCAGAAACACCCTTATTTCCCCTTGCCTCCTCTCACATTTTTTAATTCAGTATTTCTCCATACAACAGGAACAGCGAATGTATTTCTGGCTAAGCAGAAGAGGAAACTGTCAAGCCCACAGGCAGACCACAGAAACACTTCAACACGCTGTCATAACCAGTAGAAAAAAACGTTTTCCTGTCTTACCTTGTATGCAAGGCCCCATACAACTGGACGGCCAATGAACACACACTTTGCTCCCAAGGCCAACGCTTTCAGCACATCACTTCCTGTCCTGATTCCCCCATCCACGTAGACCTCAATCCTACCCTGCACCATGTCCACGATCTCTGCCAGAGCGTCAATCTGTCAGCAACAAAGCAAAGACACATAAAGAATGACTTTTGGTCCCACTCGTCGTCCTTTATGTGCATCAGTGCTAAGTTAACACGAATTAAAAAAAACATTTTACTTTTTGTAATATTGCATCGGATGAATAAGGAATTAATCGAGCCACTAATCTTCATGTATTTCCATGACTATCAGCATTAAAACAACTTCTATTAATCCTACAATGTGATTTTGAATAATCGCTCTACATATCCTGCCATGATTTCACCGTAAAGTTCTGTAAATTATAGAAAATGTTTCCAGAACCTACCGAGGCCGGGCCTCCATCCAGCTGTCTCCCCCCATGGTTAGACACAATAATGCCTTGGACACCATGCTCCACGGCCAGCTCTGCATCCTCCTTGGTCAGGATGCCCTTGATGATAATGGGGAGGCGGGTGATGGACTGCAGCCAGTAGACGTCCTTCCAGCTTATGGAGGGGTCCAAGGTGTTGGCCGGTATCCCATACTCCTCTGGGACACCAGTCTCCTGCTTTTAGTAAACACAGTACAAGTATACCAGCTGTAAGTACACACTTACAGAAGGAAGCTGTGCTGCAAAAATGATTCACTATGGGGCTTCTTTCACACTTTAAACGGATTTTAGTCCATTTGGAGTGTTTTTTGTAAGTGAAGCCAAATCCTAGTTAAACTGATCACTTTTGTTTAAAGATACTGTAGATATTTATTGATAAAATATTTCTTGGAAGCTTGCATGCTCATCTGATGGAAGAGAAATATTAAACACAATATAAAAAACAAAACAAAAATATTCTTTTTACCTGGAAAACTCCTTCGAAGTTCTTGACTTTGAGATGTGGCGGCAGCTTGAACTGGTTGCGAATGTCGTTGCGGCGCTTTCCAGTGTAAGGGACATCAACCGTGAGGACCAGGGCCTTAAAGCCCAGAGACTCTACTCGGTGCACGAGCTGCTCTGACAGCTTTCTGTCCCGGTAGACGTACAGCTGGAACCACCGGTAGCCGTTTGGTGCTGCTGCTGCAATCTCCTCCACTGAGCAGGTGGAATATGTGCTGGAGATGTAACAGGTGTTCAGAGCCTCTGTCGCTGCAGGAGACATTACAATTTTGATCATTAAATAATAAATTAACATTAAAAGATTTTTTGATCTATTCAAAGCAGTTAAACATTTAGTTTTAATTCATTTTTCCATGTAAACAAAAAGCATCACCATAGACTGAGGTGCCCATGTTCATGCGTCCACCACACCTGATTTAAATGGTTTGTTTCCAGGCCTCTGTAGGGCTAGATACATGGACGTAGATTTTGGGAGGCACACAGGGGGCATGCCCCCCCCCCCCCACACACTTTTTCAAAAGACCATTTTTGTCCTCTGCAGTTCTTCTGTCTAAAAACCAATATTTCTCTACAGGAAACTGTAAGCAGAAAACAGCCGCACAAGCTAAAGCCTGAGTTTAGCCCGCCAAAACCCTCCTTCAGTGGTTCAGCTATTCCTTATATGATTGGCTGTCCTTGCTGTTACTCCATTCCTGCTTTAGTTCGTGGGTACGTGCAAATGTCGAGCAACACGAAACAATAGATGTACATGTAAGAAGGCTATTAGCCAAATGACTGGGTGAAAACCATCCAGGTGATTTGCCACCACATGAACCAATAGATGCTAATATGTGGTTGCTGGAAACGTAGGGACTGGGTTAAAAACACCTAATTAGCTACTTGAAACTGCGGGGTTATTAAAAACTTAGCGACTTTAACTAGTAAACCAGAGCACCAAACAGAGATCCTGCTGCATCTATGAGCTGTTCGCTTTAGTTTTACGGGTCTGATTCAGGTTACAACATGCATGGCTGCATGTTTTGTGTTGACATTATTGACTGAGGGACTTCGGTTTGTTTATTCATCCTGCTGCTGTTTCAGTGACGTGCGCACTTCTGTAACATTATCCAATCAGAGGCGTGCATTCTCTTCCTGCTTGTTTCTAACAGAGATCTGCAGCGGTTCAGTGTGATGGAAATAAAAGAGTTTGGGGAAAATGCAATATTAATTTATGTCCCTGTGAACTCGCAAAACAAAACAATTGGCTTTATACACAGGTTCACTACTTCCTGAACTTAGAACAAGTCCTTTGTTTCCTGTCTTTCATTACTGGATGAACTGATTAATCCAGATGTGTCTGGCCATTGCCATTGTGGTCATTGAGGTCAGACACACCTGAATTAATCAGTTCATCCAGTAATGAAAGACAGGAAACAAAGGACTTGTTTTAAGTTCAGGAAGTAGTGGAGCTGTGCATAAAGCTAATTTAGTCTGAAATGTGCATTATAGAGACACTTAATACTTAAAATTAGCAATAGGGAGCTAGAATAAGTATTAGAAAATACTGTGAGCTGAAATATTACTTTTATGAAACAATATTTATGTACCCCACTCCCCTCCCCCTCCTGGCTGGATGACATATAAAAAATGGAATTCAGCTATTTGTTTCAGGTATGTTGAAGAAGGGTTGCATCTACAAGTTGCAGGATGTCTCGAGGAGCAGATTTGGGATTTAGACTGGCCGTCTAGATCCCTGCCATTTGCCAGACTTCTTCAACCACCAGATTATTTCCGTGTCTCTACTCCCATCTAGTGGCTGCTATGTGCACTGCTACTGTTGGGAGCTTTTTGAGACATTAAAAGGAAACATAATCCCTTATAACAAAACAATTTGATGTTTCATGACTTTATATGAGTGTTTTAAGCCTTCTTAGTATCTCAGCTCATAGAAAAACATATAACATTACCTTTAATTGGGTTTAAGGATGAGATTATTAACAAGAAAACCAAAATAAAACTCAAAAGCAGTCTTTACCTCGAGCTGTGGCTACTTCTCCTTCATGCCAGGCTAGACAATGGAACGCTGTAGGTGCGATACCAACAGGAAAGTTTATTTCTGTCCCCTGCACGGTGGTGCGTGTGTCACTCACAGACACATCCCGCAGGATACGAGGCCGCAGACGGATCCTGAGGTAAGTGCAGATATAAACAGACAGTGATGAAACGTAAAGTGGTGACTCCTCAGGAGCCAGAATGTAAAATATGACACAGAGCAAAAAGCAAATATAAATGAAATATAAAGTTTGTCAAGTATGAGATTTGTACTTTTGCAGAATATCAGAAATGAATCATGGGGAGGGTGATTTAACACCTGACTAAAGCACATGGTCTTCCATGAAAAGGTTGCTCTTAGTGATTTAAAACATCCATGCACATCCATGTTAAAGATGTTTAACTAATACCGCAGTCTCTGTGCTATCTTTTATCAATTATCAATTTATGGTTTTTAAAAATATACAACAAAATGTAATATTTTTTCTGATTTTGTGGAAAGATTATATTATTATGGAAGCAAGTTAATCCACAGACAAACACGACTGAAATCCCTCTTGAGAGGGCATCACGTTGTACTTTTTAGAAAATTACATTTTAATTATTTATAAAGTACTTTGCAGGCAACAAAGCAACACAAAATGTTGTACACAGTTGGAAAAATAAAACAAAATGCAATTTTAAGAAATACTACAATATCTTTCAAACAACACAAGTACCGCCCTCCAAATTTTCTTCACTTCCTATTTTTACCCAAATAAATCGTTAAACCCAAGTATAGAAATACAAATAAAAATAAAAATTAAAGAAATAATAAATGTCTAGCTTTACACTGCTGTGATGAAACAATATTTT
The DNA here is from genome assembly GCA_037177515.1 of Pseudomugil tenellus. Classification (NCBI taxonomy): domain Eukaryota; kingdom Metazoa; phylum Chordata; class Actinopteri; order Atheriniformes; family Pseudomugilidae; genus Pseudomugil; species Pseudomugil tenellus. The sequence goes on along the minus strand of JBAMHX010000014.1, from coordinate 5,216,334 downwards.
GGGGATCTATCTGCACCAGTACCCAGTCTACACATGACCTTGCAGGCACCACTACAGCTCAGTCACTGCAGTCTGGGTTCACCACCACAACCATAATACTGTAGTGCAGGACCCTCCTCCAGCCCTCCGAGCAGGGTGATCGTTGCGACAGCAATCATGCAATTCAGCTTTGCAGAATCCCCAGTGTGGGGATGCCCAGGAGGAAAACTGAAGATAAGAATATTAAGAAGGTAAAAAAAAGTAAAAAACAATAAAATAAAATAAAATAAAATAAAATAAAATAAAATAAAATAAAATAAAATAAAATAAAATAAAATAAAATA
>JBAMHX010000014.1:5204089-5215911 GCA_037177515.1 Pseudomugil tenellus | reverse complement strand
AATAAAATAAAATAAAATAAAATAAAATAAAATAAAATAAAATAAAATAAAATAAAATAAAATAAAATAAAATAAAGGTTCAAAGATAAGGTAAAAAGGTAGGTCTTGAACCTCTTTTTAAATACATCAGGAGTCTCCGCACCACTGAGGTTTTCTGGCAGACTGTTTCAGAGACGAGGACCAAAGGGAAAAACGAGGACTAAAAGTGGAAAAAGGACTCGTTTTTACTCCTCACTCTCGAAACGATTCAGAGGCCGGTACCAGAAGACCATAGGATTCGGTATGGCTCATGATTTTAAATTAAATTAGATAAATAAGAAGGTCTAAAACCATTAAGATGGTAAGCATAAGTTTTACAAGAATACAAAACAGCCGGATATTTCCCAAAATGATCAAATGTCATAATTTTTCTTTCACTTGGAAATGTTTAACCTGCTCTGATTGCTCAACAAACAATCCCTAGTTATGGGCTTGTTGTGAAAACAAATGGCGATCAGTGGGAGAAAAAGCATTTCTTCAATACTGATGAAGGCATGAAGAAGCTGAGAGAATTTGTATTCTGGAATGTGCCGCTAGGTGGCTGCAAGCTGTAGTAGCTGCATCTTAAACGTTTCTGGTTGTTGTAATATAAGTGTCTTTTTTAAGTCATGAGTTTTTAGTTTGGGTTGTCCAAGAATACTTTTCATGCTGGTAACCGAGATCAACTAATAATGATCCCCAAATTCAACATTATCAGTGAAATAACACCTCAATTCCGGATAGAGTAGAAAAGAATAAGAAAAGGATGCAGGGCAGGAGTGAGACAGAGAGATAAATGGTGGAGATTTAAACTGTTTCTTCCAAATGTTGTGATGGGTAATGTTAGCTCGCTAGCTAACAAAACTGACGAGCTCCAGGTGCTAACTGAACATATCTCCGACTGTAATGCGTCTGTACACGACGGTCCGTGAAGACCACAATAAATAACTAAAGAAAAACTAAAGGGAAGTGGAGTTGCAGTACTGGTTAACTAGCGTTGGTGTCATCCTGGACATGTTACTGTTTAATAAAAGATCTGCACAAGAGACATGGAACTGCTAACTGAAATGAGCCTCCATGCTAGCTTCATGAGCCTACAGCTTCCCTGTCACACCTCCACTCTGTCACCCATCAGCTCCAAGACTTGAACACAACATCTCCCTCCACATCAGGACTTCCTGAAACCCCCTCTGCCTCCAGCCCCACTCTGTCTCCTGTAATCACGTCATGAAACCTCTGGTGAAACTGAACCAGATCAAGGCCGCAGGTCCAGATGGTGTCAGTGCCAGAGTTCTCAAGACCTATTCAAGACAACTATGTCAAACTCACCAGCACCAGTTTAACACCAGTCTGAGTCAGAAAAGAATGTGGAAAACATCCTGCCCCGTTCCAGCTAAAAAACCACAACCAACTGAACCAAATAAAATACAGAATTTGAATTTCCCTCTGGCATAAATAAAGTAATTTTTATTAATTTCATTTCATGTTTGTTAGAATAGGATCAAATACATTTATTTTTTATATTTATTATATATACAGTGACCCAATTGGGCAGAATGTGACAACAACCCCAACCAACCAAAAAAAACCAACAACAAAAACAAAACAAAACAAAACAAAAAAAGACCGAAAAATCGCTGAGAAAAAACAAATACAATCGTCTTTGGTCTGATCTGGTATATTTGATAAATAGAATGAAAATCTACCATCAGCAGCACACGTATTTGGTGCATATGTAATGACTTTATTTTCCCAACGTACCTTTTGAAAGCCAGTATATTGTCGTCTCTGGTGCAACATTCATCTGCTCCAGCTGCATAATAATCCCAGGTGGCCTTTGAAAGATGCTCTTTAGCATACTCTTCAAAGTCTGTGAGGCATACCATAGCCATCTCTGCACACTGACCTCCCTCTCTGTGTGGGACAAGAACACAAACAGAGTTAGATGGCTGCTTTCCGATACTGGAATGCAACATAAAACCACAGAAAAACATGGTGAAGGCCACATATGCCTGCTTAATTCTACTGAGATCTTTTCACAAAGCATGTGAATATCAAAAGGACAGCTTTTCACTGCCTGGAATTAATAAACAAACAGCTGACGTTTATGTGCTCAATAGTTCTTTACTAGAACTAAACTGGAATGGCTTTCAAAGCGTAACCGTTTATTTGCCATCTTAACAGCCAGATTTCTATCTGGAAAGAGAATTTGCTGCATTGCATGTGTCAGAATCACTTTTTCAGCAACAAGAAAAGCTCAGAAAGAAAAACTACATGAGGAAAGTTACAGCTCTAAAACTTACCGCAACTTAACAGCAAAACGCAGAAGACTGAAGCTGCAGCCGTCCCGTTCACACTGAAACTCCCCTTTTTACCAAAAGATGCAGTTAATCAATAACTCACCATTCAGGGATCTGCATTTTGACCCATAAGCAAGACAACTAAATGACTTGCTGCCTGTACCAGTGCTCGTGCCCAGAGCCTTTGTCTCCATTAGAGCGAAACGTTCATGCAGTTACTATAAACACTATGGGCAGTATACATAACCTGAGGCCAACCCTGCATTTTATTGTGTTTACATAAGCTGGAAATGTGCTGATGGCTGTATAGTGGGGCAAGAGGTGTCCAGCAGAGTGCTCTGGGATCCAAATACAGATACCACAAACATATTTACAAGCAAATCTCCAGCATTACACATGCACGCAGACTGCTGTCACATGACTATTCTTCTATTAATTAGCTTTAAAAAACAGGAAATAGCCAAATTGAGTGTTTATGGACATTTAAAAAGTAGTGATGTTTTGTAATTAAGTTATTACTAAATACAAACCTGACAGCAGTTCCTTTAAGACTAAAAAGTAACAACTGGTAACAATTGGTCAGTAACAACTGACCAATTTGGTCTTTATACAAAGACATTACATTACAGTCATTTAGCAGACACTTTTCTGGAACTGGATGTTTGAAGATGTGTGGGTTTTTGGTTTAGTGTTAGGATTTCCTGTTTTATTTAGTAGTTTTTCCTGTTTTGGTTTCAGCTTTGTCTTTGTTCATTAGTTCACCTGGTTTCATTTTATCATTGTTTTCACCTGTGTCTTGTTCTGTTTTCAGTGTAAAATTCTGTTAATCTGCATCCTGGCTGCTTCCTGCCTTTTCCACCCTGAGTTTGGGTCCACATCCTTCCGAGTTCCTAACAGAATTTATTTACAAAAAACTAAAAGAACTAGCACTACAACTCAACCACGACATCTAATGAACCAGCAAACAGAAAAGAAAACCCAAGATATGAATACACTGACATGATTTAAAATATTTCAGTGATTGCTTGATAATGGAGGAAGATAAGTTAAGCTAATGTTTCATTTGTTCAGGCAGAACACATCTGGCTTTCTTCGTATTCTGATAGATTTACAAATTGCATTTCCTAAGTCACACCAGTTGTATTTACCGGATCGATCTGATGCATGATAAGAGACAGAGGTGATAATAAAGCTCAGTAACACTCTTTATTGCTCTGACTGGTTGCAGATCCATCCAGTCAGGTTTTGCAGTGTTGAATGTGTGTTTTGAGCCTGATTAGCGTAAGCAAACTCATCTTTTTGTAGATGCTGGAGGAGATGCTCCACATATAATGAACAAACAATAATCAGATAAAGAATGCTTGGTGATAATCCCGCCGACACATAACTGCAACACATGTTATTATTCCTATATCTGCTTGGAGTATGCGTCAACATCTGCATTAACTGTGCCCTCGGTTGTCACTATGCATAATACAAGATATTTTTCAAGCAGGGCTATTAAACTCAGTCTCACAAGGGCCGTAACCCTGCAGGTTTTTTATGTTTCCCTGGTTCAACAAACTTGACCCAAATGAAATGCATCCAACAGCCAATGAAGTTTTGTACAATGACTCATTAATTTAAGTTATATGTGTTACAGGAATATGCTGAAGACCTGCAGGACTGCAACTCTCGTGACCAAGTTAAATAACCCTGTTAGAGAGTCTTTATCATTTTTAGGACAGTTTAATAGATTTATTTAGTTGTGAAGCATCAGGAAAAATAGATTAAGCTCTTGTTGACATGTGACATGTATATTTTATCCTGGATAAGATTTTGTGGTCTTTGGTGTCTGACCTAAATGAGTTATTAAATTATGTGGTAAGTGTTGTAAAATCAGCTCCCAGAAATGACTTTGCATCATTTTTCTATCTGCCTTTCTTTAGTTTGCTCCAAAGCATAAGTCAAAATGCAAATTTACAATGTTAAACTAATGCAAGTTACAGGTTTAGTGCCCTTAGTGGCCAGAAGTTACACAGTATCATTTTAAATAATGCCAAAAGGAGAAACATTTCCGATTTCACACAAACAGATGAAAATGCTCAGATTTTATTTCCTTTTGCTTAACTCACCGATTGTAACTGCACATTCTTTCTCAGTAGAACTGCTGCTTTCTGGCCAGACTCATAACCTGTGAACTGTCCACATCCCAAACACAAAGCACAGAGGTTACTGCTGTTTCTGCAGGAGTAGTACTAACAGGAGTACTCACGGTGCTGTATGGTACTACATCTCTAACATGTCAGCATCACAGTTTTGTTTTGCAGTAATGATGAAGCTTTCACAGAACTTCATCAGTTTCAACTGTTATCTCTTCATTATACTTACTGTTTATTTTATTCATATAACCACAAATGTAATTTTGGACAATCAGACAAAATGTTTTAGAAAAAGTTGAGTTAAAAAAAAGAGGAATTGATTTGCAGAAAGCATAGTGATGAAACATTTTAAACAGCATATTTGGAGAATAATATTTTCTGTCTTTCGAAGTTAAAGAAAATAAGGTAAAAGGAAAAGATTGTGAGGAAGTAGTGTACGCCTCGGCACACTGTCGAAAAGCACAGCTTATGAGGTTCAGGGATTCTAGTTTTATGAAATTCTGCACATGCAGCTAATTTAACGTCCAGCCACAGATTTTGCAGTAGGTTCAAATTCTGGGACTGTGCGGACCACAACTCCTGTCTGTTTTGGATCTTAGGTGTTTTGTTCTTACTAAAGATGTTGTGAACCCCCCCCCCCCCCCTTCATCTCTTAAAATTTCAGGCAGAGTATTGATTTTTTTGCGATTTAATCCACCCTTTTCCAAAATGCAGCTGGCTTATTTATATGGACTGAAACAAACTGAGGATCAGACGGTTGCATGAAGGGATTTCTTTTTCTGTTGCTCCACAGTGAATCAGAACTTCCTATTCCCGGAAGTCTTTTGCATGTAAATGTTGCTTTTTTATTTTCTCTGTCAAACCTACAAACAGTAAAACATTCAAATCAAAATAAGCCCTTAACATCAGCTGCCAACATTCCAGTTTAAGCATATTGATCTCATTCATCAGGTCCTTCACCCACCCCTCTCTTACCCAACACAACCTCAGAGAAAGTTAGACAGAGAAAGATGTTTCATGGCCACTAAAAATCACAACAAGAAGAGGAAAAAGATAAACATCCAACACTGCCCAAAAGCAAACAGCATTACCCTCCCCCCCTTCCCGAAAAAAAGAATTGTATTGGTTTATTGCAAAATCATGAAATGTGTTACGTAATTAATGTAAGAGGATTGAGGTTTTAATAATAAAACTTATCACATCAATGTGATTTAATTTCTGTCTTTATAGTAAAATGACCACAAATGATGACATTATGACATAATAAGTTATCTTTTTTCTTAATTCGCAGCTTTTAGCTTCTGTAACATTGAAATCAATGAAAGCCAAACAGGACTAAAACAAAAACAAAACAACTATATCTCATGTTGTGTTGTCATTAATAAAAACGTGATATTAACACAACATTCAGCAGCCGTGTCATCAGTATTTTCCATAGTAAATCCGTAGATTGTGCAAAAGCATTAAAATGGGTATTAATATATCTCTGAACGTGGAGTGTCGTGGTTATGATGATTTCTTTGAGTCCGCCATCGTGTGAGCGCGATAACTTGGGTTTTGATACTCAGCAGACCTGTTTAGGTCCCCAAAAAGGACGACCTGGCTTAAATTTCACCGTTATGGGATTCATGGTTTCCCCACCAGGTGGCGCTTTTTGTACGAAAAATCAGATTTTTGGCTATATCACTGGAAATATTTGTCTCACTGACCTCAAATCAAGTGCAAATAAAAGGTCATGACCTCAGGATGGATGCTTTGTGTTGCATGTCTGGCTATTGTGAAGCTTCCTGGGCATTGATGGAAGTGAACATATAAAGCTTCAGTCTATCAAACCACCTGTCTTTTCCGGCTACAATGTGAACGTTATTGTCCTCAAATGACAATAGAATCTGCAGAATCTGGTCCTGCAGTGTTGACTCCCCTCTGTTGCGCCATGCTCGTGCAGTGGCTGTTTGGTTTCTCCAACACACCGGAGCAATCCTCACTGCACTGGACAGCGGAAATACTTTACTACGTTACGTTTGTCCTACACAAGTCTGTTTTGTATGTTCACAGGTTTGATCCGGGATGTTGAAGATGCTTCTGAGTATCTCCGAGACCCCTGAAACATGTGGAAGGATTGTTTTCTTCCTTGTTTTTGGCAGGTCATCTTTTATTGGCTTTTGGCCAGTGTCCAGTTAGGATAGCCACACACTGCTTTAGGATCTTTTTAACCTTACAAAATCATTACCGTGTGCTATAGATCCCAGCACATGAAAAGCAAAATGGCTCCTCTCTCTATATCTCAGACATGCAGCATGTAGAATTGTATTTTTTTGTAAGAAAGCAGCCAGTTTGAACCTGCACCTGCCTGCAGCTGTTCCTGTTAACAGCCATTCTATATGTTTTTGTATTTTAGCGAACATAAATTGCTTTTATTTTCGACTGTAATACATGTGATACATGGCCTGATGACAGCAAAAAAAATGTGAAATCTCAAAGTATGAATAAAGCTTTGAATGTTCTTTAAACACATCATAGCCATTACAAATAAATTAGGGTGTGGAACTACTAATCTTAGATCTCAGATCTCAGGCAACCTGCTTGCTGTGAGGCTGCAGTGCTAACCACCTCGCCACCGTGCAGCCCTCTTATTTAATCAATAAAAGTAAAAAAGGTTTGTAATTTTTAGCAATTTTTTTTAGCTAAGTCCTGTACAGCAGTGCGGTTGTCTGCTCTTTAGAAGCAGTTTTGTTCATGATTCTATTTGCCCTTTTTTTGTAGAATAAATAAAGGCCGTAAAGTAGTATTATATTAGTTATAGTATTTAAATTAGTAGTACGTATATTGGTCATAGTATTTAAATTAGTAGTATATAAGTTATAGTATTTATATTAGTATATAAGTTACATCACACCTCCAAATAAGACATAAAATGGCAAAACAATCGAATGGCAGAGAATTCTCATCACTCTGTAAATGAACTTTTACTTGACTTTGCTCAACACAGCAATGTTGTTACAAATTTTCTTTTTAACAAATGTGTGACTTTCATTTTCATTCTTCATCAATACAAACTCCTAAAACTTCAGAAAACCTCTAAATACTGATTCCATTTCAACCTAAATAAACATTTTTATTTTTTATTTATAAACTTAAACTTTATCCTTTAAAGAGACTGACTGATTCAGCATTTTTACAACAAATTAGAGTAAAATTAAAACAGCTAATTTAAAACATGTATTTTAGTTTTGCCTAAAGGTTTAGCTGATTATTTTTCTCCAGTTTTATTTCATGAAACTAAACATCAAATAAAAAAACTTTCCATAAAACAACCTTTTTTTTCAGTCAGCTTCAAACATAAACACTTGAGGGCAGTGCAGATCTACAGTACAACCTCCTTAAAGCAGGTTAATGCCAAGATTGAACCTGTGTGTCTACATTTACACAAATGAAATCTGATGTGACACAATGTTGTTCTTTCCATTGTAATTCTCTGTGAACCTCCTGTTGAAGCAGAATCTTTTTGATGTATTTTTTCATTCTTGTTTGTATTCTAACCTTTATGATATTTACATGATATATACATTAGCGGAATATATTCAACATGACCTTTTGTGTGTTTGGTTGGAGGTGTGTAATGAATGAAAGTGTCCTGCGTAGTACTGCATCATGTCAGTCATTTAGAACGACTGAATGGTAGCAGAGAGCACATTGTTCAGGTGAATTTCTAGAAAATCCTTCTGTGTTTAGTACGATATGAAACATGCTGAAACTCAACCCGTATCTGTTCACGCTGTACGGGCTGAGATAGTAGACATCCCATCACACCCAGACTCATCCTGAAACCTTTAAATGCTTCGCTTCGCTGATGGCAAAAAGTACAAAAAAAGAAAGAAAAACAACAAACATAAACAAAACCAAGCAAATGCTGGGTTTGTACTTTAGTGAAGTAAATATTATAATTAACTATTGTAATCAGGTGCATATAGTGTAGATATTTATGTGTAATGAGGTGGAGAAAGGCTGACTTACCTTAAGCTGAGTTGTTCAGGAGGCCTACAGTATGTTGGCTCACCTCTCATGTGACAGGGTCATGTCAGAGGGCAGTCCACCCCCCCCCCCTCCCCCCTCCCTCACCCAATCTCCAGCTTCTCTTCTCCCCTCCCCATCAAAGCCTGATGCTCCACCCACTTTGACTCAGAACCATTTAAGCCCCTCGTCAGCACTCTTCATACTGGCCTCTCTTTGTGCCAAAAGGCACCAAAGCTCAGGTCAAAGTACTAAACAAGCTCCGACAGCTTTAGATATCCTTCCTGCTATCCCGCCTGACTTCTGCGACTCCTTATCTATTGTCATCCCTCTTTTATTGTATTCCTCACCCTCTCTACCTTTGCTTCCAGTAAATATTGCCTAATTTCATGTGTGTGTGTGTTTTTTGTTGTTGTTGTTTTTTTTTGAGAAATGCTTTTAAGGTTCAATTAATTACTATACCTAATAAATAATTAAATTACACAAATAATGAGAAAATAGTAACAATGACACTGTTTGTTTTCCTTTCTTGGAAATAAATCATTTTGTCTAAATGCTCTTACAGATGACGGGATGAATAAATCTGAAGGGAGCTGAAGAGTAACGTGATGAGGAGATGAAAGCACCATTCATGATAGATTAAAAACTGCTTTTTCCAATTGTGAAATGTTGCAAAGTTCAGGTCCATGGTCTCGAAAAAGGAAGTTGAGATGATAATTAATGCCTTTGTGTCTTCATGGACTACTGTAACAGCCTCTTTACCTGCCTCAACAGAAAGCCTTGGCTCGTCTTCAGCAAGTCGAGAACCCAGCTGCGAGGCTTTTGACCAGCACCTCCAGCAGAACCCGTATCACACCGGTATTGAAGTCTCTTCATGGCTTCCGGTTATGCATCATATTCATTTTAAAATCTTGGTATTAACTTTCCGAGCACTAGATGGACAGGCTCCTATAGTGATATTGTGGACTTAATTAAGCCCGAATTAAGCTCGAAATCTGAGGTCGTCCAAGCAAAACCTAGTGGTGGTTCCACGAACCTGCTTTAAAACCCAGGGAGACCGATTGTTTAAAGCTGTTCTCCTCACATGTTGAGCTAACGTCCCCAGGAAGTGGATGCGTTCAAAAAGCTTTTAAAGATATTTTGTTTAGCCAAGCATTTTAGTCCCAAGCAGACTCAGTTGTGTTACTGTTTTTATCATTACCTTTGCCAAGGAGGTCCTGTTTTTGCTGACGTTTGTTGCTTTTTTGTGAAAAAAATAACTTGAAAATTTATGGATGGATTTTGGTGAAATTTTCCGTGAATACTGATAAAGACAAGCAATTTGATTTTGGATGTGATCCGTCTGGATCCAGAAATGTTTTATTTAACATTGTGTAATAGCCACTCATGATATTGCAGCAGACGCCTCCTACAGGCTGGTTCTGTCTGCTGTTTTTCACTCTGATAAAGATCATGTCTGTCTGAACTCTGAGAGATGTATCACCCTAAAATAAACCCAAACATCTTTCTAGTCATTTCTTAGACACAAAAAAGTGAGGAGAGACAGATATCGTTCAATTGCAATGTTCGATACACGTAATGACACAAAGCCGTACAACTGGACGTGACAACAGCATGTGACGAGTGTCTCATAAAACACGGATTGCCGATGAGATGAAACTCTTCCACATAACAGTCAGTAATACAGGTAGCTTTGAGCTCCAGAAGGTTTGCGCTCTCCGAGTGCTTTTCTAGTATTTTTTGTTTTTTATTGTTTCATTTTTTTTTATTGTTAACTATTTTATTGTTGTAAACCACTTTCTGATCCTGGTTCTGTAAAAGTGCTAAGTTGACTTACTAACTGAAAACTGTAAGGGACACAGCTTCGTAAGGGACACAGCTTCATAAGGGACACAGCTTCATAAGGGACACTGATTCGTAAGAGACAACTTCTGAGAGCTTGGTTAAGGACACGGCTTTGTAAGAGACACTGCTTTGTAAAGAGCATAGCTTTCCTGGGGAGACAGCTTTGTTAGAGACACAGCTTAGTAAGGGACACCGCTTCTTAATGGACACAGCTTCATAAGGAACACTGCTTCGTAAGAGACACAGCTTTGTAAGGGACACAGCTTTGTAAAGGACACAGCTTTCTCGGGGACACAGCTTCATAAGGGACACAGCTTTGTAGGGGACACAGCATCGTAAGGGACATAGCTTTGCAAGGGACACAGCTTTGTAAAGGACACAGCTTAGTAGGGGACACAGCTTCGTAAGGGACACAGCTTTGTAAAGGACACAGCTTCGTAAGGGACACAGCTTTGTAAAGGACACAGCTTCGCAAGGGACACAGCTTCGTAAGGGACACAGCTTCGCAAGGGACATAGCTTCGCAAGGGACACAGCTTTGTAAAGGACACAGCTTCGTAAGGGACACAGCTTCGCAAGGGACATAACTTCGCAAGGGACACAGCTTTGTAAAGGACACAGCTTCGTAAGGGACACAGTTTTGTAAAGGACACAGCTTCGAAAGGAACACCACTTCGTAAGAGACACAGCTTTGTAAGGGACACAGCATCATAAGGGACATAGCTTTGCAAGGGACACAGCTTTGTAAAGGACACAGCTTAGTAGGGGACACAGCTTCGTAAGGGACACAGCTTTGTAAAGGACACAGCTTCGTAAGGGACACAGCTTCGTAAAGGACACAGCTTCGTAAGGGACACAGCTTCGCAAGGGACATAGCTTCGCAAGGGACACAGCTTTGTAAAGGACACAGCTTCGTAAGGGACACAGCTTCGCAAGGGACATAACTTCGCAAGGGACACAGCTTTGTAAAGGACACAGCTTCGTAAGGGACACAGTTTTGTAAAGGACACAGCTTCGTAAGGGACACAGCTTCGCAAGGGACACAGCTTTGTAAAGGACACAGCTTCGTAAGGGACACAGCTTTGTAAAGGACACAGCTTTGTAAGGGACACAGCTTCGTAAGGGAAACAGCTTTGTGAAGGACACAGCTGTCTCAGGGACACAGCTTTGTAAGGGACATAGCTTCGTAAGGGACTCAGCTTTGTAAGGGACACAGCTTTGTAAGGGACACAGCTTTGTAAAGGACACAGCTTTGTAAGGGACACAGCTTGGTAAGGGACACAGGTTTATAAGGGACACAGCTTTGTAAGGGACACAGCTTCGTAAGGGACATTGCTTCGTAAGGGACACAGCTTTGTAAGGGACATAGCTTCATAAGGGACACCGCTTCGTAATGGACACAGCTTTGTAAGGGACACAGCTTCGTAAGGGACATTGCTTCGTAATGGACACAGCTTTGTAAGGGACACAGCTTCGTAAGGGACACAGGTTTCTGAGGGACACAGGTT
>JBAMHX010000014.1:5175724-5203989 GCA_037177515.1 Pseudomugil tenellus | reverse complement strand
TCTAAGGGACACAGCTTTGTAATGGACATAGCTTCATAAGGGACACCGCTTCGTAATGGACACAGCTTTGTAAGGGACACAGCTTCGTAAGGGACACAGGTTTTTGAGGGACACAGGTTTCTAAGGGACACAGCTTTGTAATGGACATAGCTTCATAAGGGACACCGCTTCGTAATGGACACAGCTTTGTAAGGGATACATCTTCGTAAGGGACACAGCTTCGTAAGGGACACAGCTTCGTAAGGGACACAGATTTTCAAAAAGAAACAATCCCCTGTTGAGATGAACTGGAAAGATTTTCTCATTGATTGTAAAACTATTGATAAAACATGATAATCAGCTTAATTTGAAATAAAACTCAAATATCTTCATCTATGTTTGCATTTGAAATGACTGTTACATTACATTTACATGCTTTAACTTAACTCTTTATTTGTGGTTGAAAAGCTAAAACAATCAAGATGGAAATGTCAAGCTTGTCAAGTGGAGTGGTGACTCTGACAGGGACTTTGAGTATCCTTACATATAAAACACAGATGTCCCGCGCTTTGATATTGTGAGCTTGTTATGATAGGGTCCCCACCCGTAAGTGATGGATCGATGGCAGGACGTAAGAGAAAATGTTATGAATGCCACAGTGTCTCAGCTCACTCAGGGCGAAACAAAATGCCTCAAGAAGTTGTTCAAGCGTTTTAAAACAGCAGTGGGGTGCAGGAGGATTAAATTAGATTCTCCTGTTCTTATTACATTATGGCCTTTGAATTGAATTTACTCTTTGTAAAAGTAATATCTTCAGTAACAAAACCTGGCTTCCTGAGAGGTGCCTGTCCTCCTCTGTACAGTACGTGGAAGAATGTTTGTTAAATCTCCAAGCACCGTGGCTAAACCTGATGAGTCGGACCTCCATGGGGATGTGTGGGTGTTACCTGCACTGAGGTGCAAATTGTGTTAATCTATAGCTGGCTGCGATGCTTAACTCCGAGGAGTTCGATATGGCTCCAGGGCCATCTTATTGGAGGTACTGGACGTTCAGCAGAGTGGAAAACTTCTTCCACATGCTGGTGAGGCTCAGCCCCGAGGCAGCAGCCCAGCATGCCGTGGCACATATGTGTTGAATTGTGAAGGTGTTATCATGGCCTGGCGAGGCTCTGAGCTCCTCCACCTCTGTCTCTCACAGGTTTATTATCAAACTAAATATAACAAAAACCCTGAATGCACATCCATGAAGCTTTTCATTGAACTGCACAGCAAGACCTTATCTTTGCTAGTTGTATGAAAAGGTGAAAAAATACATTTATAGTTTTTTTTGTGTTTTGAAATGAAAAGATGATTGCCAAATACAAAAAAATACAGAACCTACATTTCAATAAAAACTCTTGTTTGGCAGATTTTAAGTACAAAATGGTAATAAAAAACGCACAATAATTCAAGGAAAACCAATTTCAGGATGCAGAAACATCTGCAATTATGTTGGGAAAATTTGAAGTTCACCTGAAAAGAATAACAAAAAACCCAAACAAACAAAATAAAAAAGTCAAGAAAAGAAGAAAAGTAAATTGATTACATGTAACATAATGGATTAAAAGGTAAGGATATTTATACAAAAAGTCCAGTATCAGGAGTCTTAAAAGTTAAAAACAAACTGTATTACTGGTGAGATTACACACACACACATATATATATACACACAAAATAATAAACCACCACTAAACATCTCAGGATTATACTTTTATATTATATATTTTTTACTCTGAATTTAATCCAGTTTATAAGAACTTCATGCATTGTTTTGGCATCTTTAAAAAGCGTTGAAGCATTTTAACACACACACACACACACACACACACACACACACACACACACACACACACATACACACACACGTATGGATGGATTTAGAGTAAAAAAATACATTTAAAAAATTACTTTCTAAGTTCACTAGAACTGAAAGTTGTATATGTTTAAAAATGCTGTGTTTCCGTGATGAACACGTTTCTGAAGCAGATCTGACTTTGCAGATTCTGCAGTAAAGGAGCAGTAGAGCATCAGCGTCTAGTGACAAATCAAAAGGCAAAATAGCGAACGAGTGCCTGTAAATGTCATTTAGTGGATGAGTGATGGATGTCCAGAGCATTTCCTATCTGGGAGAGATGGAAGCATAACTCTCAGTCTGCAGCCACTGCAGTCATTTCAGACATCTATGATTCAATCCATACACACGGGCAGGCGATGATTCACATCAACACAGGAGTGGTGCCGTTGTGTGGAAGTGTTATTTGTGCTCAGTTTTTCCTTCTAAATGGAGAGCGCAGGATGTCATGATTTGTGTGAAGGATTCATTTTTCCCAAAAGTGTGCTTGAAGCCATGAAAAGTGGAACGGGATAGTTGTGCAGCTGTCTGCGAGCATTAACTTTCACTTTGGTTTTGTATGCTGCACATAAACGCCGTTTCCTCTTCTCCATTTCTGTTTGTAGTCTTTTTTTTACTTTATTTCTTGTGGTAAATGTCAGAATATTCTCTTTATTTTTCTTTGCAAAGATTGTTTGGATTTCTGTCAGATTAAGTTATGTGAAAGGAACCTGATGTCTTCAAATACAAACGCATGCTTCATGCACAAGTCAGTGGTTTCCAGCGAAAGGTTAGTTGGACATGACATAAAATGGAAAGTAAAGGAGCTTGTTCAAAACCAAGACGTTTAACTTATTTCATCATTTATTTAATTTTAATCTCGACAGACTTCAAACTTCTTTTAACAGTGAAACTCCCCCTTAAATGGGATTTTGTAGCGGCTGATGAAATGTTGCATCCTTTGCTTTGTGTCTAAGACAGATATAGTGTATCCTGAGATGTTTAAGCAACGTTTCTGTCTGATCGGGTTTATTGTGTTTGTCAGCAGGGATTTGGTTTATTAACATGTGTGAAATATGATTCTTATTTTTAACCTCCAGTTTGTCAATGAAAGGCACTGATATCTAATGTCGGGAAATGCAAAGATGCCATTTTAATTCATTTATCTGTCAAATTCCAAATATTTTTGTTCTTTAGTAATGTTTAAATGTTGCATTGAATATTCCTAAATTTCTATATTTATGCATGTTATTGATTTAAGTTTTGTTTGTCAGTTTGTATTTCCTTGGATTTTTATCATGTCTTGCTTGGCACTGCAGAATGAAAATGAGCATTTTTTGCTATAGTCAAGGATCATTACATCATTTTGTACTGATGCTATTTAATTTGTATAACCGAGTAAGAGTGTAATTGCACATGATATTGATTAAATTAGTTTAGAGCCAGGATATTGAAGTATTCATTGATCAGATAAGATTCAATTAATCAACTCATTGATCTGCCGAGGCACCTTTTATGGTTCCATGTTTACAAATTCGAAGCAATATGCTTTAATACAATTTAAACCTGCCAGATTCTGTTGATTTGATCTTTTTGTGCAGCTTTACGGCTTACTGTGAGGGTTAGAGGCTTGTGTTGAGTTTATCTTGGCTTCCTGTTTTATTTTGTAGGTTTTTCTTTTTTTCCTTTTTCAACTTTACTTCCTGTTATTAGCGTACCTGGTTGTTATTTAGTTACCACGTTTTGTTCCTTGTGTATTTATGCCCCTTTGTTTTCTGTTCAGTTGCCAGTCCATTTACACCTCAGTAAAGTCATATTTTGGTCAGTTCAGTCTAGATTTACTTTTAAATAAATTTTAATTATTTCTGTATTCCTGCCTGTTCATGCTTTTATATCCACACCTCTGTACCATCACCTCATCACAACATACTGACACCCTATTAATAAGCAAATTTAAAATATATACAGACTATTCAGACTTATAGAGTTTGTATCGAGTGAATGAATTAAGTAAAAAAATTCACACTGAAATGAGTCCTGCTCTAAAAACGTAAAAATGGAGACATGTTTATAGTCACCGGCCCAGCTTGACGTTTAGTTTGGAAATGTATGTAGACAAGTGGTCAAGACAATGTGCAGCTCATTGTGTTGTTGTAGGTGACCCCTGTGTTGTTAGAGCTTTCTGTCATCTCTTATTAGGGGGAGATTGTATCTAATTTTTCATCTAGCTACTTTTGGAGCATTTTAACACGCAGCACTGGCCTGAGGGGACGTGTGCATGTGATGCTTCATGGATGTCCACTACAGCTGCTCATACTGATCTGCTCCATTTCTTCAGCTCATCAAACAAGTTTCGAAACCATTGTCTGTTTCCAATTTTTCTTCAAGCAAATGTTTCCACTGGTCTGTGGTCAGGATAAAATTTTGAGAAAAATGTCTGCATAATGAGGTGAATTCAGTTAAAAGGGAAAAAAACAGAAAACGCCTCCTGTACAAGCTTATATCTGGATTTCTGAACAGGTTCAATATAACAATACAAAGGAGATATTAATATAAAAGCAGCTTAATAACATTTTATTTTGCCACTAATAAATCCACATGTTGACAGTTGTGTTGATATTTTAAAAACAGGAAATCCTCAGTTCAGAGCAAACCTGCTGCATGTGTGCACGCAGTTCATGCTATTTGGAAAACAACAAATGTAGCTGACATTACGCCCCTGAAAAATAGATGAATACTTATAATGTAACAAGGCCAATGCGGAACGCCCAAACCCTCGTATTCCCCAATCCACGAATTAACATAACACAATAATATAAAGCTTCTCATGTTCAGTCACAAAGCTCCACCTGGTGTGAAAACTTTGAACCAGCCGGTATGACGTCAGGACAGGAAGCATCCTGAGGTCATGACCTTCATTTGCATTTGAGGTTAATGAGACAAATAGTTCCAGAGATATAACCAACAGTATGATTTTTGGTGCATAAAGCGCCACCTGGTGGGGAAACCATAAATTCGATAATCGTGAAATTTGATTCAGGTTGTCGGGAGGTAAACAGCTACAAACTGTAAAAATTGTTTGAGTTATCGCAGAAACAGCGGTTGGGGTGAAACCATAATATCTCTGACACTCCACATTCGGGGATATATGATATAATGAGCATGTCTCTTAGTTCTCTGAATTTTTCTGGAGCTTGTCAGGCGTTTGTGTGGTTTTTTTTATCATGTGAAAATATCAGAATGTGTGTTTGTGGTGAAGAATAAATGAAGAATGAATACACAGGACAGATGAAAAAGTTGTAGGCTCAACTCAAACAAACAATTTCTGGATGAATATAACTGAATATCCTTTTGGAATGACACAGCTGTCAAGCTGAACCTCTATCAAATCATTGTACTATAATGTGTAACGATATTGTAACGATAAATCATAATGTGTGAACATTATCCCTGCAAATATCAAATGTTAAGCAGAAGGAAATCAGAGAAATCCAGACATTCAACATTTATTACTTGTACCGCTTATTCCAGTGAAGGTTTGTCGGTACCCGGACTCTTCCAATCGAGGCTCAAAACAGGGACCTTCCTGTGAGGCTGCAGTGCTAACCACTATAACCTCCCTACAGTCGGTTTTCAACATCCTTTGAGTATAAAAATGTAATTATAAATTAAAATATGTGTATCTGTTGAAGAAGTTGGAACACATCTCATGTCCACTTAGATCAATGTGATGCTGAAACATTAATTTTTCTCCATCACACTGCATGATTCCTTTCATGAGGGATGTAAATGCTAAACATTGTTTTCAAATGAAAAAAACATGAGAAAATAATATAATATATAATAAAACTAATCCTTTTGAAGTAAACCTAAGCAATCTTCAAGCTTTGTCTTCATGCTAAGCTGTCTATAAATAAAAGAACACATGAAATGGATGGTGTGCATTTTTTTGCTCCTTAATGTTCTGGAAATACTTACCATGAAAAATCTAAAACTTTGGTTTACTGGCTCTATGAAATAATAATAGGATAACTATGGTGTTTTGGTGTTTCCTGCTCATCATTAGAGGACTTTTTATGTACTTTCAGGTTCATTTGGAAAACTTCATGAGCAATTAGTTGTTACTGAAATGTGAAACTGCTGGGACAGTTCTGTAATCAGCTCTCCAAGAACCTCCATCTGATTTTTAAGCAATTATGCAAATTACAGTGAATTAACCTGCCCAGTTAGAATCAGCCTGATTCAATCCCACAGTATTTAACTTTGCCTGTTGAGGGCAAGAGGAGCATGCGACAAATACACTTCAAAAAAGTAATGAAAAGGTTTTCTTGCCGTATGCATATGGTTTATTCTTGTCCACATCTGCTATTTGTGTGCAGTCTCTGATCTTCACTTCTGTCTTGATTGATTGCTGGACATTGTGGACTTAAACAAGCATGCGGCTCATTTGTGAGTGGACTCATCACAACTTCATAGAAACATAAAAAAATAGACACTTGCACATGGTAAGTGGGTTGTTCTTACTGAATTCTTTGTTTGCAGAGTAAAGTTTGCTGCAGCAGATATGCCTTTTGTGCTCTCTCTTATGGAACTTTAAATCATTCAGAATCTGGTTTGTTTCAGATTTAATGCTGCGCTGGTTTTGGTTACGTGCTTTAAATCAATGACTCAAAATAAAAGAAGAAAACAAGATGAACTAATCTACATGGATAACTGGGACCACCACTTTGGAAAGCATAGTATCAAATAAATCAAATAAAAAATTACAATATGTTTATCATAGTTTTTGTTTGAATGTTTTGCAATTCACTTTCTAATTAAAAAATCTTTTTGTTACCAAGAGTTTCAAGAAAATATTGTTGTAGATGAGGGATGGATAGTAGAAGAATATTCTATAATCTGCTGCTGTTTATTTTATTTTATTAATTTTCTATTGAGTTTCTAATTTAGTTGATGCTATATAATGTTTTCAACATGCTTCTGAGAGAAGTTGATTAATTTATTATTTATATTTATCGATTCCAGCAGAATGCTATGCACATCCATTAAAACGCCACAATCTGAATGTCTGAATATCTAAATGCTGCAACTAATTATCTGTTGACTAGAAAGCAGAAACTATATTGAAACCGAGGCTCTTATTTACATGAGAACAATCTCATTAAGCTCCAACATCAAGCTATTTTGTAAGCATGTTTTTAGGAGTTTATTCACTGGAAGTAGAAAAATCTTTGGGAAAAATGCATTAATTCCATGAAAGTAGCAAATTAACATGCCTAATTTAATAAATTAATAAACTAGTTCTAATTAGTAAAAAGCCACAAGATAAAGTGCTGAAATGGAGATAATAATATGAACACTAACATGCCAAGCTGAAAGGAAATTACATTATATTCATTTAGCAGACGCTTTTATCCAAAGCGACTTACATTTTTGGGTCATAGGGTTTAGTGTCTTGCCCAGGGACACTTCAGCATGTAGTGAGGGGAATCCTGGAATCAAACTGCCAACCTTCAGGTTAGCAGACAACTGCTCTTACCTCCTGAGCTACAGCCTCCCCGATGCATACAACACATTTAATTTTGAAATAATAACATTTAATAAATTATAAACCCAAATAATTACATATTTCCCCCTGAGCTAAAATATTTTCTGTGCAGTTCTGTGCGTTCAACAAACCGCTTTGCAATCTGCCACAGGATGGATCCAGCTGATGAAAATCAGACACCTGATTTGTGACAGCTGCACACACACAATCTCTAAAAGCCCAGTCATTATGAGGACAACTGGAAAAGTATATTTAGCACAAAGAGCTGAGTGGGGAGTAAATACTTTTACTGGATTTTTCCTGTTAATGACATGCAGCACATGTGGAATGAAGCGAGAGGCGAGAGGCATGGGAACCAGTTTACTGACTGTGTCAGCGCCAACATCAGACAAGGAGCAACAGCAGACTTTTAAGATAATATTAAAAAGGATAAATGTTGAACCCAAACCCTTTTATGTATAGACTTAAGAAGTTTGTTCCCAAATAACTAAGCTTTGGAGAAAGAACCGTCTGCAGTCGTTTCAGTCAGAAATGGGCATTTATATAGTCTGGCAGAGGAAAATAAGGATTTGTTATGCGTTGCGGACTTTATCCGCACTCTCCTTCGTACTCTGATGTAAACTGAACAAATTGTATTCTGAGGACCAGCTGGCTTTAAAAGGGTATGCATGTGCATGCATATGTTTTTGTGTGTATCCATTCATATGTGAGTGAACAAGACAAAATAAGGTCTCTGAATTTCCCCTCCGGTCATCACTAAAAGTTGTCAATCACCCCGTTTTATAATCCTTAAAAGATGAGCACTCACATGCTAAAGCTTGGCCCACCTCGCCACAGGCTTTGGCACAACCTCTAAAGCCTGCTGGTCTGCTATTCACCCAAAATATGGAACCAGAGTGACGGGCACCAAAAAGTATTTTTCCCAAATGAAAAGTGGCGCCACATTAACTTTACACGTTTTCAGTTTAATCCAACAAAGCAGTAAAAAGACACAAATAAGACATATCAGATTGCAAATTGAACACATAAGGGTTTGTCTACTTTGAGTTTACAAATGTGTGTGAGAGTCTCACTTCGGGGGTGTTTTCTGTGGGCATTTCATCAGCAGTTTAAAAAACAAAACAAAAAGTATGCTGATATTTTAGCATATATAAAGTATTCTTATAGCAGCTAAACATATTCTGAATTAAACTAAAACTGTCTTACAGCATTGGCATAATGAGATCAAATCTGAGACTAAATCTGCTAATGATTTTCATCTTTTGTTGAGCAGGGAAAACATCCAAACCAAGGATACAGACTTGGTTTCAGCTATTAAAGTCAGCCAAAGTACCATCACTAATGTGGGAACCAGCAGCTCTGAGGGTGAAAATGAGAAAGAACGAGGGGACCACACTGCCAAAACACCCCCAGCATTGAAACATATGACCCAGTTTTGGTCCCATGTTATAAGTTTACTGTTATGATCATTTGGCTATCATCTGAAGTGAATGCATGAAAATGTTCAATATCTTTGTTACAATTATTTTAAAAAAAACTTGAAAATATTCTGCTTTTGTTTGCATAAATTTCCCCTTGAAATAAATCAGATTTACCTGATAATGAAGCTAAGGAATGACCAGTTTGGTGGTTTAGATGATCTCAGGTTGTGAACTGCTCATCAGAAGGAGATAAAAGTGAGAACAGGGTGGTGATGACAGATTTATATGCTCAGGAGAGATGTAGACTGCCGTCTGTACCTGCAGCACAGTCCTCAGCCTCCACCTGCCAGCCACAGTGAGACGCCCCCACCTGGCCACCCGGTGTCCTCACTGACAGGTGAGGACAACCATCCTGCGGAGAGCAAGGCTTTGCACATGGCGTCAGGTTTAACAAGCTGTCACCAGGCTTTAGGGAAATGGAGAAATGATGGAGCGTTTCAATGTGCGTGTGCTTAAATGAACTGTACGTGTGTGTGTGTGTGTGTGTGTGGGACACCACAGAAACACTGAACCTGTTTCCAGTTAAAAGCAGAAGCCCCCACAACAAAGGCCCTGGCCGGGGGATCGTTACGAGGAGAATATCATTTTTCTTTGGCCTCTGTGATCTGCCTTTCTTACGTTTCACTTTCAAAGCTCTGCTTGCTGGCAGAAGTTCTTCCCTCCACATCTCTGATGGAAAGAGGGAACGCTGCCCTCCACCTCTCCTCACCTTCTTTCTCCTTTGCCAGAAAAAGGGGAAAAATTAAGACGACAGAAATGGTGAGGCTGAAAAAAGCGTGGACGTGTTGGAACCTGGCTCTGAGGAGATCTGCAGTAATCCAATGACAAGCTGTTTAAAGCTTGTGGCTTCCTGGTTAAGGTCTCTGAAGGAATGCCCTGCTCCATGTCCCCACAAGGACAAATCTCAAGGTTTATAGTCGTCCAACTTAATCCAGCAGTTTTGGGAAACAAAACTGGTTGATCTGCAAAGGCAAAATCTGTGTTTAAATGAAACTTTTGCATGCAAACATGTCCAAATTTAACAAGCAGAGACATTTTAGGCAAAATGTTCACAGTGCTGATGAAAAAATGCTGATTAAATAAATGACAGTAACTCTTATTTAACATCAGCTCTGATTCAACCCATTTTCTCTGTGGGAGGTAATTTTATATGGCAGATACTTTTCTTTCCATTTAGTCTACTAGTCCTCAACTATGTCATTTAGCTTTGGGATGCCTTAAGGTTCCACACTGGGCACTATTTTCCCAGTTTAAAAGAAACGTATCTAAGGATCTAGCTATTATTACTCAGAGCTGCCTCAGAGTTGTGCTGTTATAAATGTAGTTTAAAATTTGTTGTTAGATTTTTTACCGTAATACCTAACAAGCAAGTGAGCCTGAATGTTATGAGAAACATTTTAGTTTTGGAAATTGTCCTTCCTTCCACGTCTCCTCTTCATAACTTCATTAGATGTTTGTAATTTTTTGCACGTTAGTCTTTATCATTGTCTCATTGTCATCCGAATGCTGTACAAAGTGAAGTGGCTCACCTCCAGATTTAGGAAAACATGTCCTGATCCAATGTATTGACAAAATCTTTATGAATTGTGATTGATTATATCTATCTGTATAGTTTGTACAGAACTGGGTAACGAAGCTCAGTAGAAAGACATCACTTCAATTGGCTCGTTACTGGGTCTGGGGTTCTCTGGGGGTTGTATGGTGGGCAGGGGCGATTATTACTGTTGTTGTCGTTTGGGTTTTTTTTTTTGTAAATAATTTTAACCTGGACCCCCTCCCAACGTTTTCAGAGTGTTTTAATGCAGCATTTCTTAGTTAGAGCGAGCTGTATATCTACACTTAGTCCTCCTTCTTTTAATGCATTTAGACACAATATATAGAACAAACACTATATACACAGTATACGGTAACACAGTATGTGAAAATGTTTGGAGAAGGGGGGGTGGGGGGGGGTGGGGAATAAATTCAGAATAGAGTAACAACAGTGATGGTGATGTTGGGGTTTGCTCGTTGTCCCTCTCTGGGTGCGCTGGCTGTCCTGTGGTCCTCCGGAGGTTTCCTGGGTGATGATGGTGTTTCGGTTGCACACTGGGTCTGGCCGGTGGTTGCCCTGGTGGCACCTTTGGCGGGTCCTGGGGGGTTTTCTCCCGGGTGCGCGGGCTGTCCTTCCACTTGTCCAGTGCGTGGATGGGGGGTGGACGCCAGAGTGGGAAGAGATTGGTGATGGTGAAGGAACGCTGGTGCAGGTGGGGGCAATGGAGGAGGTAGGGTTTGGGGGAGGGGGGGTGGCTGGGGCTCTGTGAAGGTGTGTGGCCTGTCTAGGCTACCCCACAAGGGTGGGACAAAGCCTGGGTATATAGGTAGGCTCGTAACTTAAACTGATCTATGAACACATTATAATCCTGGTTTGAACACTCTGTAGCAGCTGGGAGGCCCCCGCTTTTTAAAGCAGCCTTAAAGCAGTCTTTCAACCGGAAAGTTGGGTGTTTGATTCCTGGCCTCCCTTGACTACATATCGAAGTGTCCTTGGGCAAGACACTGAACCCTAAGCTGCCTCCCAATGTGCCTATCGGGGTGTGAGTGTGTGTGTGTGGCAACATGACTGGAAAAGCGCGTCATAAGTACAGGTTTTACCATTTACCACTGAAAACACTCAGCAAACATCATATGACTATGGACCTGTCCTGCTCCACAGATTTTTCATTTTCCATCCCTGCTGCCTCGATTCTGGTCAGATGAGAGCTGTGATCTCCCCCATGTGCCACTTCGGGTATATTATTATTATATATTTCTGTGCTGTGATGAAGCATTACTTTCCCTGATGCTAGAGGCAGATCTTCTCTTCCAGAAAGCGTTTAGTATGAATAGTCTGCTGTATTACAGATTCCCATTTCTGCTATCTCGTGGTGAATCTGGTAACAGGTTAAAGCTTCCTGGAGATATGGCCTGGTGCCTTTTACCATTTTACAACTTTAGTACCTAAAGGGTTAACTGAAAGTTGGCCAATGGCACTTCCTTATACATCTGCCTTCTAACATGGTTGCAAATCATCATGTTTACCACATAAAATCCTAATCAGTCCTCTCCTCCACCAGCTTTTTAAATTTCCTTTTTGTTTTTTACATGTACATTAATTTAAATACAATTTCTTGCTTTTACAGAGTTTAAATGTGTTTCTGAGCACAGCAATCAGCATTTAATGTTTCCCAGGAGAATAGAATTTTGCAAAAGCAGCTGAGAAAATGACATTGACTGTTAACATGACAATGATGACATTATAATTTAGATGTTTGATTGTGTCTGGCCAGAAATGGCTGTATGAACAAAAATAAAGGAAAAAATTAAAGAGGAACTTTATTTTTCATGTTTTAAGAAAGATTTGAGTGAGTGAAAATGGTGTTTGGATCTTTTTACAGTATGGAAAAGTGTCTTTAATTTAAGCTTATTCTACTGTATGGATACATGTAGCTGTATTAGTGACAGACAAACACTGGACATGGCCTGATATAATAACTAAATACCAGTCAGCTCATCACAGATTATCTAACAAATAATGATGTAAGTTCAGGAAAAGCTGCTCTGGGAGTCGATGTGGTCGTGAAAAGTGGTTCTAATGCATTTAGTAAAGGTAGCGATATGACGTCTGTCCACATGAAGTGACTGACAGTATGATGCCTTTTCAGTTGTGTCACTGCGGCTCAGCTTCAGGAAGCTCCAGTCGAGTCAGTAGCTGATTCAGCAGCTCACCTGGTGAGGTGTTCCCAGCTGATCCAACAGCAAGGCAGAACCACGAGCTGTCACGTAGCTGGAATGAGTAAATACTCTCAGATTTTCCACCATTGGCTTGTCATAGGCCAGCTGTCAGGAAGCGTTCATCTGTCAGATTCCAGGCAATCTCAAGTCTCACCACTTACTGCTCTCTGTTACCACTTATTTATTTTCAGTTTTTTGGATATGTCATGATCCATCCATCCATTATCTACCGCTTATTCCCGAACGGGGTCGTGGGGGGGCTGTAGCCAATCCCAGCTGACACAAGGCGAGAGGCGGGGTACACCCTGGACAGGTTGCCAGTCCATCGCTGGGCGAGATGTCATGATTTACTTGTAAATTATTTATTAAATATAAATACTTTATTGTCAATTTTATAACTTTTACAAATAAATATTATAAACCAAACAAAAACTAAATCAAATGATTATTTTTTGTGTTTTTTTATTCGATTCAGTTGGTTATTTAATGTGGACCAGCTGCTTTTGATGGTTATATCTCTTAACTATCAGCTAAGTAAATTCAGGATACCCCACGACTGCAGTTTTATGATGCATATTGCAGGGACCATTGATTATATCCTTGAAGTGATGCTGTTCACTCTCATGTGTTGTGCAGATCTTGGATTTGACTTAATGCCCACGGGAAAGGGGGGGGGGGGGGTTATTATATACTAAGCTGGTATTTATAGGCGGAAGGAAAGCAGCTTTGATAGAGCGTCTCTTGAGCGTCCTCCAAGCAAAGATGTATTCATGTCCTCAACCTCTTGCCTCTTCCTCTCTTCATCTCTTTTTATTTCCTATCAAACAAAATGGGGAACCTCTGAAGTACTCCGTATGTGCATGTGTGTGTGAGAAGAGAGAAAGATCTAATGCTCTGTTAAAATGTTGAAAGAGTAAAAAATCCCATTGAACTGCCGTGTTAAAGTTGCTCTGGACGTTCAGAATGTCCCACATGAAAGCAGTTTGTGCGTTCAGACAGCACAAAGTGTCACGCATACTCATAATGCATCTGTGCTACCTGTATTTCACATTATGTCATGTTACGTTGGAAAAGCTTTTAAAAGGGAGTCATAGCTTTGAAACGATTCAACCCATGTGTTCCTGTTGGTGTTGTTGTGAAAGCTTAAGTCCACCATGTGTGTACCACATAGAAGGTTCTGCCTCGGTGCCAGTTGTTTCTGACTCTACAGGCTTCCTAGCATGCTTTGATGCTTTCACGCTGCTCTATCTACAGATGTAGCCATCACAAGCTGCACATTTTACTGCTCCAGCAGCATAGAGTAAGAAATTATCACCAAACTGTGGCACTACCGCTCAACAGGAAATGTTTGGAAGTTAAACTGTCCTCTTGGTCATTACAGTGATTAATATGGGCAATAAAAGACTAGTGATACATTGTAGAGCAGCCAACAGATTATTTTTTAAGCTAGTGGACTCAGACTGTAAAAAGCTGTTTTTCATAGGAACGAACAGATGAAACGGATTTAATTCAAGACGACTCAATTCTCCCAGTTAGTGAGCTGAACTCACTGCAGCGGAGCTGATGCAGCAGTTTTAGCACTGATTACACACACGGTATGTTTTTACTCATTTTAATAAGGAGCCAATAGAACGTAGTTGTTATAATGTATGTAAATTGTTTGGATAGGTTAGAGGTTGACAGCTAAGAACTAGTAAATGAAGTTAGTTACAATATAAAAACCATCATTTAGATTTTCAGAAAGTGAAAATTTAACATGGAGCACTAAATCGCTCATATATTCTGTTGTTGATTTCTATCTAAGCTACTGTTATGCCCCACAAAGTAAAAGTTTTATCCAGATGTGGTATTTCCTGGTGCAGATAGTAAAAATCCTGTCATGTGTTTGGAGTTACCTGTACTTGCAGAACAGGTGTTTTCACTAATGGGCTCATTTACCTGGTAGATGAAATGTGCTCAATAAATTCAGCTGGTCTGGTAACTGGTGGGAACAGCTGCTGCACAGGATTTTTACTTTCCAGACCAGTAGCTGCCACCTCTGGTTATTTCATATTCATGCACCATGATGAAGCCTTACTTTCACTTCTGCAAAAGGCGAATAGTCTCTTCCAGAAAGTGTTTCGATATGTTACTGATTTCTCTGTGATCCACTCTGTATCACCAACTGGGAGCGTTGCATCATCAGCTCTGCATCGACCATCTCCTCGTAAACTTTGAATAATCTCTTACTGATTCTGGTGTCTGCCATCTAGTGGTGGAGTTTGGTAACAGGTTTAGGCTTTTAGTATCTATTAGTGGCATTTCCCTGTACATCTGCCTTCTAACATTAACATTAACAAAACATTAACATTAACAAATCATCACACGTTTATATGATGATTTATGAGGGGTTTTTTTTACTGTTTATAACAGTAAAATTCTTAATCTGATGATAAAAAGAGGCGTCCAGATCAACAGAGAAGCACAAACACTTGACTGTGTTCATTATTTGCTGCTTACGTTCATTTAGTCACGAAACTTTGATCTACAATAACTTTTAACCACAATTCCTCTGGATTAAGGAAGCACTACTGATGCTTGGAAGGTTTTCTCTAACAATTCAGCATCCATCCTGTTTCCTACCTGAACTCTGAGTATGATGTTAACTCTTATGTCCTTTTCTTCCTTTCTTTTCCTTTCTTCCCCCATTATTGCGCTCTCAGATCATTTATCTCCAATAAATCTGATTGGTTAGAATATTGGAGGAAAGTTTGAGATTTTCAAAGCAGTCTGTATCAAACAAGGCATCACGCAGGAAGGCTTAGAAGACCCAGAATCTGGATTTTGACTCTACTGTACATAAAAAAACAAAGACACAGTATGATGATTATCATAATTTGATTCTAAGCTTCAAGGAGGATCCAAATAAATTCAGGATCTACTCGATCAGTTAATAAAACCCTTCCAGACCGGCTGTAGTGCAACGCGACAGCAACCAAAACTGTATATTTTGCTATTTTCTTGTTTTGGCAGGAACCCATGTGCACATCTACATACATAAGTGTGAAATTTGTGAAAATGCATGAATGAATGAATGTTGCTTGTCGCTTGCCTGGACAAGTACAAGCGATCTTCACCTCATCAGACAGCTTCCAGAGGAAATGAAAAGAGTAGGATGGATATCGAACTCTAGAACTCTAGAACTGTAAATAATAAATATTAAAAAAACATGAATAGTAAATAAATAGTTTCAGGTCAGGAAGCTTCATAGTGCTAATTTAAAATATAAACAACAAAATCAAGTAATTACTGCCTACATTTATAGTGACTTGGTGTAAAGTGTAATTATAAAAGCGTCCAGGCTTGGTTCTTAAAAACATTTCACAGATCATCAGTTGAGAAATAAATAAAAATTTCCCTTTATCTTTACATATAAAATAAGTTTGTTGCTCTGTTAAAATTTCACATGGAAATTAAGCAGCAGAGAAGTGTGACTCAGATTAAGGCATAAAAACAGATCTACACAGGTCTGTTCATATTTCACCAAAATGTTTCACATTCTAACTTATTTATTCAAGAAAAAAAATTAAAAGACTTTACAGTCCTTCAAAATGGTTTATCATGATGTTCTTGTGACATAAAAATGGAAAAACACCTCCGGAGTGTGTGTCAGCAAAGGCTTCAAAATAAAGTGTATATCTGGTACATGACAGTATTCTGGATGGAATTATGACAACATAGAGGCGTAAAGTTGGATTTTATTATGCCACCTCACGCATTTTCTCCTTATCAGTTTTCAAATCTGAGTTTTGAAGTTTTTATTTTAAAGCTCACAAAAATGTCAGATGCTGAGGCAAAAAAAAAAAAAAAAAAAAAAAAACCCATACCTGGACTTTTTCTGTGTTTCTGAAGTGCAGTTCCTGCTCTTGCTCCCCGTCTCTCACTCACCCAGAAAGTGCACAAACACAAGCATGCAAACATCTGGGCAGCAGGTTGAGAGTTGGGCTGGTCTACTGCATGTGGAACATCTATCTGCCTCAGAAGTCTGCTCCACATGTGTCTGAGATGTATTGGGTGGGGTAAATATATGTGTATGTGTGTGAATAACTTGGGGTGAGTGTTAGTGTGGAATAGCAGTAAAAGACAAAGAATGTGTAAATGATTATATGATGTAAGAGTTAATAGAAAACTTTGCTTCTAATATGCAAAGTAGGAAAACGTTTGACTGTGTTTCTGCAATAGCCAAAACTTTAAGACTAATAAAATGTAAAATTATTAAGATGATAATATTTATATAATAAACAATTATAATTCATTTTATCATGATGTGACCGAAAAAAAAAAGATGCAGATAAATGAACATCTGTTGAAAACTGCCTTGTTGCAGTGATGCAAAAGTTGCAATTTGATGTGAAAATGCAAGCAATGCAAATATACAAACAGAAATATAAAACAATCAAAACAATTTTAAACAACAATGGAAAACTAGGATAACTAATTTAACTTTTAGAAATTTTGTTTCATAAATAATATGTTGAAATAAATCTACGCTAAATTTTGTGCTGCAGACTTGTTGCTAAACGTGTTTCTATGAATAACTGGCATAAAGTGTCCAATCAGAATCTTATCTTATCTCATGCAACGTTAAAAAAGCCCATTTCCATCCTCAAAGCGTTACTGGTGTTGGGAACAGTTTGAGTTTATTAGCATCTGCTGCTCGGGTTGCAGCATCTTCTTTGAATTGCACAGTTTTTCATCATCCTGAGCATCTGCTGGTAGAGCTCGACCACCTCAGAAAGTAGAGCTGAGAGAAGCTGTGAGTGCACACATTAAGATATTTGGTGTAATCCACCATCTTAACGAAATCCATAAACAGTTCTTCAGTCTTCACCAGATCGAGCTGCAGATGGAAATGTCACCGAGTCTTTAATTGTGATCATTGTTGCAGGAACCTGGGAACTGATCTGCACACCAAACCTTAAAGCAGCATTTCCTGTCACCATGGCAACATGAGAAATGTAGGGAAAGCTTTTCTCTCTAAATCATATTTTATTGTGAATATAAATGTCAAATCATCCTGTTTTCCCATTCTTAAGATTGTACATTAATACTTAACAAAGAGGTAATGTAATATAGGGAAGAAATGCAAATAAAGACAAAAAATAATAATAAAAAAAGAAACAATGTGCAGTAATGTCAAGCTGTCTGTCCCTCTCCTTCCTTCTAACCTGTCTATGAGTCTCATCCTAATTGATGACATCTGAGATCGCGGTCTTCTGTCCTGCAGATCTTAAATATTTGCAGCTGCAGGGCATCATAATCATATTGGTGAAGTGATATGCTTGGTAAGTACTAGACAACACATTGTTGAGAACAGCCATTTAATTTGAATCGGATTATTTAAAACCTGCAGATCTCAAGATCCGGAGCTGGACCGGATCTAAGGCAAATGGATCTTTATTTTCCTTAGATGTTATAGTGGGTCAGACAGAATGATATTGTTTTGGATTCAGATTCAGATAACCTTTATTTGTCCCACAGCGGGGAAATTGCAGCGCAACAGCAGCAAAGACACACAATAGACAGCAAGTGATACAATTTAAAAGGATACTAAAAAGAGAAGAAAATATGAGTACTATAAAATAAAAATAAACATAATAATAAACTAAATGAAATAAATAATATGACTAAACGTACTAAAACCTATACACAGTACAGAGGGTGTGTCTGGGGATGTATATACAAGGTATGTCACTTGTTACTATGAACCATTTATACATAACCACAGGTGACCTGTCCAGAGTGTAACCTGCTTCTTCTCAACCTGCTGATATATAAGCTGCCAGAGAAAATCCACATTTTATTTAATTGGTAGCTTTAATAATTTTTTCAAATAAAATGAAATATAATTCTAAGTCTGATTTCCAAAAATAGAACAGAGATAAAAAAAAAGTGATTTTTCATCATCTTCCTCTCATATGTTAAACATGTAACGAGTTGACATGATTCAAACCAGAAGGATCATTTACATAATGAAAGCAGCGCAGCCACATTGGACTGGTTTGAAATCATTTCAACTGAAGCTGGTAATTAACACTTTGGGGAGCTTTGGGGGCTGAGACCCTGTTCTGGGCATTTTGCTGCCGGGTGAAAGGAGACATGGCAGTCCGCTTCCTCTCGGATCAGCAGTGGAAAAGTGGATTTTTTTCATCATTTTCTCATCTTTTAGTCGTTTGTTCTCCTTTATCTTGATCTTTCTATCTGTGAGCCATCCCACCCACACTCATGTTTCCATTCTCGAAGTCCCAACTAGTTCTAAATAGAAATATAATCCAGATGATGGCTAACCACAGGTCATTACAGAGGGAGACAACTAGAAATCACCAAGCCCGATGATCCCTGTGTGTGTTGATTATGCGTGTTAATGGTTTGGATCAACATCCATGGAGAAGCTCTGACGTTTTAGTGTGTGGGGTGACAGAAGTCTCACAGATCAGAGCACTGCTGAGCTGGACTGTTGGCTTTTTTAAGAACTTGTATTGGTTTCTTTTTCCGTTTTCATTTGTGCGATGAGTGAAAGCACAGAGCAGGAATTGGGAGTTGTGACTGATGTGTTTCTACGTGAATCTTAACAAAAAGAAAATAGAAGAGCACCATAGTACACACACCACTCAAACCAACACTGCTGTTGTCACCCATTATATCCCAGAACGCGGAGTGTCGGAGATATAACGGTTTCATCTCAACTGCCACCGTATGAACACGATAACTTGAACAATTTTTACAATAGATTTTTGATACTCAGTGTACCTGTTTATATCCTCGAAGGGACGACCTGTATTTAATTTCACGATATTTGGATTTATGGTTTCCCCACCAAGTGGCGCTTTATGCTCCAAAAATCAGATTTTTGGCTAAATCTCTGGAACTATTTGTCTCCTTGACTTCAAATCAAGTGCAAATAAAAGGTCAAGACCTCAGGATGCATCATACCTGCCTTGTTCACATTCTAATTAAATGCGTTCACTTATGTAGTGTTTTACTTTCATCTGTCATGACCAAAGTGCTTTACAGATCCTGCTATCCACCTATTAACGTACAGATGTACACCGGTACTAATTGGCCACCAGGAGCAACTGGGGGTTCAGTGTCTTCTTTATGGACACTTGACATCTGACGGCGCTGGAATCGAACCCATGTCAATATTAGAAGTTAGCCACACTACACCTGCGCCACAGCAGTCCCATTACATTACAGTATTACATGTGCAGTTTTACATTATTATATTGTGTCTATTGGCGGATTGGTATATAGGAGCATTGGGAGAAATACTCCTAGCTGTCGCTTCCGATAGTCTTGTTTGATTCTGCAGTTATGGATTGTTGTGTTAGCTCACACTGATGCTGAGCCGCCTTTATTTGGTTTAAATGAGTTGAGAGATGAACAGCTGTGGGTTGACACGGATGCTTATTATTCACAACTGGTGTGTGAGCAAGTTTTCTGTTTTGAAATCACCTCTGCGGCTCACCTCAATTAAAATGATGCTTTGGTGTCAGAACACATTTCAACTCAAACTACTATAATATATATTTTTATTTTATCATTATAATCTAATTTACTGAACTTAACCAGGAAGCAAGAAGTTTTTTTGTGATGTTGTCATGTTATTGATGTAGCTGATCTCAATTTCATGTTTCGCTGCATTTCATGGATTAAAATGCAGCACTTAGCTGCCCCATCCAACTATGCCGCTTTGCTCCTCATGCGATCTGCGTAAGCTTTTGAAATGATAAGCTTTACAAATGCTTATTAGAAATATTTCCTTTAAGTTCCTTTTTTTTTACAGGTTGGAATTATAAGAAGGAGTCTAACCAAAGACAGATAAAAGGTTTCAGCTGCAGGCGTTGCTAATATTAAAAGATGTTTAAAATTTGACAACCATTCTTTTGATCAATATCATGATGTTATAATTTGACTAATCAGGATCAGAAAACATGTGCAAATGGAGTAACTTGGCTTTCAGTGCAGTAAGTAATAATACTAACACTCCGGCCCTCTCTGTCACAGTTGTATGTCTGATTAAAGAAGCTTTAATGTTAATGTGAAAGGCGTCACTTTCACAATATTAAATTTGTATAATCTTACTTCTACTTTTACAACAATATCACTAGAAATGTTCCTCTAAAGCAAAGAATATGACCCAGCGTGAAAAGAAAGACAAAGTTATACAAGGAGTCTACATTTCAAACAACTACAGGATTTCTGGAGCCCCTGACCTTGTCGTTCTGCTGAATATTGACTAAAGAAAACATGAAAAGGCAGCCTGGTTTCATTACATTGCATCTACATTTCTATAATTTAGTAGAAGCTTTTATCCAAAAGCCCTCACAAGAGGGGGAAACACAGGGTTTCAACATCTCGATCAATACTTTGACATGTTGATGCTAAAACTCAGACTGCTCATATAACATATATACATATACAACATATAAAGGCAAAAGAGAGACGTATTAACTTATTGATGAACATAAAATTTTTAAATGTTAATGTTAGGCCTCCCAGCACAACTTTCCATGTAATGTGTTTCAGAAGGACATATGATTTATGTAAACGACACATTTTGTGTGTTTAGCTAAGTAACGGGACTCAATAAGTGACTCAAACATATTTTGATGTTGAAGCAGTTTCTTTTCTAACACAAACCATGAAAGTTTACTACTCCTAAACACATGGCTTTAAATGCTTAGCAATAGTCAAGTAGTTTGCAGGACCTACAAAACAACTGAATCATAAAATGACATTAGAAGTAAGTCTGAAATAGAAGTGTTGGGATTGAATTTGCTGCCTTTTAAACCATTTTCTGCTGCTGTTTTACTAAATTCTGATGCTGTGTGTGTTACTGTGTCCAGCTACATGAAAAAACTGTAAAAATAATGTCTAACACTAAATCAATAGTTTAAGATTATTTCATGCTTTGCTGTGAGACTGAGCTGGAAATAAGCCTGTGATGAAGAGTTGGCCCAGTTCTGGTCCCTGGGACCCCACTAGCCTGCAGGTTTTTCCTACTTTAACATTCCTGACTTAAATTAATATAAGTAGTTAACTGTTTTCTAACTGAATGACGAGCCAGCAAAGTGAACCATTTACTTGAAATGGTCGTGTTGGAGATGTGATGCAGTGTAGTAGGTGTTGAACATAAAGGTTTTGTTTACCAAAGATGAGGAGTTTGGTTCTGAAGTGAAAATGATTAACAAAGTTTATTAAACAAGGAATAAAACAATCAAAAGAATATGGCAAAAAGACAAATACAGAATTGCAATTCAGGAGGATTTGGTACAAAGATCTGTCAGATTAGAATTCTGGGGCAAATTCTGACCAGTCACTTGGGAGCATCTTCATTAAAATACTCTGAGTGAGTCACAGACTGTAGACACTGTTCTGTGCATAACAGATAGGAATCATGTCCAGATACGAGAAATCGATCAGATACTGAGTAATCTTTTAGGTCTGGTTGTTTCTAAATACAAATGATACAAGATTAAAAGGCATTTTGACATGTTGATGTGACATTTAACATGGTGATGTGAGAATCACACAATGAGAAGTGAATGAAAGTAATATCTGAAATGTCCCTTTACATAGGAATATGTCCTGCGGAACAGGTTGGTAAACACTGTACATGACATGGAAAGTGAGTATAACAATGATACAGGTGAAGAAAATTGAGAGTGAAGAGAAAAAAAATACAAGTAATGACATGGAAAAGATTTATGATACTCCATAAAAAAGAAAAAAAACAATTTTGATCCATTACGACTCAATAAGACAGTGGACAGATAGTCAGTACAGTGATTTAAAGCTGATATGATCTGCATCTTCTCTCCCTCCTTGCACACATAAGACAAAAGCTGTGCTGCAAACTACAGGTCTGGTTTCAATTTCTGGGAAATGAAGAGGTTGTGTGAGGGAGAGAAGAAAATTCCTGCCTTGTAAATCCATTATTGTTCAGGATATATCAGAAATCCTGCTTTAATATCACTGTTTGTGTAGGATCTACTCTCAATCCCCCATTGCATAATCCTTTTCACCAACCAGGGTTTAGCTGCACAAATAAACATGGTAATGGATCCCTTCACATATAGCAAAGAGAGGAGGCAAACACTGAGGCACCCTTTGGCCTAATCTTTTCCAGATGGCACCAACAGATCACATTATCTACATTTTCTATGTTCGGGTTCCTACAGCAACACTGCTCTGCTGTTTGGGTTTTTTTTTGGTTTTCATGGGTCTTGATTGGTATTGCATCCAAATCTAAGATGGATATTTTTCATAGGACAGTGTTTTATAGATGTATAGATGTGGTTAACACATAGAGTTTGGTGATCCAAACTGGGAATGCAAGACGCACTGATCAGAGTGGATAGTTTCCATTAGGGTATCCCGTTCCCCTTCATTCACCCATGAACTCTGCTACAATCTTTGGGACTCACTTTAATTGTTTCTTTTTGTTTTTGTGTAAAGGAAGAGCTGCTGAGTTGATGAGGATGATCGCTCCCAGTTCAGACAAAATACATCATGACATTAGTTTCCAGTGACTCTGAATGCTGGACCAATTCAGTTCGGAGAAATCAGGGACATACTGCCAACTTGTGGGGACATTAAAACAGACTGACATGCAGCAGGATGAGAAGACTCCCCCAGTAAGAAGTTAACCCTATAAAGCCAAACGTATCATGCTTTACACGTACAGTTTCTGAGACATTTTGCATCACTTTGTGGTAGAAACGTGTTGTACTGTTACATGCCCAGTCTGTTGGCCTGAGGATGTGAATTGTCAGACATCTCCTAAACTGGGCTGTAGATCTGACAACACCTTCATCAATCAGCTCATCCTCATCAATCACCACTCATCTCACCTGCTGCCATAATTCCCCTGTAATCCCCTGAACCTGCATCGAACTTACCAGCTCCATACTTCCTTCTTTCTGACCAGTCAATGAGCTTCATGGACTTTAAAAAAGAAGAAGCAGCAGTTTGCCTCTGGGATTTAGAGCGCTGGGTGAATTTGCACCCAAAGGCCTTTTCCCACACCAGTCCCTACTCCTTTACCTATGCACTTCCACTCGGTTTGGGCGGAGTGGTCACCGTATTAAGTGCTGTCCAAAACCAATTACTGGTGAGTGAAAGTGTCCCATTAAGGCCTAAAAAGCGAGTGTGCATACCATGATGACTTAAACGCTTGGAGCAACGTAAACAGCACTCTGACACCTCCATGTAGAAAGTGTCGTATAAGTTCTGCACACTGTTTAAACGTCACTATTTATTTATTTGTAGCATTAAATAAAAAAAATCACTGTGTCTACAAAACATAGTCCTTCTGTACATTGAGAAACCACGTGGCTTACAGTAATACTGCAATAATTAACTACTTTAATTATTTGATTCATGTATAAATATTTGAATTTGCAAGGGCTGTTTGTGAAGCTAAACAGCCAATCACGCTGCGCGCTGAAAAGAATGACGTATTTAACAAAATCTTTTTTAGAAAGAAGGCTGGAGGTTCATATACATGTACCACAGTATCTCACCTACCTTAATATACTACTGTCCCACAATATTGGAAAAAGTATTCTGTCTGTATAAATGTAAAATAGTAATAGTCTACTCTGTCTGAACATCGAAGGCTTGGTGTCAGTAAAGGAAATTGTGTACATGCAATAAATATTATGGTAATATATTTATTGTAAGAAATACACAGAATAATTACACTGTGTAAATGATATTTTCTCAAATCGAAAGCAATTTAAACATGTTTAAAAACTTAAATGTAAAGGTGATCCAGTAACTGTTGTGGCAGCTCAGGGCATCATGGGTGAGGAAGTAGATGTTGTGGAGAAAGGCATTAAGGTGGAGGAACATTATCAAAAATGTCCGTTCTCTCTCATCCTGCAGCACTCTGTGGCACGATGATGCTGCTACTGTCAATCACAACAGGTGTGGAACCATGGTAACGATGATTTCCACTGGGGCGAGGGGGGGTGTCGGAATGCGGAGGTTGCAGATTTATAGCCTACTCCGCAATTAGGGAACCTCTTTCAGCTGCGAGACGCCTTCACGGAGGGTGTAGAGGAAGTGTGTAGGGGTAGGAAGGAGGATTGGTTTGGGAAAAGGCCAAATGCATGAAAATGGTTTGGTGTTCTGAATCATTTGACCAGACCAAAGCATCTGCTGGCTGTCAGCAACTGATGCATCAGAAGGACAGCATGACACTTCACATCTGTCATTCCTGTCTCATCTTGGAATACGTGCTCATTAACAGATATATAATCTACCACGAGTAAAAATATTTTGTTAATATAAATAATGAAGAAGTGTTTGGTAACATTTGTGTAGGTAACAAAATTATGGTGGAACTTAAAATGTGTCAATCTGTAATGACAGTAGTTGTCTGCTTTCAGAGGGTATGGAGACGTTTGAGGTTCTTGTGCAACATGGAGGATGATTGTGCTGCTGATTTTATTCAGTTGTTTCAAATGATTTGACGGTACTAATGCTTGTCACATTGTTATGTGTCAGATATTTTTATTTTAAAACCGTATTTTCTCACTGATGCTTCAGTCTGTTCCTCTTGTGATACACTACCTCTTCAGCTTTGGAGCAAACCAGCTGCAAAGTGCTTGGAATCCCTTTTAAACCACGAGTGAAAAGTCCTTTGCCGCTGACTGCTCAATATGCGCTGATAAAGACGCCACGATTGATTTTTCACGTGACTTTTGGCATGCTGCATCCTGCTCAGAGACAATCCTCACAACACTTCTGTGTCACATGCTCGATACGTGCGCGAGCATGACATCCCTACCTTTGTGTTTATTGCCTTATGCTGGTTTAGAGTGGTTTGAGTTTTTTATTTAAGGTTTATTGAGAATATTTTGAGTTCTTGGTAAACATTAGGGTAAAATGTAATTGAATGAATTGTTGTATAGTTAATTATTACTCACCGGTCCTGCATCATATGGTGTCCATGTTACAACCACCTTTTTGTTTTTTCTATCATTTTACCGGATTAGAGATAACTGAACTTATGACACTTTTTGTTGTTTATTGTGTTATTTATTTTGGGAATCAGGATTTTTGTTATATAAATTATTGTTATATCATTCTGGTTGGTTTTTGTTATAGACCCTATACCCCTATTAATTAAAAGAGGTCGTAACATAGGCACCATATGATGCAGGCAACTTTTCCTGGGTTTGTAGCCTGCCTTTCGCTTTGCTGATTTGCAAGAGATTATTTGGTTTCAGCATGGACCAAAGTCCAAACAGCTTTTCTTTTGGCCGTTATATCATCTACAAATATCAACTTTATTTATCACCATAGCTAAAAAAAAAATGCTAAATGCTTGTAGATTTAAACACAAAAAGGGATTTAAAGGGGTTTAAAAGTCAGCTAAAATATAGGCTATAATAATTCTCCAATGATATGTGCAAAGAAAAGGGGAAGCTGTTATTAAAAAAATTGATTTAATGATGTATATGTGATGTAACAGTGAGTTTCTCTGCTATGTAATTTAATCTACAACTGGCCGTTTTCAGATTTAATAATAGCGGGAGCAGAGCAAACATGAGTTGGATATTTTAGTGATCCCTGAAGAGAAAGCCAAGTCAAATTTAAGGGTGATTTGTCTTGGTCTTGTTGAAGTAAAATAAAAAAACTTCTCCAGTTTGGAGCGGACTCTCCATGTTTGCTATTGACAGATTTACAGAAAAACATGTGTTTGCAGTTTTCAGGTATACAAATTTACTGTCCAATGTGTGAACAAATGTGCGTCCCTGGTGGAGCCAACACACTGATGAACTGCCTGCTTAGTTTCCTCCTCCTCAGACTCCCACCTGGAAAAATGTACTCTGACTGTGTGTGTGTTCGATTCCTGGCTTGACTTCAGCTGTCATGTGTCTCTGACTCCTCATCTTCTTTTCTTAATGGCAGTAAAATGAGTAAAATGTTAAAGAGTGGCTGCCCACTTTCCCCATCCATAAGACTTAATTAAAATAAAATGAAACTATGAGCACTCACTTCCCATTACTAACGCTGTTGCCCCGCAGCAGAAATAAATCAGTGTCTCTAATGACAGATTGCTGCATGATTTGGGAAGAAATATGAAGTGACAGTGAGCTGTTTTGAACCCATGAAAGTAAATGTAGGGAAGGAAGAAGCTGGAAATACATTTATGATTTATGTGAGTGGGAGGGAAGCCTGTGATTTTGGACATTAAGCAGAGGCTTGCCCCTGGACAGTTGCGGGTGCGAGTCCCTTGTTGCCGATGGCAGCTGAACAAACCCAGCAGAAGAATGCGGAGGCTGGAAAAAGCCATGAGAAGAAGTCATTATAAGGAAGCCATGTAGTTTTCACAATGAGGAATTATGTGAGATGAACGTTCATTTTTTTTTTTTTTTTTTTTTTTAGCTTTGACAGTCACGTTTTCAGTGAGTTTTATTAGATGAAATTAACTTGCAACAAGGTCTATGTTGTCTGAAGCAACCGGTAGGGGTATATCCCTTCTATTTAACAATCCTCTAATAGACACAATACAATAATATAAAGCTGGTGTCGAAACTTTGAACCATCCTGGTATGACGTCAGGTCAGGATGCATCCTGAGGTCAATGAGAGAAATAGTTCCAGAGATGGAGACAAATCTGATTTTTGGATGCATAAAGCCCCACCTGGTGGGGAAACCATAAATCCCAAAACCCTGAAATTTGATACAGGTTGTCCCCGTGGGGATGTAAACAGACATACTCAGTATCAAAATCCAATTGTGAAAACTGTTCAAGTTATCGTGCTCACATGAAGGATATCGGCGGTGGATGTGATGAAACCATAATGTCCCCGACACTCCGTGTTCGGGAATATATGAAGTGATTATGTGATTATTTAAAAATAATTTGTTCCAGGAGAAATTTACCGCTGCTGCTTATGTCTGGCTACCTGTGCATCGTTAACATACCCAGTGCTCCCTGGACATTTATCCGCAGTTGCATTCAGCCATTAGTTTGTGTGCACTTTGATATGAGTGTAATTCTACACTGCAGGTAGTTTTCCCATCATGGAAGAAGAAGTTCCGTATTTTATTAAGTTATAGATTAAAACTACAAAGGATTATGACGAAAATGGCCAAAAGTGATTCTTTCATTTTCTTATTTAATCATTCAGATTAAACAAATGAGGAAGAAAACTATGTTTTGAGTGATTTCTCTCTTTAACCAAATGCATTCTTAATTTCCATATTTAGAGATGAAAGCTGTGAACATGCTCATAAATTTAAAAAAAAACTTGGGTCATTAGTATGATCATTTATAAATAATAATTAACCTAAGTTAAGATTAATACCAATTCTTCTATCTTTTCCATCTAACTACATTATTTTGTCTAGTTACCAAACTTTCTTACAAACAGGTCATTTTAAATTAAACAGATTTTTTTATCCTCCAGTATTTTCAACAAAATATGTTAAATATTTTACAAACCTGAGAGGTGATGTATCTTCAAATATAAAGTTATTCATACACCAAATCTAACTTTTTATGTAACATATTCGCAGTCCAGCAAATTTTAAGCATACCTAAAAAACATTTTTTAGCTGGTTTTCATAACTA
>JBAMHX010000014.1:5161386-5172222 GCA_037177515.1 Pseudomugil tenellus | reverse complement strand
TATAATTTTAATGAATGTATTATTTTTTTAATTTTTTATTCTAAAATATGTGTCCAATTAAACTACTTGTGCTACTACTTTGAAATAACAGTGAAGATTCCTCCTGATTTTCTGCCTTCTCTTCATCAATTTAATAATTTTTGATATTAATAGTTTTAAATTTCTACGTTTCCTTTGTGATTCATGCAAAAATAGAAAATCAGAAAATCTAGAGTGTAAAGTGCCTCAACAAAAGTGTCAGTAAATGGATAATTATTATGGACTTTCTTGTTTCCTGGTTGTTTGGTGTTTCTCTTCAACTTTATGTTCTGTTGCCATAGTTCTGGTTTTGTTTTTTCAATAAATCATGTCACTTGCAACCTGGCTGCTTCCTGCCTTCTCCATTCTGCATTTGGGTGCTCACTTCCATCTCCACCCTCCGATCGTAACATATATTCATTTTCTTTGACAGAAAAAATAAAAAAATACTAATTAAATGTGGGTAAACCTGCTGCCATGTCATGGAATGGCACAAATGGGAATATTGGTGAAATTCTTTCACCTGACAACACAAATGCTAGGAGACGCTCACTGCTGGTTGAGTTTGCTTCAATAAGGTCGCACAGAGTCCATCATATAAATTCCAGTGGGCGTGTATGACTCGTAATGGAAGGTCTATGTTTGCACAACCAACATGGATCAGTTTCCCAGTTTTGTCTGATTAAAAACGTACAGTCCACATGTGGTATGGCCGACCACGAGAGGCTCTGGGCAGATGTTTGCAGTACTTTAAGGTCTCACTTGAGAATGTTGCATCAGATATTAGCATTTCACTTTCATTTCACACTTGCATCATTAAACCTGCAGTACACAAAAATGCCACTTTGCATGTATGTTTGGTTTAAATCGCGGTTTCGGTTGCAGCTCAGAATAGTTTCCATACAGTCAGAGTAAAAGCATGACATCCAGCTCAAAGACAAATGAGAGGAAGTTCCCTGCGGAATGATATGTAATTTTGCAACCTTATGTCACACCATCTATATTAATCTGCCCATAAACACATCTTTTGGGAAGCGGCAATGCCGCCTCTCATGGCAGTGAGGATATCTCGGGTCTCAGCAAGTTTTTAGAAGCTGTTTCCAGATGGGACCATGAGAAAATGCCTTGCTGGAAACCCATGTTAGTGTTTAACGTTTTATTTGTACATGTACTTAATACTGCTTATATCCACATTGAAAAATCAAATATTTTAATGCTTTTATGCAATATGTATTTATTTGGAAATGATGAAAAACAAAACCAAGACAACTAATTTCCAAATTAAACACTGAAAATGCTTAATCCAGCTTAATAAATTCATTTTGAGGATTAAGTCTCCAGAGCTGTGATTCTTTCATGGCTGTTTTTATTCCAAATAGAAAAGAAAAATGCTGAATATTATATTTCTAATTGCGGTTGAATCTAACAGAAGAACCATTTAGGAAGCTTATACCCGTCCTTCATTGCAGCAGTCATATTATAAAGCCAAAGAATTACTTCAGGGTTTCTCAGCGTATAGTACTACTTCTCTAAATTTACTATCTGCACCTTTTGTCCTCCAAACTGCTTATGGCCATAAGAGGACAAAATTCACAAACAGAAAAGAAAAAAAGACATTATTAATATTCTACAAATAATAGTTATTCATTATATCTTTGCACTTCCTTTAAGTAAATAATCACATGTCCTTTTGGCCCTGTTGGATCTATGACATAAGCAGAATATTTCACATTTAGTTTGTTTGTTTATTTTTCATATTCTTCATATCCATCTGCCAGGCCTGCAGGAATAGCACAGGACCTCTGATGGCAGATCTAAAGTGGGCATGCGGATTCACTCTCACTCACAACCACATTGACTACAGTATCAGTGCAACGTTTCATGTTTCCGCAGTGAGTGGCGAGTTGTTCGGGCTGAATATAAATGAAAATGAGCAGGTTTGGTTGGAGAGACGGCAGCTGTATGTAAAACAATCCACCATCACACACGCTCCAGATCTGATGTGCTGACAGCAGTGATGAGGCCCTGCAACAGATATTACACATCTATTACACATGTGAACATTCCCATACATATGCATTAAAACATACAAATGCGCTGTCACTGTGCCCATGCTGTCCTCATATACACACAGGAAGGGGGTGGGGGGTGTGATTGAGTAGAAATTTTTTCTTTAAAATTTAGCTTCAATCAGCAGGAAACTGTTTCCTTTGGTAAGTTATACAAGAATATTCACATCTAGCTTTGTGTGTCATGGACCTTAATTCCTGCTCTTTTTTATTAATTTATTGTGTTCAAGTTTTCAGGTAATGCTGCACCCTTTAATTACACCTAAATGTCGTCCTTATTAAATGTAAATTTGTTTTTTTTTCTATCAGAGTCCTATAGACCATCACACAGCTGCTGCATACTCTTTTGTTAAATGGAGACAGAGGCAGCTGTTTGTATTCATTGTTGACTAACCTGTCAATGAAATCCCGATGTTCCCTGTGATGGCGGGATGGTGGAGACATAATTCAGTCTTTGACCAAGAGAATACATTTTGACTTTAAATTAGCCCTATGAACAATTTTGACCTGAAAACTCTGCACTTTTCCCTTTATTGGCTCATTAAGTCTGTGTCTGAATGTAAACAAAACCTCTCGTTTACACTATAAAACAAACTATTGGCTCATTCTGTTGGTGGTTTGGACATGAAGCTCTTGCTGCCACACATCATGTGACTACCTTCTGTAACTACAACACACTTGAAGATGTCATTCCAAATCCAAATGTGAAAATATTGTATTCCTTATATTTAATTCTTCTTTTGCATAATATCTATTCAATTAAAATGGAATAAAAATGAATGGTGTCTTGCTGTTTAACCGTCTTTGATGTTTGTGTCACACATGTTGATGTTTGTCTAACACATTGCCCTGCAGCTTCCTAAATGCACTCTTGCAGTTTTCTTTGTCAGTTTAGGGCATCACAAGACAGATGTGCTTTGCTTTATAGTGCCAAAACTGCAAATGGTGGTTTAAGGTTACACCATTAATGATTCAGCAAGTAAAAAAAAAATCAATACCCCAAGAGGACATTTCTGTAATAAGGAATGACAAGAAAGAGAAAAGTGACAGAGCAGGCGATAAGCCAGGAGCCTAAATTGGACAGATTTACTAGCTGGAGTATGCAAAAGAGATGGGCTGCAGGTTGGATGCAGAATTAGCATCTTTGGTACGGGTGACAAAATGTCTGCAGAACTGCAATGTGACTCGTAATATGGGCTGGCATTTTTATTTTGAGTCAAGACGAAACTTCCAAAGAAGGTATATAACTGCTTTCATTAATGTGAGCCAGCCTCCTGTCTGTTAGCGCCATATGAATTACTCGGAATTAAAATATAGATGCAATAAATACAGAAACAAACATGAAATATCACCTAAAAGTCGAGTTATGCAAACTTCAGCATCCTAGATGTCGATTTCTGCGATTTATTCATCTGAAGCAGTTTAACAGCTGACTAATTCACATCTGTGTGTAGAGCAAACACTGCTGACCTCTTTTTTACTCTCTGCTGCCTTTAAATGAGAGTAAATTAGGTGTTATAATGTTGTGGCTGTTTTTAGTGGCTGCTGAGAACAAACACACGCAAACACAAATGTTTTTCTGCACACATGGTAAATTGCAGACATTTGGCAGACAGTTTATTCGGTGAACCAGCTCTTAATCAGTCATCCAATTTAGGCAAAAGGCGACACTGTACACCTA
Organism: Pseudomugil tenellus; assembly: GCA_037177515.1. NCBI lineage: Eukaryota > Metazoa > Chordata > Actinopteri > Atheriniformes > Pseudomugilidae > Pseudomugil > Pseudomugil tenellus. Next base: position 5,168,454 of record JBAMHX010000014.1, on the reverse strand, counting down.
CACATTTACATACAGCTAACTCGATGACCAGGTCACATTTGCAGGTCAGGATTTACTTCGGCCTGTATTGTCAGTCCTTAATGATTAAATCATGTATTGGTTCAGACTTTCTTTACGCCGTGTTAGCTCTGCAGCGATGCAGACGTGTAGGCCAGTATACCTGGTACAGGTTCCAACACAAGCACAGATGACAGTCATCTTTACAAAAAAATACACTACTTTTTCTAAGGTTTTATTAATTAGCAGTCATTCTTGCCAGAGTTAGATTACATTGAATTTAAAAACCGAATCCAGTCATAGCTGAATAGTAACTTATGGAATATTACACTATGTCCTCATTTATATAACACGATGTAAAAAAAAATCCAGAAAACAGTCACTGAAAAGCGAAATACATCTTTGCTATCTCCATAGAAATGAAATATGTGATCAAATGTAGGCCTACTTTATCATCAACAATAAGCATGATGATGTAAAAACACAAGTTTAGATTTTATTTTCTGTTTTAATGTTAACAATTAAACTTTCTCTGAGACCTTCATGATTTTTATCATGGTAAAGTTTTTAGTTTTTAGTTACCCGGTTCTAAGTATGAGTAAAGCTTCATTGTGTCTGAAGCCTGTGTAAGACTTCTTGAATATATTTCATAAAACTCTATTTTTACTTAATATATAAATAATTGGAAGGAAATCCTTTGTAATGTCATTAAAATTCTGTGATAGCACCTTAAAAAAGCTAAAAATGGATGTATTCAAAGTTAATTGAACAAAAGCAACAACAATTCAAAGACAGCAGTTGACATAGTTAATGATTATATCTACAAATAAAATTCAATTAAATTACATTTTTTTATTTTATTATATTTGCACTTTGTGACAAATCCAGCTGAGAAAAAAGTGCCAATATCAGTGTAATATCAGGGCACCTCTGTACATCTCTGCCTCCACTCTGGCAGATGGCAGCGACCAGTAGCACTTCTAATTCCACTGTTTGCACATCTTCATTTGTTCAAACTAAATTTTAAATTTTATGAGAGGAAATGTATTTTAGCAAGACGTTGTAATTATTTGCTTTCATTTATGTAATGAAAATGGACATGGGATCCTCGTTTAACAACCAGGTTAAAAAGGTCAACATTAACACAATTAATATTAATTTGCACAATATTACGCTGAAAGTTCTTTTAATTTTTACCAATATACTAAATGAAACAAATGAGATTATTATAAAAACAAACGTAATTCTTATGATAAAAGATGCATTTAGTATTTTTTTCTGTCAATCAGAGTAGAAAAACTGCACTTAACTTTTTTTTCCTTTTTTTTATGGAGGTGGATGTTCCAGCGAACAGTTACACACATTAGTCTTTCTTCATTCTAATAAAAGAAGGAAAATCTGAGTAAATCAAAAAGCATCTGACTTTGGGATCAGTAGAGTCTAAGTGAATTAGAGTGCAGAGAAAACGAGGAAAAACTCCTAAATTGAGTTTGTCTCCATGTTTTTTAGTTTCTTTGGTGGGCTATTTGGGAGCGACGTAGAAGAGAAAGCTGGGGTGGGTTAAATCCAAAGAGACCACCATTATTTTTCACTTCACAGGGACTAAATGAACGCTGTCAGGCTGACTAATGACTGGGTCTCTACTGCGGTGGAATCAGCAGAAAGTCTCAGACTACTGATGCCAGTCATTTTCTGATGAGCCCAGCACTGATGGATTGTAGGATCTGGCTCTGATTACATGCTACACTGGCATCCACTCATCCCATGATCCCCTTTGTTATTTTGGAAACGGCTAATAAACACAAATACACATGCATGTCTACACACACTTGTGCAGACACACACCCTCTCCTACTCTGGGGCTCTCATTACTTTTGACAATTTCCTCCCAGTTGGATTCTTGGAAACTCCTGAAACTCACAGCGAGTTTGATTCCCTAAACATTACCATCGAACCTTTTAGTCATGCATTTTTCATACTAATAAGCAGACACACACACACACACACACACACATATATGAATGTTTTCTTCTCTCATTATAATTTATGAGATTGTTTTAGTTAAAAAGCAAAAGACACATATTCATCTGGAGGTTGTAGAAAAGCTTTTATTGGCCATGAGAGTTGTGTTTATCATATCTGACTCCAATGTCTAAACTTACTTTAGTTTTAAACAATACTTTTATTTGCAGTTTAGGCTGAAAATAATACAGGATTTGGAAAACATCACTTTTGTTAACTGCATTTTTAATCTACCGTAGTTTTGATTGTACTGCAAAACATGTAAACATGGTGTGGTCAAAGAAGAAACCTCCCACAGGAAAGCAGATGGTTCTGTAACACACGGCTCAACACACCACATTTTAGTTTCGATTGCTATAACTTGATAGCAAAATAAATGAACTAGAAACAGTTTGTGGGAGTTTTGGGGACAACTCACATGCACAAAGTGTGAATTTTCAAGCTTGATAAATATAAATAGTTTTACAGTTTTATTAAACTTCAGCAATGCCAGAGCCATCTTGCTGAAGTTAAGGAGGCACCCTTCTGATCTCTTTTAATTCTGTTTTTTCTGTGTTTCACCCTTTCTGCCCCTTCGCTCCTGTCCTGTCATCACTACAATAGGCAACAAGACAAGGTGTTGAAACAGACAGCCTCCCTGTGGGACTCCAGGACTCCCACTGCAAACACACACCCTCACACCCCATCACACACACACACTAACAGCACATCTGCAGAAGGTTTCTCCTGCATGTTCACGACACACACTGTCAAAACAGATCTACGCTGTTCAAAAAGAGAATCATCAAAACGCCATGAAAGAATGGACAATAACCACATTATCATTATGAAAATGCACATAGAGTCAATCACAGCTTAAAGATTAATTTAAAGTTTACACCTATTGCTCACCCAAGAAGGGTAACTTAGTTTGGTGACCTTTGACATGTCAGTGATATGACACAAGGAGTTTTGATAAACTGCGCATATCTCCGTCAACAGAACATGTAAGTGGCTGGAAGTGAAGCGAAAAGGAAACAGATTAAAAATTAAGTCTCGACAAGTCAAAAGAAAACAACTCAGGTTGACTTTTTCAACTTCTACAACTTTAAAAATTCTTTTTCATAAAATATCTTCATACTAAAAATAAACATACAACACTGGGTACTGAAAAAAAAGTATAAAAAAATACAACACTCAAATTATATGATTATACTGTAAAACAGCTTTTAAATCCAGTGATTTAAAAGATCTCAGCAGATTATTTTTCTGATAATCAGATTGGCTTAGTTGTGCCCAGAACCAAATAAAATGTATCAATTTACATCTTTTGCAATGTATAATGGAAAAAAATATAAAGGATCAACTAAATCAGGTCTTTAAGAGAATATTTGAATTCAGCAAATCAAATACTTTTTTTTTAAAAAAAAAAGCAATTACAGGATAATGTTTCACTGGAAACTCAGAATCCATGAGTATACAGTATATATTTAAATATCATCAAGCTTAAATGTGGCTCTATGGTACGCGGTCATGTACATCTACACAGTCCAAATATATTGTTACACATTTGCACATCAATTTGCTGTCTTGGCTAACATTTCCTGATCATTAGGAGGAAATAAATGTATTATCTTCATACAAATGGCTTAAAATAAAGACAAAAACATCTGTGGACATGTAATGGTGGTTTCATTTTCAATTACTGTTAGCATCCTTTACCTTAGTGTGTCTGGGCTTCGGCTCAGTCAGCATCCGTAATAATTATGGGGAACATTTCCAACATGTTTCAGCCAATGAAGCTTTCAGTTCTTACCATTCGTGCTGTGGATTTGGGTCGGAACTCTAACAGGGTTGTTCTAACACTTTCTCCCGGGTAAAATATCCTTTCAGCAGTCTGCCGACATGCTTTGGAACTTACTGAACCCTACTGAGACGTCCACTTATGTGTTTTAAAGACATTTTTCGGCTGAATTCATCAAGTTTGCTCCAAAATGAATTCATTATCCAGGCAGACGTTTGATGTTCCCACCGTCACGCTGTACCATGCCCTCGGGGTGATCTGCTTTCAGACTTTCCTGCTTTTCTGCACACAAACCTGAAGTAAAACCTCTCAAAGCTTCTTTCTTTCTGTGGTAATGCTCTCTTTTAGTACCCACACTGCTTTGTGAAGTGAGATGAATCTGCTACTGTTTATTCCACATCCATCTGTTTGAACTGTGTCTTCTGTCGCATTTCATTACTTTCAGGTTCACACTAGCCATGAAAATGCACCAGAATCAGAAGTAGTAAAGGTTACCATTCTAATGAGCTCATAGTCATAGTCATAATATCTGTATCTTTCTCTAACTCTGATTTAAAAAGAAAGTTTGATGAATGTTTTGGTGTCACTGTAAGGAGGCAAAAGGAAAGCATCTCTCCTTCACACATGCAGAGTCACAGATATTTGTAATGAAATCCAGATTCTCCTTTGGGAGGCAAACATTGCTTTACATAAAATACCCTGCTCTGAATGTTTATTATGCTTGCAGAGGCTTCCCTTCGGAGAGGAGCAAGAAGACTGTGTGCGGTCAGCCCCACATTTCAATCATTGACACATTTTCTGGGTTTTTAGGTTTCGAGCTTTATTATTGTTGTTATTTTGATTCCGTCAGCCAAATTTCTATCCTCTAGTGTTCAGCTCATAATGTGATTGATTGTCCCACCATGTAGACATCTGTTATTTTTCTCCGCTTGTCTGGACCTGTGGCCATCTGTTTGCATCTTTTGCTTGTCAAAGTGTCCGTCATTCGGCTGGTTGTCTCTCCATCCGTTCTCCCATCCATCCACTTGGGTGGTGGATGTCCTTTGGACTCTGAACGCCTACAATGTCAGAGGGGAGATCCTGTCTTTCAGCATCAGCCAGCAGCACCCCCACCACCCCATCATGTCTTGCCTGGCTGTATTATGACAGGTGGAGTGTTGGTCACCACCAGCTGGTCTTTCCAACATCTCTTCACAACTAATAAGGACTGCTGCGCAAAGTCGTTTTAATTTGCTAGAATTTATTGTGTATTTAACTGTAATGCAAGTTTTAGATAGCATACAAGATAAGTAAAAAGGGGGGAATTCGGGAGGTTATGGGAATGTTAAGGTGAAAATGAAGGAAGGAGCAAAAGGAAAACCAAATAGGAGGGTGATATGCCCAATAAAATACAATATTACGAGAAAGATCAAGAGAAAATATGAGATAAAAGGTTGTTGTAACAAATAGAGTTTTAGTGGAAGAATGGGAGCATCAGGGGTGCAGAGGGCCTGATGAGACGGAAAAATGAAGCAACCCTGATGGTGAAAAGTGGAAAAGATTTGTGATGAAAGCACAAAGTCTTCACTCATCACCTGGATAGCTTCTGGTTCCTCTCTGGAGATCCAACCGCTGAGTTTCTGTTTCTTCTTCTCAGCTTAAAACTGGGTGATGGACACTTTTCACATCTTAAAGTAGAAAAAAAATCATATACTTCCTAAAAGCGGAGTTAAAGGATTAACACATGAGTTATATAATGTTAATGTGTAAATACTATGCAGAAATAATCACACATTTGAAAAAAATGTATCACATTGTTGTCTGATGAAATTTTATGTAGTGATTAGTTACCTTGGTTGTTGCAGCACTTTGCTTTGTGGACCTATATCATGTTAGAACATTTAATTTGATGAAAGATGTCATGTTCATGATGAAATGTGAACATTTCTTACCTCCTCACAAATAGGACCAACAATAAAGACCCTAACACTCTTTGTTATTTTAATTTGGCATTTTTTCATGTCCTGTAAACATGGTGATAACTTCCTGTGTCCGAACAGGAGCATCAATAATCATTGGTTAAACATATTGTGGCATTACACAACCATGATGTGTTAGAATAAACATTTAATTAGGGAGCACTAGTGAAATCGTCAGGCTGGTCTGTGCTACATATCACATTACTCACCTAATTTATTGATGAGACTCAAAGGAGAAGTGTTGTTCTGCATTCTTAAGGGGACATGTTAGCGAGGAAGCACTGGAGGACCAGCCTCTACTGGGTGGCCATGAAACAGGAGCTGAAGGTTTCTGCACACATGCACACACACATACACAAGCTGGCATCCAAAACAATCTCCCATCAGTCGCTCTTTGCTCCACCAAAACCAGCTCTCCCATCAGACAGGCGTGAGAGAACATATCGGCTCAGGTCTCTAAATTTGACGCACCAAAGAACTCAGCCCGAGCGCCTCGGGAAATAATAATGAATATGGAATGATAGTCTGTATTTTGTTCAGCAAATGCAACCAGATGCAAAAGGTGGAGGAAAAGAAAAAAATCAGGAGCAGATGTGTGAGAAATGAGAGGTCTCAGGGACTGTGAGCACCCGGTGTGCCCTGCAAACATGTTGTAACTTTACCCGGCGTGGAGCATAATCAGTTGTAGCATGTATATCGCCACTTTGTAATGAGGGAAGGTATAGAGTAAAGGGCTTCTGCAGCTGCTCCCTGGGAAAGTTGGGTTGTTGAGGAAGCTGCCAGACACAACATCACTCAATTAACATGGAGACCTCAAACAACAAGGAAACTGCACATGTCTGACACATTTCTAAAGCCTACTGTACATTTTGTGGGTGGGAGTATGTGTAGTTGCATATCTTCCTCTTCCATAGGCTGAACTGGGCTCAGACACGCATAAAGAGCAGTGCATGCAGCTGGTGCACTGCTCAACAAGATCCTGGGTTTTCTGTTTGAGAAGTCAGAAGATAATTTACATATATAGAATTTTACAGATTAAATTTGATTAATTTCTTCATGAATTAATCAAAAAGACATATAACAGAGATCTGATTTATCCAATTAATCTCTAAGCAAGAAAGAATGAGAAAGCAAATGTTTTTTGCAACTCTCCCCTGCTTTTATGATTAACAAATAATAATAAGAAGTTGTGTTATGAAATAAAGCAGATAAATGCCAAGAAAGGAAAAAAGTACATCTATCTATCTATCTATCTATCTATCTATCTATCTATCTATCTATCTATCTATCTATCTATCTATCTATCTA
>JBAMHX010000014.1:5144333-5154880 GCA_037177515.1 Pseudomugil tenellus | reverse complement strand
TGTGTGTGTGTGTGTGTGTGTGTGTGTGTGTGTGTGTGTGTGTGTGTGTGTGTGTGTGTGTGTGTGTGTGTAAAAAGAATATGCTAATTTAAGAAGAAGGAGTAAACAAAATATAAGCTATAAATAATCTTCATGAATGTGCAGTCTGCCACATGAATTGTTGTGCAACGTTGAGCATTATTTAATAACTGTAAAAAAAGTGCCATGAGTAGTAAGATAAATGTAAACGTACTGAATAATAAGGAGGATACACAGTAAACGGTACAAGCTTTGCGGTGTTGACAATGTAAACAGTCATTGTGTGTAATGTACTGTTAACTATTAAAGCTTGTATTTTCTTCTAACCCCAGTCTCTACTAATACTTTCATTGATCATAAAACACATTGTTTTTGAGCATTTTATCTGGAGTGTTACATTTTTGCCATTGTAGTTTTTCTTTTTTGTAGGAAGTAAAGTATTTGCTCTCAGAACCCTTTTCCCCTTCATCGGCCATAAAGATGCCGATCCACTTCCAGCTGTCCCACGCCTGGTGCCCTGTTATTGACTGATATCAGTCATGTCAGCTCCGGGCTGCAGGAAAGAGGAAGTGACTTCTAATTTGCCTCTCTGTTTTCCTCAACTCCAAATTCACTTACTCGGGTGTCAGCTAAAACCATTAGAGCAGCTCCTGCGCCACATGGGAGAGGCCAGCGAGAGTGAGGAAACATGGCCTCTCCTTTGAGGATGTGCATTAACTGCCCTATTTATTTTCAACTGTCAGAAAAATCTGCTAATTCACTGCAGTCCCTTCTGTGTAATTAGGTCTGTCGTAATCATTCTCCAGCCAGGGCTCTCACTCAGATCCTCTGCACATTTAGCCCTTTAAAAAATATTCCCACATGTCGGTTTGCCCTTATTTTGAAAAGTCCTCTCGCTAAGCTGAATTACAGAACTGGCTCATCGAAATGTATCCCAAGTGGTGCCTCTTGAGTTTTAGTTGCGTGTCTGATCCAGACTTTTTTTTAAAAAAAAAAAACATTTTTAATTAAAACATGCCGCCCCAGTCAATATTTTGTGCCCTTGCAGGAGGAAATGACTGCAGTCTTCAGAGGTGCTGGTGGTGGAGGCTTGACCTGTGTGTTACCATAATTACATATTGATAAATTTACGATGTGTCAGTTATTTTTTGCTGTGTTGCAGCTTTTTTTTGTCCTTTTAAGCATGTCTGTTGTCAACGCTTAAAGAGAAGGAAGTGTTCTAATGAAACAATTTGAAACAGACCCATTAGGAGTCTTTTACGTGCAGGAGTTAAATATAAATTTAGCTAGTTTGGACTTTATGATGTATACACAGCTTTTCTTCATACAACCATGAATAAGAAAATGAAGAATTAGTTTTATTAGGTTTTGACTAAATTAATTTTAATCATTAATACTGATTTTGAGCTATTTAGTCCTTTTTGTTAGACACTAGAAATACACTAAAATTAAAAAAATATATATTTTAAATTGGCTTTATTCTGCCTCAGCTGTGTTATGTTTGTATTTGAGCATTGCTTATGCATTTGCATGAAGGTATTTCAAAATGTGTCTTTATCACAGTCTTTGAGACATGCTTTAATATTTTAGCAATAAAGAAAGAAAAAAGAAATGCAACGTCTTTAACAAGTATATGGAAGAGCGAGGAAACTGTGTGCAAAGAGAAATGTTAAAAACCAATGTTTTTCTGGTGATATCTGCTCTGTCTATCCAACCAGGGACTATTAGTCACTATACAAATGATATTTTGATGTTTTTCAATGCAGTGATGTTTCCATCCTTTATATATTTGCAGCTAAATCCAGAACAGCATTTAGCAACTTAGAGAGGATTCAACGTGTGTACTTCATCCTTCCGTAGCTGAATAAAGCCTAAACTTCCAAAAGCAGTTTGTTGTCTGTACAATGTGATGCAACTATCTTTTCTTAATGCGCTCCTTCCTGGAGTTTTCACGTGTCCAGTAACACAAAACGTCATGTCTGTGGACCACATCACCGAAGTCTAATGTTGCGTATTTTTAATCATTTTGATCCAAAGCATAAAGGAAAATTCAGTGCAATGATTTTTTTCACTTATCATTCAACCATTTTACTAATTTTTCTCTACTAGTCAGGGTTGGACTGAGCCTTGATGGGTCTCAAACATGATTTGATTTAGGGCCCTAACCCCTCCCGCAACACTGAAGCCGAGGGTGCCTTTTTTTTTTTAACCTAATTAGTGAATTTGCTTAGGAGGTCCACTTCATGTGGGGTCTTGTGATATGCAAAGGAATTATGATTTCAGTCAGAGAGGTGGACTCAGTCCATCTGCAAACTTAGGTCTAGGTCCATTTCAAGCAGAACAAATACACAGAGCTAACTACAAAACAAAGTGCATTGTGGGATCAGGGCATAAAACTGTGGGTAAATATAAGCGCATAGGCGGGTCAGCACAGGAGACATGTCTCGCAGTCAGACATGGATGAATTGAGTAAATGTTCTGATAGAAATCCGATCAACTTGCTAGGATCTGATGCAGCTCCAATTTCAGCTGTTATATACTAGAAACTGAAGTTGTTCTGCATGAATCAATAAGTCAAGAAGTTTGCTTCTTCATTGTCTCTTTTTATTCTTCAGTCATTTTTGGTGCAGCATCGTCTCCAATGGAGAGCGAAACGCATTATTTAGAAGGTCGGATTCGTTTGAGAAGTGCAGCATGAACACAGTCTCGGTATGGAAGAACATTACACCCCAAACTGAACCGAACTGGATCGGGTTTATTAAACTATCCCAGTGTAAATGCACCTTTTGATAGATCACTTTGCATCAATAAGTGTCTCCTATATCACCTTCTAGAGATCTTGGGTTGATTATATTTCTATCAAACAACTAATAGCTGAACCATAATGAAATGGGATAAATGTGATGCATTTTGTAAGTATGGATGTGTGTGTCTGTCCATAAATAAATAAAATCTGAACTTTTACTGAATTCTTCCATGTCTGACTGTAAGCTATCTCTCCTGTCCAAATCTCACTCATATGATCTGGTTTACCAGTGATGCAGTGCACTGAACCCACAATGCACTTTGTTTTGTACTTGGTCCAATTGAAATGCACTGAGACGCATGTTTGTAAGCCGACCAGGTCTGCTTCTTTGGTTAAAATCAGAAGTTTCTGCATTCACATTACACTAAAAGAAGCAAACCTACCAAGCAAATGGACTGGTTTTCAAATCCAAAAGGCTAGTGTGAATTGTCCATTAATGTTTTTTCTGTTAAGTGTACAAACTCATTCATTTCTTCATTAAACGTGATTCCCAGAATTCCTTAAAGCCAGCTGTTTGGCTTGTAATATTCAGTCTTTAGGCATATAGGGAACTTGTTGTGACTTTATGATGTGTATATATAACTCTTGAATGATCTTTGAAAATGAGAGAACCCCCGCCCCCATTTGTCTTTTTTTACATTACACTGAGCTGTGTTGAAGCTTTTAATGGTAACACATGGTATTTTCCACGAAAGATGTGTAGCTTTGTCCTAAAAGTGGACTTTTTAAGGTTAAATGTGGTGAAAAACAAACAAACTGAACTAGTCTATAATTATGTTCTAAAAGTAGCCTTTAATATGATTGGTAGCATCTCACGGTGTATAGTTTGTTTTTGGCAACAACGATATTTCATGAACATTGACTCTAATAGTGTCAGTAAGTAATATGACACTACTGGCATTAATACGCTGTTGGCATGAGTCGCTTCCCATAAACTAGAAGTCATCAAATGTTTAGTTTCTAATGAGCCAGATAACAGCTTCCTGCCTTAAGTAGGAACTGCTCGTCTTGGTTATCTCCCCCAGGCTCTATTGAAGTGTGCTTCCTTCAGAAGCTGAAGCCTGTTAGGCCAGAGGCCGGGGCGGCCTCCCCTGCCAGGTTATTTTTGGAGCACCGTCGAGCCCTGTCTGCGGGGAGTGCTGTTTTTGAAGGGCCTCCAGTCCCATTAATCAGCCGAGAGACCCCACGGCGCGAGTGGGCCCTCAGCCCTGTCCCGCCACAGTGCAGCGTTCTGTTCCTGTACCCCTGCTCTCTGCACAGTGTGAAACTCAGAGGAACCTCATCAATCTCACCTGTCCCACACGTCAACCGCAGATTTAATCAAACGCTCCTTTAGGGCCTTCCCCTCTGCTGCTGCCCCTCCAACACACTCACAAGGCAGAAAGGAGAAAAAAACAGCCAGTCCTAACTGGACTGTAGTCACATTTTTCCTTCTTTTACATAGATCCTGCACATTTTCACTTGTTCTTTTTCCATTTTATCCCCAGCTGCCTGTTTTCTTCTCTTTTTGGACACATGTGTCCACATGTGTGAGTGTTTTCTTTGTGGTCATATGTACTTTGTTTCAAGCTGTGGTGTGTCCAACATTGGCTAAACATACATACATACCTTCAGGGATAAAGGGGGCTAATACAGTGAGCCCCATTTCCTGTTTGATACCTCACTGAAGCGCGGCTCTGTTGGTCACCTGCTCTAACAGGTCCCAAAGTGAGGAAAAGACAGAGATGAAAAAAGATACACAGAAATGGGGCAAGGCATGTTTTTCAGCATGATGCTGGTGTTAATGGGATGCCTGGGGTGTCTGAGACAGCAGAGGAACACTGAGTCCTGTGTGTGAGACGCCCAGCGGGGGGCTGTGAATATCCTCCACCTGTGAGGCCGTTGCAGCGCTCTGCAGACGAGTCTGATCTAGACCTCTTTGCTGGCCCACAAAGAGCTGATGGTAAGTCGCAGCGGGGTAAACAGCGATGTTCCCAGTAGTGGATCTGCATCATGTTGAAATTGGCGTGGTGAAAAGGCGGCGACTGTCATGCCCTTTCTCAGCTCCTTGTTGAGAGAGATGTCGGTGGAGCGCTGCAGGACACCGAGGCTCTGATATGATGGATGAGCCCTGAAAGCATCCCAGAGCAGATCTGAAAAGAGAAATTCACTGTTTTGCAGAGTCTAACTCAACCAAAACCACCGTTGTGATTAATAACATTGGTTGGAGGCATACCATACCGTTTGTCTGGAAAAGCTAAACTTACTTGATAATAACAATATTGATGTGAATTTGAGGTTTTATTGTATTTTCACTTTGACTGCAGCTAGTTGAGCATGATGTTCAGAATGATGCGACAAAAGTTAAGCATGCAGTCAGAATGTGTGGATTTGTAAAAATCTTTTTAAGAAAACCGATCACATTGTTGGTTTGAAGTTAAAATATATATACATATGTTTCTGGATGATTTAAATTTTTGTCCAATCTGACAGTTAAAACCATCCAAATATATAGCCTGCCACTCAGATTTTGTACCCGAACTCAGATTTTTTTTAAAATTCAAACCAGAAAATTTATTTGTTTGCGCTTTTCTGGTATTTTTATTTGTCTGCATTCTTTTTTACAAAAAGAAAAAGTAATGTTATCCAAGATTAAGATTTTTTTAAGATTTAAGATTTTTAAGATTTTATTTTAATTTACCCTTTCATGAAATACTATTTTTCATTTTATTAATGCAGAGGGTGTAGTCATATTACTGTTTTTGATTGGCTGTCTGATAGTTTTCTTTCTACTGCTGCGGATCCTTGATGGAAGCTGTCAAATTCATATGAACAGACACCTTCACAGCTTCACTAATGTTGATACAGGCGGACTACGACACATGCGGACTTGCGTTTATGTTTGCATATGGCCTGTATCCCTATGGATATTACCACACACACCGACAAATGATCACGTATTCCAGGAAAGGTACTGCAAGTGTGAAAACATAGCCTATTAGTGTATGTAACCTGTTGGCGTTGATGTCACACACACGGAGCGTAATGCATTTAGCATATGGTAGATGTGGATAAAGAAGGCTTTCGTCGCCTTTTCATAGTGCCACTACATCGTGCTTGTCAATGTAATATATGAGGAGAGAACTACCAGTTTTGTGTCTGCTGTGTTAACATCAGCAGGTGGAAATGAGCATAGAAGTAAATAAAGACACAATGATCTGTTAACTGGAACATTGCACCTTCATTAGATTTAACTGGGCAACGAAACAGCATGTTTCTGGAAGTGAGGTCAATGTGTTTGATAGATGAGGACTTTATTTTGAGTTTTGAAAAAAGCCTTTCTTTGTCTACATTTTTGGGCCTGTGTGGCTCTACAGATTATAATATTCTTTCAACTCTAAGTCACATGCAAAACAGTAAATTGAAATTCCCTTACCTAAAGACATTAGGCACCATCTGCTTTTTTGTAGCCTATAATAATAAATAATAATATATTTAATTTAAAAGTGCCTTTCTTGTTAGAATTTTGTGTTTTATACTATGCCCCAATACTATTCTTTTTTTTTTTTATCTCATTATCAATGTGTTATGATCTGTCCCGACCCCAACCTGCAACGGTGTGCTGCTTCAGGCTGGCTACACCTCAGAATAGTCATTACCTGTATATGTCTACTCTGTGTTTGGTTTTGGCTATACTAGAAACTGGAATTTCCCTCTGAGGATGTTGGCAAACTTCTAATAGCCAAGGCCATCTTTATGTTTTGGAGCAATTCATTTTTCCTATCTTCAGACAGTTCTCTGCCATTAGATGCCATTTTAAACTCCTTATGACTGGTATGAGCATCTTACAGCAATGGCTAAAAAAATGGCTGATTAGGTCAATCTGGACATTTCAACGGTGTACTGACTTTTCTTACCAGCAGTTTAGACATTGTTGGCTGTGTGTGGCTGAGTTATTTGAGGTGCCAGTGAATTTGGACTGTTATACAAGCTGTATCTGCTTCCCGTACTTTGTATTGAAGTGTAATTTCTTCAATATCTTCCCATGAAAAGATGTAATTATTGTCGACCGCAGAGTGTCAGGGATATTATGGTTTTGCCCAGACCGCCGTCACGTCCGCTGGTTATCCTTCGTGTGAGCGCGTTACTTGAACAATTTTTATAATCTGATTTTAATACTCAGTATACCTGTTTACGTCTCCAAGAGGACGACTTGTATCGAATTTCACAATTATTGGATTAACGGTTTCCACACCAGGTGGCGCTTTATGCACGAAAAAACTGATTTTTGGCTATATCTCTGGAACTATTTCTCTCATTGACCTCAAATCAAGTACAAATAAAAGGTCATGACCTCAGGATGTCATACCAGGCTGGTTCAAAGTTTCAACACCAGGTGGAGCTTTGTGATTGAACATGTGCGTCTTTATATTATTGTATTGTGTCTATTTGAGGATTGGGGAATTGGAGAATTGGGGGCATTCAGAGATATACCCCTAGCCCTCGCTTCTGATGGCATAGGCCTTGTTAATATTTGCAGAAATGTGAGGGGTGTACTTACTTTTGAGGATGTGCATTGAACGACAACACCCAAAGATCCTGAAATGGAATCGCAGTCTGACCATTCAAAATGACGTACTTCCGAGTAGCTGCACTCGTGTAGCTAGATGCACGTCTGGTCCGAAGAGGTGCGTGTCGAGCCTCTACGCAGAGCCTACGGCAGTTACAGCGCAACAGACCTGATTCAGACGCTGCGTGGATATAAACAAAGCTAAAGTCTGTTTTTTTAGGCATTTGCTCGGGAAGCAGCATCTCAACCAGAGAGTTAAAAAAACTGAATGAACTTATCAAGAAGCTGAGTCTGTGATTGGGATTACTGGAACTGCTGGTGCTGAAGAGCCATGCTCTTAGGTATTGTTATCTGCACAAAACAACCTAAAACAAGATCATTTAAAATATCTGAACATGCTAATATCTGAACATGCTAATGTAATCTAAAATCGCCCTGCTTTCGGAAAATTAGAGGATAGTCCTTACTATTTTTTGTCATGTTTTCTTTATGTGGTGTTAAAATTGGGTTATAAACATATGTGTGCTTGAACAGCTTGAATTCCTTGTACTATAATTTTTAACAAGCCACAAGATATCATTTAACTTCCAAGATGTGACAAGCGATCTGTGAGTATTTCCCAAATAAATAACTTGCACTGTGTAAATATAGTCTAGAAATATGCTAGATAATAATATTTTATTACTGTTGGCTTTGCAGTGTAGTATTCATTACAAACATTAATTGCTTTACAACATTTGCTGTCTGCTCTATCATCGTGCAGTAGATGATTTACTCCTTGTGTAAATTTCTCCTCCAGGTGCATTTTTAAAGACACCTCACTCTGACCAAAACTAACATGGAGGTGTCTGGTGAAGGAGCGTCATGTGTGATAGGTCGTGATTGCCCAGTGGCTAGTTAGCTGCAGCGTTGACTCTTATTTGACACACAATTGGTTCAAATGACACCATTACCATGTCTGCATGGCTAATGGCCTCCCCTGGGGGACGGAGTAGAGGGGAAACATGCGTTAGGCGTGTCGACTTGAGGTGAGAACACACATGAGCCAGGCTCTGGGCCCCGTCCACACCCAAATCAATCCTGACACCTCTTAAGAGGCTCTCAGCATCAATGGCACTCCAGTGCAATTACCCCGTCAGTAATGACATAAGCATCCAGTTCCTTCCTGGCTCTCTTACTGGGGAAAGAGCCACTCCCTCAGGCCAGTAGATGGAGATGTTGTGGACCACGTTGGCTTCAGAAGAGTTGTTACTTGATCCTTCAGGGCTGAGAGATGTAGAAGCTACGGGCCGCGCTGGTAAGAGAGAGCACCAGTGTGGTGGTATCTGATCTCAGATGCTTTGTGGACCCTGTCCCTCAGTCAGATTGAATGTGATGTAGCTCAGCAAGCTGTCAAGATAACCCTTTTTCAGCAGTGACCGAAGAGGATATCCTCTGAAAGCTTCAGGTTTTGGTGATTAGTTATGATAACCTTAAGAAGTGCAGCTGGGCAACACATGATCACCAGTCAGATTTAAGCTGATAACACAGACATCCCATAGGTTTTGTCGCGAGACGTTTTAAAATGACTCCTCTGGAATGTCCAGAAGTTGCTGTTAAATACCCATCTATACAAACTCGCATCAAACATTATTTATGGTCTTACAATTTTTCCAAAATCCCTACAATAAATCTGACAAAGATGTTTAAAGACGATTTCACAATCAGTCATAATTTCTGAAGGATATAACTAAAAATATAGTATACGTCAGGACAAGCAGGAGACCTTGTGCTGCTATTTAGAAGAGAATAGTTCATATGATTAATTCCTTCGACCAGCACGCTTCATGAAAAAATACACTTCCTTGATTCAGTTCAGGGAGGCTACATTGTGCTGGCGTTATGGGGAATTCTCCAACCCAGCGTTGCAGCCATCCTTTTATGATGAATTGTTTTAAATTGGTTCTCAAGCACATGACACCATTTCTTTATCCCAATACAAACAGAATTCTTTATAATCTTTTCACCTTGTGAGTTTGGGCATCCATCACCTGCCCTTCTGCCAGAACCTGAATTCCAGTCTCCACTGTGGGTGGTGATTTGTATGGCCCAGGCTCCAAGCTTTTTGTCTGGTGTCAGTCCAACAAAAATACAGCTCAGTCCCAGCACTAATCTACCATAAAACGGTTTTGATGAAAAAAAAAACTCATTTTTAGATGCCAATGTGGTTTTATGCCTCGTGACAGGTGACACTCTTCTCACTAATTGTATGTAAATGGTGCCACAGGCAGTAGTTAAGACTCTCAGGAAAGCCAAGTTTCAGTGGTGCAGGTCAATGCCAGAAGAAATTAAGCGGTCTGGCCGCTTGGGCTCTGAAAGAAGGAAAACACAGTGTTTGCCCAGTGCTACAAACACAGCACACAAACTGTGTTCATGCTTTGTTTTAAGCTAGGTGATGCACTAAGCAGCATGTTAGTTTGTTCAGTCCATGTCTGTGGTTGCAACTGCCGTCATTTATCTGTGTCCTTCACTGCTGGAAGCAGGTTGGAAGATGTTAAATGAAACCATTGGCCAGTAAGGTGATGCATTCTTTGTTTTGTATGTGTTGGGAGAGAACAGAGATGCTAGCTATGGAGTTAACATTGTAGTACTCTAAGCATGACTGCCGCTGGCCTTCAAACTGCAAACATATGAGTGAATTTTCAGCCTCCACTGTTTCTAATAGTATCTCTTTTGCTCTCTCTGTTATCATCTAGTTCCTCGATTCTCAAACTGTGGTACGTGTCCCACTGGTGGTACTCCATCTCACTCTTGTGGTACATGAGGAAAAGTCATTTATCCGGCGAAATCCTCGACTTAACTCTCTTTAAACAGCAATATCTTAAAAATTATTACCTACTTTTTTTTTGGTGGAAAAGACTATCGTTCTTCAGAAGCTAGCTTGCTGATTTCCTTAAACACGCAAAAGCGTCCTCTGATTGGCCAAATAAATGTCCTATCATATCGTCTTTATCTGTCACATGTTGTTACACGTCCATTTGGACTGCTTTATATCATCATGTGGTGTATCAAAGATCTAAATGGAACAGGATTTGAGGAGGAGAAATCAGTCACGCCATCTTTGACAAAGTCAAAAGAAACGGCCTATAGGAGGCGTCAGCTGTAATAACATGAGTTGTTATTTTTGCAGTTGTA
>JBAMHX010000014.1:5051659-5063232 GCA_037177515.1 Pseudomugil tenellus | reverse complement strand
AATAATAATAATAATAATAATAATAATAATAATAATAATAATAATAATAATAATAATAATAATAATAATAATACGACACAGCGCATTCCAAGACCACAACTCCAGAATTAATTTGGGACAGTTGTTTGTGTCGGTGAGTATAGGAAGTACAGTAGTTGTCACAAATGGATGGTTCGCAACAGGGTCCAGACTTTAACCTCATTGAGAGAAACAGGAAACCGCTTTTCAAAGCAGTTTGTTATTAAACTATCGGTACAATCCTGGTCATTTATGTCTGAGAGCAACTTTTCCAGGTGCAGCAGAAACATCAGTAGTAGAAACATGCTGCTGCTTCCTCATACACCCCTCCATAAAATCAAAGAAAACATGTTGATATGGCTGCATATTCTTTAGAATGAGAAAAGAATGACATAATTATTTTTCTGATAACCTGGATTTGGGACTTTGTTCTCGACAAATCATCTGGTCAGAACTTATATATCTTACCTTCCGCTTGCATATTGCTGTCCTGTGTTCTGTAAATGATTGCTACTCTCTGTTAAATTAGTTTTTTGTGATCCTTGTCACTCCTTCCTGCTAAGAGTTGTTACATCACCCCTTCTGACTGATCTGGTATGTCAGCAGGTTTTGTCTGGATATACTGCAACAGCGCATCAGACTTCCACACACCTGCAGTGATTATAGTTGTATTTGTAGTTTTATGAGGGTCTTGTAGCTCCCCCTGCCACCAGCTTTCTGGACATTTGCTTGTCATTTGTCCAACTATTTGCTACTAAAACTATTATCTGCAACTCATAACACTCCAGCATTGGTGGATGTCACTCCAAGCTGCTAATCTATGAAAAAAATATGTAAACCTAGAATTAGAAAGAAAACTTTTTATATTCTTTGTCGATCTGAAGCAACTACAAACTAAACGCTCACACAGCTTACATACAAAAAGAAAAAAGTAAAGACTTGATTGAGAATGAGAACTGAATCTCATAGTTTGATCAAAAATACTTCATTCAACTGAATCAATTTTCAGCGTTGTACATCAATGCTGTAATAATAGTAGAGTTCCATTATTAAAACAACAGCGTTTCACATGTCAAGGATCTTGGCCTTCGTCCCCACCCATCAAATTTCTTTTATTAGCTTAAATGTTTTGTTGACTGCCACAACATTAGAAGGCTCAGTGAAACTTAAACCTCCTCCCAAACGTCACCTCTAGCTCTCACTTGGTATGCTCTGGATGGTCAAGTGGAACATTCCTGCAGACTGCATTTCACTCGCTTGGCTCGGATCTGCTTTAATCACCTCAGCGATTGCTGAGCTGCAGATATAAAGTTTCAGTACCAGGGAAAGATGGTGAGAGAAACGGAAGGGAGAAAGTGTGGAGCCCAAAATGAATTTGCCATCGCTGGGTAAAAACCAGGTTTTTGTATCACCTGACATTGAAAGGACTTTTTGTAAACTCGTCATTTTATTTTTCCCTTCTTTTGTGTGCATATGTCATAAATTTAGACCCAGATTTTTAGTGTAACAGTATAAAACAGATGCTACAATGTAAACTTTGTGCTTTGTAAACTTTCAGATCAGATACTTTTGCAATGATTGCTGTGGATGGGAATTTAAA
Source organism: Pseudomugil tenellus (assembly GCA_037177515.1). Classification (NCBI taxonomy): domain Eukaryota; kingdom Metazoa; phylum Chordata; class Actinopteri; order Atheriniformes; family Pseudomugilidae; genus Pseudomugil; species Pseudomugil tenellus. Next base: position 5,061,614 of record JBAMHX010000014.1, on the reverse strand, counting down.
TATCCTTTATAGACTTCTTTTGTTTTATCTCTGCAGATCCTATTTTTTCCTTTTTCTTTCACCAAATACTAAAATATCCAGTTCTATTAGAAAAGCTCAAACTGTTCCTATAAAAAGCAAAAAATGGTTGCTGATTGAACCTTTTGCAATAACAAACGGCTCTCAGCGCTCCTGACTTGTTTGGACCATTCTTTACTGGTTGGTTCTACAGCTATGACCAGTAGACCAAAGTGGTCTTCAGTGGGAAAATACGACATGCTTACCGTTCATTTTGAACATTTTTTAACCATGTGGCATCCCTCCAGTTCAGGTCCAAAGTCTGATTAAGAGGAACCTGCAAAATAATCTGACCTGCCCTATCTCCCCTCCGCTCGCTGACCTCTGCCCGCAAAACCTCCAGTTTGTGAACCCCCCTCCCATAAACTTTGAGCCACTCAAGGACACTTCACTTCCAAGTGTATACCTGCCCAATTGCTGCATATTTTACTACTGTATTCATTTTATTAATCTGATTGTTCTTTACCCACCACGTTGTCACTTATTGTGCCTTTTTTAATTTATATTTTTTGTCATTATTTATATTTCTTGTTTTTTTTTTTTTTACCTAAATGTACGTTAAATGTTTATTGTCTGCACCTCAGGTTTTCAATCCTCTGTATGTTGAATTGACAATAAAGTTGACTTTGGCCAACAGTTACCGTCCGGTGGACTCATTGGGGAAAAGGACTTTAATCTCAGACATAACCATGTGCAAGCAGCCAGATGTAGACGTGATCTTATCACGACAGAAAGTCTTGTCAAAGATTCTTCATACTGTAGTTTGAGAGAAATATTCCATCTTTTCATGAGCTTTGTTAACAATGTGAGAGGATTACGTTTCCAGTGTGTTCCCATTGTGTTCCCATTGTGTTTTAAATGGTTGATTGTTTCCCACAGAGAGAACCTGCATGTCAGAAAGAAACTGTCAAATCATAATGTTGGAGAGTTTGATACATTTACAAATTGTACTTTGTTTACTATGTTATGTTGATGGATCTGAAGTGTATTTATATTTCCAGTGTGAAGCTCAGTGATACAGAAGCATGCAGGAGTTGCAACATCCTCCTTCATCCACTGAAGTCAAACTCAACAGCATCAGAGCTGAGATTTGATCAATCAATAGGATCTCAGGTGTGCATTAGCCCAGTTAAACTAAGCATGTCTGTATAAAATGTAATGATATACTGTTCCTTCCTGTCTCTAACCCCCCCACTGGCCTGGGCCTGATCATTTACACTGCTCATACTGTGTGTCAGCAGGTCGTTACATCTATTCCAGACAGCCAGCAATTAGCTGGCTTCTAATTAATCAGCACTTTCCATGATTCCACGTGTCAAACAAGCTCTGCCCATCAGCACCCTGGAGATGGTGCAGCGCTTTTATAATAATCATTTAATGAGTGTGTGATCCATCTTTGTTCATCTGGACGCTGCCTTATGAGGCTGTCTGTACCGCAAAGCTCCTCTATGTTTCATCCAGTCGGCTCCATCAGTGAATAACTTTTTGTCATGACACTTTGCAGTCGAGTTATACAGCCTAGTTTACTGTTTTACACTTCATCGTAGTCCTGCCAGTTAAGTTACTGCATAAATACCTGTGTTATAAAAAGCGTTGGTGACTTTTGCTTTGCGAAAATAACTGACTTGCGCAATAATGAGATGTGCGTTAATTTGTCCCATCAGAAAACAAGTATTCAGATGTTTCTGACCTCTTTTCTTACAGGAAACAATACCCCTGAAGCTATATTGCAAAATGGTTTTGAGAGATCTGCAATAACAGAGAGGAATTGGTTTAAAATGCACTAGGAATGCTGTGCATATTAGTCAATATGGATGTTTTTGCATGTTTTTTCACTGGCTTCACAATATTCGAGTTGGAATAAGTATGCACAACCAATGGATGAAAGCATCTGATTTCTACTCCTGCTCATATTAGTGTCTTAAAGATGTCAGTAGTCACTGAAACAACAGGTGTTGTATGCATTATCACATGGAAACCTACCTAATAATAAATTCTGCAAGAAATGTTGTTTCGTCAAGTTAAGGTGTAAAAAGTACACATGCATTTGACCCAAAGGTATTTGAAAGAGAAGAACACCGAAGGAACTCATGATTTCATGATCACTCTATAAGTGAAAATATTGCTACGATGATCATTTAAGAAGACATGATATGAGTCCATGCTGACTGATGAATAAGGTTGTCTGTAATTATATCTAAATTGATTTATGGAGATACATTTCCAGAAGGCTTCGCTGTGTCTAAGGTTACACCTGTTCAGCCAGATGGAGATATAGATAGACCACGAGGTACAGCACATATGTACAATACACACTGCGTGAAAATAGAAAACCTGCATAGTAATACAGCTTGGAGTAAATATGGATTTATTTTTAATTGCTGTATATTTAAGATGAAAAATACAAGTTGTTCCATGTTTACTGTAACAAAATGTTTATTAAATGTGAATTTTCTCTGAAATTGGATGTAAACTGAAAATTCAAGTTGCTGTAAACCTTTTGTGGTATTAATAAGAGTAAATCTACTGCATTTGTATTAGTATATTATCTTTCAGCTGATGATAGATTAACTGTCCTGACTTTGGCATATTCCTGGATGGGATCACTTGCGGTTGCAATAAAGTTTATATTACCTCACTCCTGGTCAGTCGAATTTTAATACGCTGCTGTTGAGGCCATCCACGGGAGTCAGTGCAACCTTTTGTGCTCATTGAGTCACTCCTCGTTTTTAGAGGAGCAGGTTACAGCATGGCAGGCTTTTCACATTAAAAGCAATGGAAATCTACAAGCAGGATCAGGACTGGGACACCAGCAGGGTGCTGGGCAGCCGATGCATGTTCCACATATCATCACATCACATGAAGATTCTTCATAACACATCATTCTTTCATCAGGACAGCTTGCTGCGATGCCGTTAGCTAGTATGTACTCTGGCATACGGTGCTGCATCTATCAGCAGGTGGTGTGTCTGAGTTGTGGCTCAGCATGACTGATCATTGTTTAGGAAGTTTATTTTATTGATCCTGACATCACATTTCCAGTCCAAGGTAATTCTGCATGTTGGACTTTACTTTTTATTTTTCTGTCTTCTGCTTGTGTTGTTTTTCCTGATAGCTTTAATCACTGATACCAGATTTAAAGTTTCCCAAGTAAATATAATTTAAGCCCATTCTTAAGCAAGTCACAGGCTGTGTCCGAATGTGCACCAACCCCCCCAACCCCGCAGTCACTACATAGGGCTACACTATAAAACGCACTCATTCTGTTTGTGATTCATACGCAAAGCTCTTTCCTTTCTCCCCATCACTTGACTCCCAGCTGTAACTATGGCAACGAACATGAAGGTTTCGCTCCAAATTGCCTGCATTGCATTTTGGTCTATATTGACCCATCTAGTGGCTACTTTTAACTACTTTCAAGATTGCTTGTGAATAGTTTTAAGTGTGCTACTTTTTCTTTCTGTACATTCGGAAGACCGGAAGGCAAAATAGCATGATCACTATGTAATATATAGTGTGCACATTCGGACACACCCAAAAAAAAGAAAAAATAAGGATCTTTCTGTAAATAAAAAGTGTGAAGTGTTGTCTTGCAAAAACAATGAAAGTACAGGACCTCTTATGAAAACATAGGTGACATCTTTATACTGTTCAAACATTTGTGTATGATTCTGACAGCAAACAGGTTTATTCAGCAATTTATGGAATATGCCTCAGATTAAGAGAGAAGCTGTCAAAAAGTGACTAACGAGCAGCATGCGGGTGTTTGAGGCTGCTGGCTTGTCTTGAATCCAAGAACCACGTGATGCAGGATCCTCCAGAGGCTGCAGTTGTGCATAAAGAAGGAGAGAGGAGCGTTTGGAGTGGGCTCACAAATACATGAAGACCCATAGCCAGACACATTTATTCACTGATAAATGTCATGTTAGAGAGTCCAAATGGATGTTGGGATGGTGCATGGCCATCATGTCCCAGCAATGGTGCCATATAAGCAAGGTGGTGGTGGAGGAATGCTTCAGGCTATCATAATAGGGAGTGGGATGGTAAGATCTTTCAGGGGCAGAAGGTGTCAAAAAAACTTCTGAATGAAAAAAAAACAAAATAGGAATTAATTTTGGTCTCATCCAAGACCATCCTAAGATTAAAGGAAATGCCATGGAATATTTGGTTGCTATGGTAATAAAAAGAGAAAAACACCTTCATTATTTAACCCGAACTCTACTGAGAACCTGTGGATCATTTAAAGTCAAATCTCTGAGGCAGGATACCTTCACACAGTAACTACTGAAGGTAATCCTAGTATCCTCAAATGAAATACAAGCAAAAACTATTCATGGATCTCCAAGTTCACAGGAATGAGAAGCTGACAAAGTGATAAAAACTGGCCGATATGTTAACATGTGACTTTATCTGTAAAACCTTTTTTTTTCTTTAGTGGAAAACATATCTCCATTATGTGAAAAGTATCAAGTGTAAATTTTCCATTCTGTTTAGCATTTTATCTCTAGAAACTTAATTAATTTAAAAGAACATGTTTCAATTGATTTGGGTGATTTTGATTATTAAAAATATATATATTGTTATTTGTACTGATTACACAAAAAGAGCAAAAAAAGGCTTTTGCAGAATAAATTGGAACTAAGCAACAAAAGGCTTCAATATTTGATAAAAAAAATCACATTTTCTCTTGACAAATATCACAAATCCGTTCTAAAAACCTAAGAACATGCATTAATCTAAATTTAGTGTCTGTAAAGTTAAAATCACCTGCTACTGTTACACTTATCTGCTCCTACTGGTGTGGAAAAACTTGTTCCACACAGCTAAACACATTCACGCCCAAGATCCACACATCTCACCACAGTATTCCTCTGTTAACCTCCAAGCTACTGCAGTTCAGACATTTATTCATTCGTTCTCCATCCCTGCTGTTATCCACCGACGTGTTGGTCCCTAACCTTTAGGCTACCACCCCTGCCCTAGTCTCAGGAAGCCACAGCGCAGGAATGTGCAAATCAAATAAAATTTGTCGAGAACTCAGAGAGCAGGCCTGTGTTGTGTGAGAGGAGGCGCGTAAAAATGTGCCGCACCAAAGTTCACCCTGTTTTGGCCAAAGGTACACCCAGAGATATCCAGCGCCAGCGATTACATCTCTTTCAAAGCAAATAAATGGAATTATGATGTTTTTCTTGGCTGTGGACATTGTTTATAAAATAGCAGAGAGAGCAGTCCGTTCACACTTTAGGTGATAACTACAGTGGGCCTTTGTGAAGGCCAAGTGCTGGACCAGGAGTGATAGTTTACTTTGGAGGCTAAAATTGAGTTCAACTTTGTGTGCAAAGTTGTCAGGATTTGTACCTTGTTTACAGAGCGTAACCTGTTTGTGACCTGCTTTTGTGTGTGTCTGTGTGTCTGTGTGCACAATTTGTGGCCGGTTTTGTTTGAGAGACAGACATTTTAAGTTGTAAAGGTTTTTCTGAGTAAAAGCCTGTTTTTATACTGAATATGTAGAAGATAAATGCATTTTTCAGCTGATTCTGTTAAAAAAAACTGCTTAAGAGAATGAATTAAATGCAATTCTGCAAATCAGCCTTTTAAAACAGTTTGTGTTTTTATTCTCAGAGGTGAAGTGGGTCTCTCCACACCTCAGTCAGATGCTGTCACCACCATCCCATTCATCTTTCCAGGACTCACCCTGGCATGTCCCCATGACTATTTACTGAGAAAGTCTATGATAAGAACTGACAGGTCAATAAAAGCAGAAATATAATCAGCTTTATCATAAACCACCTCACTGATGGCTGCCAACATATCCTCTACGTCACACTGGCCTCCTTTCCAACCAGCCTCTGTCTTTTTTAGAAAGGTGCTAAGTTTATGACACCAGAATGCTCAAAGCTGTAAATATGCGAAGAGTCCAGCGCCAACGGACCAGGCTGGAAGCCGGGTTGCCTGTCTTTGGCGATTGTGCTGCCAATGATGCAGACGTGGGTGCCTGAGCCACATATCACACATTTACTGATTCGTGCTCAGGGCACCTCAACACTATCGCTCAACACGCTCATACATTGAGGTGTTTACTGATGATCTTCACACACATATTGCAGCAAATCAAACAGGCCGCTCTAGCAGCACTTTAACTACAGTATGAGCACATACTGAGATTTAACTCAGATAATCTTCATTTCATAATAATATTAAATAGGATGCAGCATAATGAACATGCAGAAATTGCATTTTGATCATCACAACAGGAAGCTACTGTATTTATCTGAATAAATGAGCAGAATCTTGCATGTTTGTGGTTCAATTTTGTGTTTATTTGCAGTAACATCGAGCTTGTTTGAGATAATTTCATAAAAATGTTTGAATATTTAAGACTATGTAATCATACTCACATTTGAAGGAGGAGAGTCCTGTGTGCATTAGAGCACTAATTTCAAAATGCCTAACAGCACATGTTGGATTGATTTTTTTTTTTTTTTTAGGATAAATTCAGCTTTGATCCCAGAGAAACAAACATTCCATATATGTAGTACATGTGTGTGAAAGGGTGAATGTGTAATAAATATTTATAAATCGCCTCAAGGAAAAACTAAATTCGCAGTTTTCATTTTGCAACACCGAAAGCAACAAAATAGCATATCAGCTTATTTGTGTAGTTGTTAAACCTTAACGGGAGGATTTGCACACAATTAAAAATTATGATCAACTGATTGGACCACAGAGAAGAAAAATATCAAATGACTTAAATTTGTTTTATTTTTCTTTAGTTTATTTGCAAAAATTGATGTTGACATATAATTGATTGCTGGACTATCAGATATCAGACTTACCTGACTTTGACAAGGATGTAGCCTTGACCGGGTTCTTTTGGCCCTTTTGATACATAACTCCCATTTGAATCGGTTTTTGCACTTTATGTTGCTTTTAGAGGCTGCATGTCGGTGTGGTAGTTAGCACTGTGGCCTCTCAGCAACACGGTCGCTGGTTTGAGCCTTGACTGGGGGAAGGTTGAAATTGTGTTTGCATGTTTTCTGGCTTTCTCCCGATGTCCGAAGATAAAGACATGCAACCACTAATGATTTAGTAGTTGTTTGTCTCTTTGATGGATTGGACCTGGACTGCCTTGACCTGTCCAGGCAGCACCTGCTAATCCACTCCAGTTTCCCTGCGATGCTGAACTGGATTAAGCTACATAGAAGAGAAATTCTTTATATCTGAGTGCATCTAATCCACATGGTTTGGGTACTCACGTGATTAGGTTTGGTCATAAGAACTATAGGTTTAGGAAAACTATCATGGCATGCCAACAATATACCATGACAATATATCCACTGAATGTTATGAAATTGAGTTTCATTGACTTACATGTCAATTTGCCAAATCAGCAAAATGGGATGGAGTCATGAAAGATACACCCAAAATATTTCACATCAAAGGTCAACTTAGTATGAAAACGTTGGTTTCAGTCCCATCAGAAAAAGTTGTATTATCACAGAAAGACAACAACTAAAAGTCCACTTGTTTAAAACCTACTGTAAGCTAAGAAAGTTTTCTTAACACAAGATTTGTAATTATTTCCCCGAACGCAGAATGTCGAAGATATTATGGTTCCATCATGACCGCCGCCACTGGATGTCCTTTGTGTGAGCGCGATAACACTAATAAGTTTCACAATTGGAATTTGTTACTTTGTATACCTGTTTAGGACTCCAAGAGGACGATCTGTCTTGAATTTCACAATTATGGGATCCATGGTTTCCCCACCAGGTGGCGCTTTATGCACAGAAAATCAGATCTTTGGCTATATCTCTGGAAATATTAGTCTCATTCACCTCAAATCAAGTGCAAATAAAAGGTCATGACCTCAAGATGCATCCTATCCTGACGTCATGCCGGGCTGGTTCAAAGTTTCCACACCAGGTGGAGCTTTGTGACTGAACATGTGCGGCTTTATATTATTGTATTGTGTCTATTGGAGGATTGGGGAATTGGAGGATTCGGGGGGGTTGGGATATACCCCAAGCCATCGCATACAACAGCATAGGTCTAGCTTTAAATGAATTTCAACCAATAAAACTCGTTCTCACTGAAGACATAATGTCAAATCGCTATAAAAACAAAAAAATAACGTTCATCTCACATAATTCGTCATTCTCAAATCTGCATGGCTTCCTTATAATGACTTCTTCTCATGGCTTTTTCCCGCCTCCATGTTCTATTGGGTTTGTTCAGCTGATACTAGAACATTAAAAGTGAAATATCTCCAGTGCTGTTGCGTAAAACATTTAAAACCCTTCAACTCTTCTCACCCAGTGTAGTATCATGGTAAGAAAATAATCAGAACCTTACATCTCTGATTATGTAGCAAAAACATTTTTGTTCAAATATGAAATGAAACACCAGAAAGGGGAACGTTTTATTGGGTAAACTGGGGAGCTTGTATGACTCTTTGTGTCCTTCAAAGTGGCAGGCCACCAGAAAAATTCTGCTGTTATATCAGGCAAGCCGGCTGGTAGAGACAACGTTGTTTTGCTGTTGTCCAAACCGTTTGATGTTCTATTTCAGTGCACACTTGAAAGACCTCTCTGTCACATTAATCAGGGCTGTAGTGAATGCCAGGCAGTATTTTCTGTCAATCCAAAGGATTCACCCTACAACGATTTATTTGGAAAAAAAAGTAGCTATATTTGTAGATGCAACCTTTCGCCAGACCTCACCAGCTGATGTCCCTTAATTATTTGTCCCCAGGATCTAACACTTTTTTTTGCTGTGCAAAAACTCTGAGCACAGATAAGTCAGGTCCTCACATATATACACGGTCATATAGGCACTCACACTCAGATGTAAGCGCACACATGCTGACGCACACAAATAAACACACTAGCAGATGCTGCGTCTTACTGATAGCCACTGCGGAAAATCAGACGATCCATCCATCTGCTTGTGTTATTCGTAGCAACCAGAGTTATGTTGCTATAGTAAAGAGCTCCCCACATGAACTTGTCAATCAAACAGCAGTTACTTAATGTTTTTATCGTTTTGTTCCCCCTCATTCATCTTGCCACCCTCATTTGAAATTTTTTCTTCAGTGCCAGCATTGTAGTTTTACTGCCTCATCAGGTCATCAGCATTTCTGTTCACAGCTTGTATCAAATAACTTTATATGCTTTAACTATTTTTAAAAAAAAGTGTCAGAGACAGAGCTGAGAGAATTCATGCTGCAGGCATGTCCTTCAGAGTCATTTATAAGCTTCTTGTGAGTGTGGGTGCTAACTGTCATTGCAATGGATCCATCACAACTTTCTTTGTGACCAAAACTGAGAAGGTGCTCTGTACGATTTGTGAGTCATGGTGGTTAAAGCACACATCTGTTTGGACAAATGTGTGATTTAGTCTTGTGGGTTTAACTGAGAAAAGCCAGGAAAACTTGATAAACCACGCAAATCCACCATAACCACAGAAAGCCTCTGTAAACTAGAGTAATGCCCAAATGAAGTGTGAGAAAAAGGGGGAAAAGAATGGCTTTGTAATACCTTTAACGACACGGTTTACTCTAGGATGAGTGTCATGTTTCCTCGGAAATACTACGACGTCCGAAATGTGGAGCGGTATTTGTCTCATGACACGCTGACTTATGCATCAGTATCACACTGGAAATAGTTATGCTTAGATTTCAGGCTGTTGTGATTTTCTTTCCATTGAGGTTATTTTACTTCTACTAAAGATGAATAGTACATTACTAATGGCTGTGGGAAGATTTGTATGGAGCATAGCAGCTCATTTTATCCATGACATTTCCCAGTGTGAAGCTCTTTTTTATTTCAGTGACCAAATTTGATCAGTCATTACATCTCAGTTGTGTCTAGACTTTGCAAAAACAAGATTGAGTTAT
>JBAMHX010000014.1:5024917-5035996 GCA_037177515.1 Pseudomugil tenellus | reverse complement strand
AATAATAATAATAATAATAATAATAATAATAATAATAATAATAATAATAATAATAATAATAATAATATTATGGGAGTGGGAGTAGAACATGTAAATATATTATTTTAGCACACGCAAAGGAATTTATCAAACCTGAAAGTGTTAGGGTTTTGGGTTGGATTACGTTGGTTTCCTGTTTTATTTTGTAGTTTTTCCTGTTTTGCCCTCTACTTTGCTTTCAGCTTCATGTTCTGTTCATTAATTCACCTGGGTTGATTTTGGTCATTGTTTTTTGCTGATAGAAACTGCACCTATATTAAGCACGTTTCAAAAGGACATGCAAACGGGGTCAATGCGTAATTGCGCATTGAACTTGCATTGATAGTTGTAATACGAAGACATAGAAATAATCAAAGACGACGGGGAGAACGCATATTTCCCCCTCGTGTTAACATGTTTGGAATGAGAGAGGAACTAACTATTAAAACATATCGCCTATCCAGCCTTGCTGTTTTGGAGCTGTTGAAGGAACTCAGCACAGATTTGGAGCCAGACACAAGAAGGAGTCATGCATACCTGCAGTAATTAAACTCCTGGCAAGTCTAGAGTTTTTGGCATCTGGGTGATTATAGCATACAGTAGCCAACACAGCAGCGATCTCTCAGTCACGTCTTTTATGTGTTGACTAAATTCCTAAATGCAATGTTGCGCTGGATGGCGAGTTTTATTCCGATTCTTTGAATAAGACAAAACCGCCTCACATGCTAAATTCTAGATGCCACATGCTAATTAGTACACGCAAAATGAGATGTTAGTAAATTTGGCCCATTGTGTTTTATAGTATCTATTCAAGCAATTTGTAGGTAGATTGAAGACCACATTTTGTTTGCAACAGTTAATTAAAACTATTTCTCAGGTACTTTTTTTTAGTTACTCGGACTGATAATATTCCTTCTTTTGTGAAGATAAATATAAATGGTTGATATAAAATGAACCATTTCGGTCCAACCAATCAGAACAAAGGCGTTGGTTTCAAACTTAGAGTGGAAACTGATTCTCTTAGTGTTCTCTTGGTGTTAGCAACGTGTCTGCGGACATATTATGACTGCCACATATTCCTAGTATTCGTTTGGCATGTGGGCAGCTCGTGATGACACAAGTTAGCATGTTGTGTGCACCAGTTGCATTACTGGCTTGACCACTAGAGGCACACGTGCAAACATGGGCATGAAGGTGACATTAGAGGTAAACATGAAGAATGCTTCCAGGACCTTGTTCACAGCAACTAACATCTTTAATTTTTCCTCCCCATTGCCCCGTGACAATGACTCTGACCCAATACTCACACTACACCATATGGCCCTCTACGAAGTGCGCACTTGGTAGAAGTGCACGCAAATGTTCGAGTCAATAAAAATACATTATTTCACCACTGGCACAGGATCTCGATTTACAAAGTGGTTACATTTGTCAGTATTGCATTGTTCAATAGTTTTGAACCAAAAAAACCTTAATCTATGCAACGTCACCATTATCTTCCCACTTTCCAATTCAAAACATAACATAATTCATTTCAAAGCAATGAATTATGGGCAATATACTTTGGCAAAGTTTTCATGGATGCAAACTTAACTGCAGTGAGGATTTAGGGTGCAAAGGGGGCGGGGCTAATTGGGACACACTAGAACCCTTTGACATGAATGTGCAATCCAGGGGAAGTGCGGATACTGGGACAGGGCAAAATACACCTGCTGTAACAGTTAGTAACTGACTGGTAGCAACAGAGTCCAAGTGCTGTGCAATGCCCCCGACCGTGACGTCTGGGATTGAATTATTTGGCCATTGCATACTTCTGTTGTTTGCATCCAGTAAAAACACAGATATGTAATATGTCTCAGCCCCTTGGATGAAGTATATCACAGCATTTAAAGAAGGCATTCTTTAAATGATGAATGTCAGTGGTAATGTAGTACTTCTAAAAAGTGCTGTCAATATACTTTACTTTCTTAGTATTGTTATTTTGTAATAAACTTATATAATTTATACAAACTTATATTTGTCTCAAAGCATATGTCTATTTTCCTACTTTTACCTCTGCCAAGGAGGAAATGTTTTTGCTGGCTTTGGTTTGTTTTTCTGTCTGTCTGTTTGTTTGCAACATAACTAAAAAAATTATGGACAAATTCTCATGAAATTTTCTCAAATGAGGTCATCTTTGGGGGGCTTGGTGGAGGCGTGTGCTCTCTGAGTGTCTTTTCTAGTTTTGAATAGATCTGTCATCTGTCCACACTAAAAAGTTGTACTCATTTTCAGATAAATAACAGAATTTAAACAGAGTTTAAACACACACAATTGACTAAATTTGTACATTTTTATTTCAAGCAAGATTTTAATTTTTTCCATATTCTCAGTTCTTGATACTGAAATGACTTTGAAAATCAGTATTTAATATACAGTTTGTCTGGACAGGTCATGTCTGGTGGGATGAAGTCACACACTGCTGTGTTGTGCGCATTCTTCGCAGTTGTAAAGACTGTCGGATATGTATATTTAGTTCCTGGTCTTGGGCAGTTTGTTCAGCAGTTGGCCAGGGTTTGGGTTACAAGGGGCTTAAAGTGTAAGTTAATAGAAAGTGGTTCAGATATGAGCTGACGTACTGCCGTATTCTATTTTCACATCTCAAAACCCTCATCTCGTATGGAGCAGAAGAGTTTTTGTTCTGATGCCATTAGCAGATGCAAGTGTGTTATTACAGAGAGGGGAGTTGGACATTCTCCATGTACTTCACTATAAATATCCCTGTGACGTTTATTGTACTCAGTAGGGTTCAGGTGCAAAACCACTTGGATCTTATTCAATCATTTTGTCTTTATTCATTGTCGGTGTCGAAGAACAGTCACTATGGTGGTTAATATTTTGTGAACCCACAGGGGATCAAACAGTGAGAATTGAGTTGAAGATAGAGATGTATCAAACATGATATAAATTTAAAGAAATAACATGCTGCAACTCTTGTTTTTTTAATAAATGTACATGGGATGATTAGATATTTTTCTAATTAAGCCAATGTCTTGGTTATTTCTGTGTCTACAAGTAATTTGCTTTCTCAGTATTCAGCATTTTGTAGCTTGTTATCCTGGTTGTATGCACTCATCAGAAAGGGCACTTTTACACTGAAGCTCGTTTTCATAGCTTTGTGAGCCATCAGCTGTTTTACAATGGCACAAAATGATCAACAACACATTTACAATAACAGGAGTATTAGATATGAAGTTAACAGATTTATAGTTTACCTATTAATCCTAAGTATTACACTTAAGCATTATTTGTGCTCCCTCTCCATATGGTACCAGTCAAAAGTCTGGACACACTTTCCCTTTAAATTCAGTGGAAAAATGTGTCCAAACATTTGACCTGTGCTGTATGTAAACAGATACACCACCTGTCACAAGTTTGGACACATTTTCCCATTGAATCTAAATAGAAAGTGTGTCCCAACTTGTTACTTGTATTGCTTGTACACGTCAAAACCATTAAAGCTCTACTTACATACATTTTACATCGGTACGGTTGTAAGGCCATACATACAATACAATCAGACCTGCAGTCTGAGAGTGAAGTGTTCTGTTTGGAATATAAGGAAATATGACATCTCTGATATGCAATGGAGCTTGGTCATGGAGAGCTTTATATGTCAGGAGAAGGATTTTAATTTTAAACTATATCCTAAATTTAACTGGGAGCCAATGAAGAGATGCTAAAACTGGAGAAATATGATTTATCTTGCTAGTTCTCATCAGAAGCCTTGCTGCAGCATTTTGGATGAACTGGAGACTTAAAAATCCATCCATCCATTATCTACCGATTACTCCCAAATGGGGTCGAGTGGCGGGGTACACCCTGAACAGGTCAGACTTAAAAATAAATACTTAAATATCCGAGCACAATACGCTTATACTAAAATTATCATCGTGCTTATTGGTATATTGATTGTAAAAAGGTGTCCAGCATTCCCAGTAAATACTGAGCAGTTAAACAAATATCGCCACGAGCGTAATGTGTCACAATGGATGTGCTTGCACTTCTTAAAGACTAGGGTAGGATGAAGATGGGGAGAGTATTCAGAGATCATGAAGATTTTCTGGCTAATAATGACAACTAACTGATAAGCCGATTTATTCTTATAGTTATGTAGGAAGTGGATTCAGTGTCAGAGCGCCCGACTCGCCGGTTACCAGCTGTTTTGGACGGTATCATTAAAATGACACGTCGATATGTGAAGTTCCCAACACTGTGGGAGAACAGGCCAACATCAAAAGGCAGTTTGCAGCAATCTCTGGCTTCCCGAATGTTATCGGTGCGATTGACTGCACTCGTGTTGGTATAAGGGCTCCATGTGAGAATGAGGTTGTCTATGTGAACCATAAAAACATTCATTCCATGTGTCTCCACCTAACGAGCACCTCAGTTTCAGTAACTGAACTGCTACGTTTACGCACTGTCTCAGTTGCCATGATTCACCGCACAATGCAACAGACACTCATTGCTTCATATGCTGACATATGTATGAGCTGCTTTGCAGTGACCGTGTATAGTAGAAAGTAGGTGTGAAGGGCCGGAGACGTGTATGGTAGAAAGTAGGAGAGTAGGGGCGAGAGATGTATGGTACAAAGTGGGTGTGTAGGGGCGGGAACATGTATGGTTGGAAGTAGGTGTGTAGGGACAGAGTCGTGTATGGTAGAAAGTGGGTGTGTAGGGGCGGGGATGTGTATAGTAGAAAGTGGGTGTGTAGGGGCGGGGACGTGTATTTTGGAAAGTAGGAGTGTAGCGGTGAGATGTGTATGGTAGAAAGTAGGTGTGTAAGGGCGAGACGTGTATGTTAGAAAGTAGGTGTGTAGGGGCGGGGTGGTGTATGGTAGAAAGTGGTTGTGTATGGGCGGGGACGTGTATGGTAGAAAGCAGGAGTGTAAGGGTAGGGACGTGTATGGTAGAAAGTAGGAGTGTAGGGGCGAGATGTGTATGGTATAAAGTGGGTGTGAGGGGCGGGGACATGTATGGGAGAAAGTAGGAGAGTAGGGGCGAGACATGTATGGTAGAAAGTGGGTGTGTAGGGGCGGGAATATGTATGGTTGGAAGTGGGTGTGTAGGGCTGTGACGTGTATAGTACAAGGTCGGTGTGTAGGGGTGGAACATGTATGGTAGAAAGCAGGAGTGTAAGGGTAGGGACGTGTATGGTAGAAAGTAGGAGTGTAGGGGCGGGAACATGTATGGTTGGAAGTGGGTGTGTAGGGCTGGGATGTGTATGGTAGAAAGTAGGAGTGTAGGGGCGAGATGTGTATGGTATAAAGTGGGTTTGTAGGGGCGGGGACATGTATGGTAGAAAGTAGGAGAGTAGGGGCGAGACATGTATGGTAGAAAGTGAGTGTGTAGGGGCGGGAATATGTATGGTTGGAAGTGGGTGTGTAGGGCTGGGAGGTGTATGGTAGAAAGTCGGTGTGTAGGGGTGGAACGTGTATGGTAGAAAGCAGGAGCGTAAGGGTAGGGACGTGTATGGTAGAAAGTGGTTGTGTATGGGCGGGAACATGTATGGTTGGAAGTAGGTGTGTAAGGGCGAGACGTGTATGGTAGAAAGTTGGTGTCTGGGGCAGGAACGTGTATGGTAGAAAGAAGGTGTGTAGGGGCGGGAACGGTGTGGTAGAAAGTAGGTGTGTAGAGGTGGGGACGTGTATGGTAGAAACCAGGAGTGTAAGGGTAGGGACGTGTATGGTAGAAAGTAGGAGCGTAGGGGCGGGAACATGTATGGTTGGAAGTAGGTGTATAGGGCTGGGACATGTATGGTAGAAAGTAGGAGTGTAGGGGCGGGAACAAGTATGGCAGAAAGTGGGTGTGTAGGGGTGGGGACGTGTACGGTAGAAAGCAGGAGTGTAAAGGTAGGGACGTGTATGGTAGAAAAGAGGCGTGTTGGGGCGAGACGTGTATGGTAGAAAGAAGGTGTATAGGGGCGGGGAAATGTATGGTAAAAAGTAGGTGTGTAGGGGCGGGGACGTGTATGGTAGAAAGGTGGTGTGTAGGGGCGGGAACATGTATGGTTGGAAGTGGGTGTGTAGGGCTGGGACATGTATGGTAGAAAGTGGGTGTGTAGGGGCGGGGACGTGTATAGTAGAAAGAAGGTGTGTAGGAGCGGGGACGTGTTTGGTAGAAAGTGGGTGTGTGGGGGCGGGGACGTGTATGGTAGAAAGTAGGTGTGTAGGGGCGGGGACGTGTATGGTAGAAAGTAGGTGTGTAGGGGCGGGGACGTGTATGGTAGAAAGTAGGTGTGTAGAGGCGTGACGCGTATGGTAGAAAATAGGTGTGTAGGGGCCGGGACGTTTTTTTTTTTTTTTGCTAAGCACAATTCTAGTACTGATTCTGCACATAAATTCTTTTATAAATGAGCCCCCAGGCAAGAAACTGCAAGACAAATCAGGGTCAAAGCAAAGTTACATAAAGAAACTGGTGCAATGCAGTGCTGTGGTTTCCAAAAAAGCAATGCTGGGCAAGTAAAAGTTGCAATGCCTTTGCTATATCAGTTTGAAAAGCATCTTTAAGCACCTCTTTTTTTTATTAAAAACAACAAACAAAATCCATCAAGTCATCTTTATCATTAGTTTTAATAACTGCTTTTTTACATGAGGTGCAGTAGGGTGCAGGCGAACATGTCAGAAATTTACCTAAAAGAATGTGAAAGCCAATATTGCACATCTAGATGTCACATGTGACTTCCACCCATCTGCTGCTTCAAGTAATTAAACACTACAATCTGGCAAGAAGAATTTTAATGTTAAGTAGATGCTGATGGAGTAACAGAGCTGGAAATGGTAGAAAATGAAAGCCGAGATGATCATTAAGAGCGAATGTTTAAAACTGAATTATGACTACATGCACATTTTGACATTGTGCTGAGGTCAGTAAAATATTGTATAAGTTTTGGAAAAACTTGTTGGACTCGGAAAGATCCGGGTTGTTTAATACACCTTCTGCCCCTTTGCTGTCCTGATGCAGCATTCTCCCAGATGTCACTTCTTTAAAGTGATGCCACGAAAGACTGACTGATAATTTAAGATGGCTTACTTTACAACTAATCCCCCCTTGAAAATGAGATTAAGGCTTCTCCTTGCATTTCACTATGTATGCACATATTCACTATATGTCCCTTTCCAAGAATATCCTCAAGCAGATCATTCCCAAATTAAATGTGACTTTTGGCTGTGGTGAAGGACATTCTATATGAGGTGCACCAACAGATTTTAAGTTCAAGTAAGCACAACTCTGCATGTGACTGTGCACGTCATCTATTTTTGCTTCTTTAGTTGTATGTGTGTCAGTATTTTAACGAGAGAAGAAAGCCATGATAAGGCTCTCATCACAACAAAGTCCTTGCACTAGTGTTCAATCAGTAAGCAGCATACTCTTGACTTAAGTTAATGTTTAATCTAAGTGTTGGTTTAGGTTTTGTTGTCTTGTCATCTTTTGTTATGTTTTTTCTTGTCTTATTTTGTAGGTTTCCTTTGTAATTAGTTCACCTGGTTTGATTTTGCTAACTCACTTCACCTGTTCTTGGTCATTATCCTGAGTGTATTTATACCCCATGGATTTCTCCCGGCTAGGTTGTCATTGTGTTTATTGGGGTAATGTGTTAAATTGGCTCAATCCTGTTTGGGTTTTCTTTAATAAATGAATTGTTTAATTTTCAACATGTGCAAGTGACTCAAGAAGCTAAACTGGGGACAGACGAAATAAATGAGAATGATAAAATCAAGAATATAATTATATTATAAACCCAACATGTCTGACAAAGAGCAGGGTGAAGCATAAACTTCTTTAAACATGCATCTCCTCCATTACTATTCAGTCTCCCCAAACATACTTATTTAGAAAAAGAGAAAATGGACTAATTAAACAAATGCATTAATCTTTTATGAAAGCACATGGTTGCTAAAGCCCTATCTTCTACCTGTATTTTATAAGACATTTGTCTGTACCCTTTTTGGTTAACGGGGTCTAAATTGGAGAGTGCCTGGAGATTAAAACACAAACCATTCCACAACTTCACCCCGGAAACACAAAGACAAAAATCTTTTAATGTTGTACGTATCTCCTGATGTGGTAAATTAAACTTTCCTTATATTATTAACCCCCATCTTTGCTAAAAAGCTATGATTGAATGTTTCCAGAGAGCAGATTGTAAATTGCTTTGTACATGATTTGTGCTGTTTTGAAATAAAACCCGATCTGTGAACTTTAATATTTTTTATTTTTTAAAATAGTGAATTTATATACAGTATAAGACAGTACGAGAGAGATCCCGTTCCCCCTCACAGCGACAAGAGAGAGGGGACAAGCAGGGGAGGCCATCTTCTAACTTAATGCTCCAACAACTGGAGAGCTGGGTGGGCATTTCTGGAGCTGTGCTAAATTGGTTCAAAATGTTGAGAACAGGAAGTATTTTTTGTCAATAGGTGACTTTACATCTGAGCAGACAAGAATTACATGTGGAGTTTCGCAAGGTTCCATCCTGGGGTCTATAGGGTTATTTTGGGAATAATCTTTGTCTAGATATTTTTGTGTATCATAGCTCATAAAATGTTCACCTCCTTTCTCCATAACAATCTTGGCTTTCATAAAATACATGTTATAATTGTGTCAAATGAATGTAAAATAAGTTATGAGCTTAAAGAGAAAAATTAAAAATGAGAAAAAAATCACATCTATTAGAAACTACAGCACAGTTTTGAACAACTTTTTGGCCCTTTGAAAAATTAAAATCTACAAAAAAAATGAAGGCTCCAACTATCATACATATTTAAAAATGCCACTTGCTATTGCTGCTGGTGCCACTCTGAAGCAATTTCTGTCTGCGAATCAGACAGAATGCAACATCACAAGCCTGGCACTACCATGGAGTTACATGATTTTTTTTTGTTCCTGCAGTGAACACAATTCTTCCTCCCATATGAGGCCTTCTTCCTAGCCTCTGTTTGCTGGCTATTTCCCACTGACAAATGATCTCTGGGTGCCCTGGCAAGAGGGGCTGTTAGTTACACCACACGGTCATCTCTTCAAGACATCCCTGTGTGGTTTTGCTGCCAGTCCTTTTTTTTGCACAGTTCTTTGTGTAGAATATGTGCATTGGTGGCTGCAATGTGTTGAAAGTGATAGAACAGGGTCCGGTAGTAGCACATTGTGGTGTGACGTACAGAATATCGTTTGGATTAGTCGATAAGAAATATTGACTGATCCATGTATTTGTTGTTGTCCAGTACCAGATTTGGGCGTGGGGCATTCTGGGTGACCCAAGAACCATCCTTGTTTCTGAAGTGTCGCTTCAGAATCTCAACTGTGTAAGGCGAATTGTGGAGCAGATAGCAACTTCCATATCTGAGTGGGTCCATCCTTTAGGTGCAAGGACATTTCTTTCTGTTTCCTCTGTACGTACCACACCCACCAATGTTTTTAGCATGTAGGTCTTTAAACAGTTTTGGGCTTGTGTAGAAATTGTCTACATACAGGTGGTATCCACCACCTAGAAATGAAGGGTTTAGTAATGACAAAACAGAATCATATCCAAGTCCCTTGCCAGAGGCGAACTGATTTCATGGTGTACCCGTTTGAACTGTCAGCCAACACAAAGAGCTTGAACCCTCACATTTCATTTTTGCTTTCGCATATCGAGTCATTCCAGTCTTAGCTTTTGTTGCGACCATCAGCTAGTCAAGAGAAATGTTTTGTCTTAGGTGGTAATGGAGGTTGCATGCTAGTGCGAGTGTATTGATGGGCCTTAGGCCCAATCTCATTTCTACCTCTTAGCCCTAAGGCTTCATTTTGTGCATTCACTATACAAAGGGCTATCACAGTTCTCTTTTGCAGTGAAGGGATGGGCTAAGGCTTAAGGGTGTACACCTCTTCAGATGGAACGATTTCAGATGCACACTCAAAATAGATGGGTAGGAAAGAAAATCACAAATGTAAGCATTTTTGCACATAGTCATTTATAGACTGCTGTGTCATTGTTTCTCTTTAATTAGCAGACAATGGCTGTTTCTCGTGTTTGCTTTATGATATCGTTAATAATAATGAAAACTTCAGCGACACATACATGGCTTACTTATTATAATTCCTATTTTTGCTGTATCATAAGCTTTTTTTAAACACGTCTTTTAATCTTGAGAGGGCATAGTGCTGAAAATCAAACGGAGCTCTAGCCGCAGCTGGCAACAGTTTTAGCTACGCTAGATCATGTCAAAGTCATGAGACAGAATAAGGGATGTCCCATTTTGTAGGGTTGAAAATTTAGCCCTACGCCTTAACCCTAATTTTTAAGGCGTAGGCTATAGCTAGGGGTAAGGGGAAGGTTTACAGGTAAAAATGGAATTGGGCCTTAGTCTAAACAGTTACATGTTGGAGGATTCCTTTGTTTCTGTTGTTCTCCGTGTCTTTGTCTGGGTCACTCATATGAATGTTCCATGAAATGGTGCGGTAATGATCCCGGGACATCACTGTTGGAGGGAACAATTGGCTGAGTTCTTTTTCCAGTAGTCTACAATTGCACTGAGTTTGACCATGCAGAAATGGAAAGTAAGTCCAATGGATCTGTATAATTTAGTCTCATTTAGTATGAGACTTTTGGGGGTTACTGTAATTGTCATCTTTTGCAGTATTCCACCTTGTTTGTTGAGCCAAAGATTCAAGGGTTGATAGATCTGCCACGTGATTCTGATCTGCTTCTTGATCTGATTCTGCCTTGACCTCTTGTAATTTCTTCCTCTTGGTGTTGTGGTGGTGGACGGGGTCAACAGGGCTGATAGGCTTACTTGTGAAGTCGACGGCCCTTTTCTACTAAGGATTTGCAGGAGAGGATGCTGCAGGACCAGATTGTATAGTTTGAGTGGTAGACATAGGAGTTGGTACTTTTTCTTTCTAATTTACACAGCAAAATAAATGAAAAACACAAATAAGTAATATTATAAATAAAAGACAATTTTCACTGAGTTTCAGGTGTATGAAGTTGTTTTCATTGTACTTGTAGGCAAGGCAAATATATATATATATATATATATATAT
>JBAMHX010000014.1:4996136-5008854 GCA_037177515.1 Pseudomugil tenellus | reverse complement strand
ATAACAGTTTGGAGCTTTTTTGCTTTTTTGCTTTTGACTTTTGACATTTTACTTGCAAATTATTTTTGGGGTTTTCATTTAAAAAAAAATCCACAATCAAAGTACAGTAATGTTGAAGTTTAAACTATAAAGTTTAGGGGGAATAAAATATGGTGGTGTCAATATGGGGAGTGTATCAACCTATCATATTGTGGAACATTATCTGGTATATTGGTTTAGCTATTGTTGCTGTCATACTGTATATTCAAAAGCTAATGATGAAAGGACAAGCTGTTCCCAGTATGTATTATAAAGGTAACTGAATCTATGCAGTGTCAATGAAAACAAAGATCAAAGGTCTGACAGAGATCAGGCAAAGGTTCAATGAAGCACAAAGTCATTTGACCTTCAAATTCATCAAACTTTTGAGCAAGACTAGACCCAAATAAAAACAAGTAGTACTAAAAGATATACCTTACCTACAAACAACACAACGATGGATTGCAAGCTTATTACGTTACACTGTAAGCCTTTTCAAGTCTTTAAGGAACACTTTGTTCTTGGTCTAAAATAACCAACACACAACTGTTGTTATTAACATCTTTTTTTCTATGTAAGGTTTTGCATACAATTCGTTGAACATAAAGTAAATAAAGACTTGAATAACTAAGTTAGTCAGATATATGTAAAATACAAATCAAAATAAATACTTTTAAACCACCAAAAATGTAACTTAGAAAATAAGTTTTTATTTAAACAAATCAACAAAACCATGTTATTTATTTATTTGGGAATTAAATTTACTATACATCATCTGTGTGATGATATGTAAACAGTGTTTCATATGTGTAAGTTACAGATAGGGTTAAATGAATAAATATCAGATTTCCAGAAGAGTGCTATTAAATGGGAAGTTGGGGCAACAGTTGGACAAGTTGGCTGGTCTGACGATCAATTTGAGCCGCAACGTTAAGGCAAAAGGATCAGAATTTAATGTCAACAAGATTAAATAAAATAATCCATTCTGCCTTGTATGAATGGTTCAGTCTGGTGGTGTTATAATGGTCTAACCCTAACCCTCTGCACACTATGGAGACTCTCAGTGCAAATTACTGTAAAGTTTTTATCTCTGCCTTGCAGGTTTTATGAACAACCCTACTTTAACACACCTGTATGAAATGACGTTTATTAAACTGCATGAGGAGTGTTGCAGTAGTACATGTTTAAGACACATAGGAAGTGGTACATGAGGACTGGGACAATGAACCGTGTCACAAAGCTCCAATCATCTCAAATGGATGTCTCCAATGAGCTCATTGTATTCAAATGGTCTCCACAATCACCAGTAGGGAATCTTTGGGATGTGGTGGAAAAGAAGATTTGCATCATGAAAGCGCAACAACTTCGCGATTAAAATGGATTAAAATCTGAAGAGTGTTTCCAAAACTTTAATCTATGTCATGAAAAATGATGGCAGTTCTGAAGTCAAAAGGGGTCCGACGCCGCAAGGCAGACACAGACCTATGGGAAGGAAAAGTAGTGTTTTACTAGTCGTGCGAAGACACCAGCACAGATTCAAACATTGATTAAAAAGCATTTCCTAAATCCCACCAGAACATTTGGCTTTAAAATTTTACAAATAAATATTGAAATAAGCCTGATGCATCCCTGAAATTTAGTTGAAGGTACAAGCTAACAGTTTGATGTAAACATCACTGAAAAAGAGCGAATAAAGCAACAGGGTGTGTTCAATAGCTCAGGAATCACACAGACACTTAAACGTGTGCAGAAAGAAAATCCCACAAACTAGGACAGAGATATTCTTGGCTACCTACAAAAGATGTGAAGGTTGTCAAGGTAAACAGTTGTGTACATGTGAACTGATCGCGGTCACATGTCACTGAAGAGTGAAGAGGGGGTGAGGAGTGACAAAAACACCTAAATAGCAACCATCATGTGTTGTATGTGGCCGTGAGGGAAATCCACTAATAACCCAGTTTATAATGCTCCTCCTATAATAGGATACCCTTTACCTTTGTCTGTCAGGGGTGGGGAACCCTGGCCTCTGTCTTGAAAGCTTTATGTCTCCCTCTTCCAACACACCAGATTCAAATGCATAAATCACTGTGTATCTTGTGATAAGCTGTTGGATCCGTTTGATTTGAGTCAGGTGTTTAGGTGTGCTGGACCAGCGATACATGGGAAACCTGCAGGACTCCGGCCCTCCAGGTTTCCACATTTTCTGCTCTGTTTAAAGCAGATGCAAGCCGCAGAGCAGTGCAACTAACATACTTTTGCACAACACATTTTGCACATATTGGACACCATAAGTTTCAATCACATCTTTTTATGTCGTTAAAGTCTCAAAGGACATGTTTGTGTTGCTCGTTTTGGTTTTTCTGTATACAACTGAATATGAGCATTAAATAAACACACATGTCAAATAAATAAAAGAAGCTGAGGGGAAATTAATAGGAAAACTGACATGAAACATACATGCATATTGCAGACACTCACATTTGGATGTTATGTATTTGTTGTCCTCATTAATGAAAACTTTTATTTGTGAAGATGAGAGCAGGAAACGAGAGGAGAGGTGAAAAACTGAATCTGACAAAGTCCTGCTGTGAATTTATTGCAGAGATGCTAGTTTGAGAGACGATGGGGTCACGAGTGTGGCTGAGGAGGAGGTCACCTGCTCTGCTGCTGGCTCACCTCTGCTCTTAAAACCATGTGATTGATGGTCTGAGCCCACAAGTGCACCAGAGGGTCCGTGGCGTTGAGGAGTTCCAGAGGCGGAAACATTCAGAAAGGAGAAAAATGATGTGGGGATTCAGTTTGGAGAAAAAATACACCCCTCTGTCGTTCTTTTACTGCTCAGGTCATGACCAAACGACCCGCTGTTATGATTGGGCCTTACGGGTTATTTTGTCTAGCGGCTAACGGCACCAAGGTGACGATAGCTTTCTGAGGCAGAGGAAGTGAAGTGATGTGGCCTTCTATCAACAAGCCTGCACAGAAAACACAAGCTGTGCCTCTGCATTGTAGATTGTATATGTCTTTTTTAGTGTTTTAGTCTGTCTCTTTGGTGAAAGTGCCTTTCTTAACTAAAGTCTGAGTAAAACTGAAATAACTATGTTTTGCTAACCACTCTGCTAAAACACTTAGTAGATTAATTGAATTAAGTCTCAGTATCATAGGAACTTGAGCAGCTGTTCAATGCAAACATCTGGGTCAAACATGATTTAGATTACAGTGTGTTAAATATTTTATAAGAATATAAACTAAACAAGATAAAAGTCAGACAAACAAGTTGATTGCAGAAGATAAACCGTTCATAAGAGCGATGAAAAATATCATGGTGATGCATTTCATAAGGGCTAATTAATAAAATGTTATTCATATAGCACTTTTCATACAACAAGTAACACAAAGTGCTTTATATACTAAAAACAACAAGAAATAAAGTACAGGATAGAATACAAATATTTACACAAACCCAATCACCCCCTGAACCCAAACTACAGAAAAACTCTAGAAGCACACCGTGTGTCTCCAACAAGAACTAAAATGTCACAATAAACCAACTTCTGGCTTCACAAACTGAGACGAAACGTTACTATGACGATACGATAGAGTCCCGCCCATTCGCAATTACAGTGGGTGTCGCCGAGGGAACAGCCATGCCCCAGGGAGCGCCCCCATCTACACCACAGCCCAAAGGCTGACAAGCCCCAGTCCCCAATGTCAACAGCTTCTTATCGAGTTCTGAACTAATTCAGAGGTTCTGCAACAAAAACATCTGAAATAAATACCCCCCCCCCCACCCACATTTTAAGCGATTGCTGCAAACCTCAGTTAATCGGTAAATTGAAGTGAAATTGTACAGAAGAGTGAGGCAGAAAACCTCAACAACAATGCAATAGCTTAAAACGTGTTAAACACAAATCGCCAAATCTGGTTGTCTTTATATCCTGATTTGTACAAAAGATGGCGTCTTTCCTTTTTCACATGATGGTATTAGGAGAGGAGCAAAGAAATATGATGTACATTAATGTATTAATTAATTCCGATTCCTACATTTCTCGTTCGTGTCCTCTGCTGGTTAGCTGCCGCTAAGCCATCATAGCCACTGACCTGGTTCACACCAGATAATGTATCACCCTGTAAGGCAAGCTATCACACAGCTCTGCCCAACTCCCAATGCTAAATTAAATGTCATATATGAATGCTGCTAATACTCAGAGTTTCCTGTTGCCTATTTAATAAAATTTATTTTTTTAAAGGGTGAATAAAAACACTCAGCAGAAACGGGTATTCATGTGTGAGAGACACTCAATGAGGGTTTGCTTACAGAAAACAAGTTGGTTTTATCGTAAAGCAGTTTGTAGTTTGGAAGCGATGAACTTCTGTGCTGTGGTTTCAGATTTGGGTGTGCCAGTATTAATAATGTTTGGTACATGCAGTAATGGAGAACACAATCTCCTGAACTCTAAAATGGAACTTTGTGTACCATAACCTGAACGGGGTCAAGACTGACATGACAATACACTCAGCGCTAATCTGAGACTTCAGCAGACGCTGACATGAAACCAAAACTGTTTTCACCTGATCCATAAAAAACTCAAACAAAGCCCTGTCCTGAGCAGCAGGAAAGCATGAACTTGACAAGGTGATAGAGTTCAAATCTATATATTGATTATTGCTAAAAACATTGTAAAAAAATATTAAAATATTCTTTTTGAATGGTTGTACATTTTATGTTACATTGGAAAACCCATGAAAACATATTGTGTGCAGGTCATTAAGTCTATAGGACCAGTATTAAACTGCAGAACGTCTACCTGTGCTCCAGGTAAAACTTGTACATTTAGCAAAGCAATCTAGCAGAGGTTTGCAGAAACCTTTCAGAAGAGTATTAATATTGGAAAGATTTCATAAGAAATGTTGAAACAAAGTAATTCTCCATAAATGTGCAAGCACCTTTCTTTTCTTAAAGAAAAAAAATGTTTTCTGTCAGTAATAAGAGAGATTTGTGCATAGTGCTGTATCTGTCATTAGCCAGATAACTGATATAAAAGTGTCACTGAACAACATAATGTTTCTTCACAACTGACTTTCTCCAGGATGGAACCAACCTACATCTATCCAACTTCAATAAGAAACAACTACTTTTTAACACCATGAACTACATTTTAGTATTCAGAGAACAAAAGGATTCTCTGAATACTAATAACCCTGAATACCTGAGTACTGGGTCAGTACTGGGTCCTTTGTTCATTTTGTATAAATAATATAAATCAAGCGTGTACAAATCTGAAACCCATATTTTTTTCTAACGATTCTAATTTGTTTTGAAGTGGAGACAATCTGCTACTGCTTCTGGATACAGTGAAGATAGAACTTTTACTTTTAAATAGAGGGTTTGATGACAATAAACTAAATCTAAATAAAATAAAGTATATTATTTTTGGAAGTCGCCAAATCAGCTCAAACAAGAAACTAAAAATAAATAAAATAGAAAGGGTAATGGCTGTCATTGATGACAAATGAAACTGGAAACCACATGTAAGTTACATCAAGACAAAGATCCAGATCAATTGCAATATTACTCAGAACCAACATTTTTTTTTGTTCTTTCATACTTCCATACCTGACCTGTTGTGTGGAAATCTGGGGGAGAAAATATAAAACAAATACAGAACCAATATTCAGTATGAACACAACAAATACAAGTATTTACAGAAAAAAAGACACAAAAGTATTTGGGAAAAATTTACACAAACATAAACCTGTTCTCAAGATTTCATTTGACATAAACGCCCCGCGTATGAGGAGATGTTATAAAAGTAATGAGGAACAGTTGCTTGAAAATAGACATGAACAAATCACACTTTCCACCCCCTCCACACACACACACACTGTTGTGTTAAAGGCATGCGTCGTGTTGCGGTGATTTATGAGGCACTGAATATTTCCTAGTAATGCCTGTTGCTGCTTTTCTCTTTCATGTCTTACACACAAATGCATGTACACACACAGTGACTGTTGCCCTTTCATGTGAGGAAAAGGGCAACTGCAGGGACCAGCTGTTCAGAACCGAGGCAGATATACCCCTCTCACAAGAGCAGTTGGTTTGCTGCAGCTTGCTTACACACATATATAAATACACACACACACACACACATTCCTTTAAAGTTCTAAAATATCTTTGATTTTAACCAGGGACTGAAAGGCCATAATGGGCGTTTTCCCAGTGGGACAGTGTTGTGTTTTTTTGCTTTTCTCAAACACACAGTTTAATTGTTGGCCTAACTGGTCCATAAAACCTCACCAGATTAACAGCCCAACTAAAACTGGGCCAACTGGGCCAACTGGGCCAGCCCCTTCAAAGTTTGAAACACCAGCCTTCTTTGCAGTGGTTCCGGTTCCTGAGTAACTCATTCATCCAAATATTCATCACAGAACTTTAATAGATATGTTGGTCTGTGTCCAACTGGTTCTTTTCCTGACACCAGTCATGTACTTTAAACCCGTTTGTGCCAGTAGATCCGGCTACCTGTCAGAACCGAGGAGCGGAAACAAGCAGGCGAAGAGAAACAAACTGCACGGTTTAGAAAACAAAAGACGCTGACAAATATCCAGAATTGGCATGTTTTCAACAGAAAGACCTTCATCTGCTGAGTGTGTGTGATGATGATGATGATGTTTATGGTGGTAGGATACATGACATTAACATGACTGATGTTCTGTTCTGACTGACAGACCCATTAAACCCAGTCAGTCCGACCCAATCAAGACAGCAGCAAACATGCTAACTGCACACAAAAAGATCAGCAACTCATCATTTTTCATGTCACTCCTTGTCTGTCTTCTCTCCTTCATCTCATTTATCTTTTACTCTTCCTTTTCCCCCTTTCCTTCTGCCTCTCCTTTAAGTTTCGCTCTTTAGTGAAGTTTGCTGCCATCACCTGCTAAATCAACGTCCCCGTCTAGAATTACACCAGATGTGGACCCCTTGCATGGAGGGCTGATTGCTTTTAGGCAGCACAATAGTCCAGCTGTTGTGTCTGAGAACTGCAGACTTAATGGGCGCCTCACTAACATCGTTACTATTGCAGCAGATAGTTTGGATTTTATCAAACTTTTCTATGCTGGTCAACTTTTAAAACAGAGATTAAAAATCCTCAATAGTAGGATTTCACTGCTGACAGTAAAAAGGTATAACGGTGTGTGTGTGTGTGTCTGTCTTTTTGAACATATATGGTGCAACATGGGAAGGCAGAAGACATTGTTGAAGAGTTTTTTTCTTCATTGACTCCAGAATGTCATTCAGATGCTTAGAAAAACCGGTTCAGAGCAGAGCGGAGCTATAAATATGATAGATTGTCCCCACGAGTCCATGGAGCTGCAACAGCAGTGTCTTGTGTTCTTTTCTAGAGGGAAAGGTTTCAAACCCAAAGCTCCCAGTGTGTTTCACTTTCCTCATGCATCCTCTATCATGCAGGGCTTTGTTCATTTATTAAACAATTAATTATTAATTGCAACTCCATTTTCACCTGCTTAAATAAGAAATCCTTTGATCGTCTCCAACTTGTGCAGAACGCTGCTGCAAGGCTGATAAAGAAGTTGCATAAATTTACCTCCATCACCCCGATACTGTCGCAGCTGCACTGGCTTCCCATTTTTTTACAGAGTACAATTCAAAACCCTAGTTTTAACACATCAAGCCCTCCATAAACAAGCCCCCGTTTTATAGTCTGTTTTATGTTTAGTGTTAAAGCACTTTGTGATTTAATCTTTAGAGGTGCGATGTAAATAAACTTTACTTACTTAGTTATTAATGAAATACCGACACGTACCGATTCAGAAACTTTGCTACGACTCTCAACTTAGCTCTGGTCCTGCTTTGTTCTGTGGTCCTTAAGATGCCTCCATCTGCCAAATGGGACTTGTTGTATTTAATTACAAAATGCACACACCATATAAGGTTGATGTTGCATGTCAGAGAAAAAGAGGCTGACCGTGAGGTTGGGATGACTGTATGTAGACCTGCGAGAGAGGACTGTGTCATGGACACAACTCTGGAGAAAAATACATTTCTGCAGGTTTTTCTAAGTCAAATAGCACAGCAATCTCTATTACTCCAAGATTTCAGAGATTTTTGGGGGTTTTTGTAATTGTTTCAACCTGAAATTTTTGATTTTTACATTTTATTTACATTTGATTTTTTTTATTTCAGACCTTCTCTGGCTGTTTTGTGGTAGAAAGATGTTTAGTTTCCTGGTAAGTGCTAGAAAAGTATCTTCAAACGAGGTTTCAGAGAGAGAAGGATTGATGCTCTGGCTGCTTCGAGGGGCAGTAGTCTCTGTGAGGTGGTCACTAAACCGGCAGAGCAAAACCCAACCCTGAACACTGGAATAGAGGAATGCATCTTGCCTCATACTAACGTTGGATGCAACACATTTCTTGCATACATGTCTGCACGCTAACAATGTGCATGTCTATGTTTAATTATATGTATGCAAATCTCAGTGCTTCTCTGTGTTAAAGTAATTGGATAAAATTGCAAAAACATGCAGAATCCACAAGAATTGCCTGAACTTTGCATTAAAAGTTGTGATGGCTGCATCATTACTTCACAAATAGAACTTTAAATAAGGTCATTTGGCCAAACTAAAAATCAAAGACCAGGAGCCTTGGTTAGCGATAGGACAGCCATCCTATCAATATCACCAATCAAGCCACTTTAATTTGATTAAAACAGTACGAAGGTAATTGGGCACAGTGTCCAGTAATCAATACTTCCATTTGAAGGAATCCAGGCACTGAGCATCAGCTAATTAATACTATAACTACAGTCCAGCGTGGTGATGGCACCATCATTTTATGAGAATGTTTATCTGTGACAGAAACCAGGAGACCAGTCAAGATAGTGGAAAATAGAGGTATGAAGCCTTTCCAGTGTTTGTAGGGAGTAATCTTTAAGCCCTGAGAGTACTGAGCTTCTTCGGGTAATAATGAAGGTAAATGGACCTCACAAGTGTAGTAATGTTTCCATCCATGGTAGTAGTTCACATATGAGCCAGAATTTCTGTCACTGTGTTTCCACAACTGTGCTCTGCGTTTAACACTCTCACGCACACACTCCTGTGTGAGCATCAACCTCCTGGGTCGGCCCATAACAGTGATGGATGGACCGTGTGTGGAGGCCGTTATTATTTGTTATGTGAGCGGGTGTGTGTGACTGGGCCGAGCCGGCCCATGCACCTGCTGCGCGCCCAGAGAGCCCCTGCGAGCTCGGAGAACAGCTGGATGCATTGATTTAGCAGCTCGCTCTGCAGGCTGCAGGAACAAATCAAGCAACAGCTAATAAAACGGGTCTTTATAATGGCTGCTCCTACAAAACAACTGGCTACATCATGTGTTTTTTTAACGCCCGCCGCCATACGAAATTAAATGCTGGTCTAAGGTGTCACTTTTGGATGCAGTGGAGCTCTGGGCTTTATGTCTTTAAAGCAGCGAGGGTAATCAATGTTGCATGGTGTATGTATGTTTGCCTGCACAGTCACTTTCATTAACAAAACGGGTGAATGTGCGGTGTTTATCTTTTGGTTATGTTTATGTTTGCTTGTACTTATATGTGTTTTTCCTGTTTTTTCTTTACACCTAAATTTTAATTTGACCAATACGATGTTTACATGTTTCTGTCCAGCTGAAACAAGTTCCAATGCTTAACGACACAGCTGGATGCACACGTTTTGAACATGTGAAGGTGTGTCCATATGTGGGCTTTGAAGCCTGTTTATAGAGGAATTAGTCGATTTTGTATGAGTCAGTCCTGTTAAGACGTCCACACAGAGCAGTGAGTGCAGCTGTGCTTCAAATCTGTTTGCAGATGATATAGTAACTCTAGATTTAGTCTGCTGTGTTGTCATGGCTTGCTAGGCCATTTGATACAGAGGAACAGATCAACTAAGCCATCACACTCGCTTTTTGATATGATTTTTTTCTCTTTTTATACACCAGCTGCACCAGCCCTTTGACATGATTGGAATTAGCGTTCTCTGTCCATGTGCAGGCAGAGATGGCTGTTAGTTGTAAGCATCTGTGGCGAAGAAAAGAAACAGATGTAGAAATCTTTCCAGGTCTTAGCTACACGTCATGTGGCCCTGAGCATCAAACCACCTGCAGGGTCGATCTGAGTCAGTTGACTTTAAATGCAGAAATATAAACACTGCTTCAACTACAGCAGAAGTCTTGATCCATCCCCTTTCATTATTAGGGTAATCTAATTACTGTAAGAAAATATCAATATATGGTTATATTGCAACATGTTTTTTAAGAGACAATATGTCGATATGCAGAAGAACTTTATCAATCTTTTTATGAGCATATTTTTACTTATGAGGCTACTTATAAATTTCTTTATTCATCTTGTACACAAAGAGTTTTGTTACTAGGCTGTGAGGTTTTTTTTACTATTAAATTCTAGTAATGAAAAATTGCAATTCATCGCTTTGTACATCACAATATTTTGCAATCGTATCACCAGATTCTTGCTGATACACACCCCTTCTCATTACTTTACCGTATTTTCACAACCATAGTGCAAACTGGAGCGCAAGTGCTTTATCAGTTTTAAACACATTCAAAAGGCATTCCGGGTTTTAAGGTGCGGTACGTTTAAACATAGCGGTAAAACGTGTTTACCTGCGTGTGTGATATCTAATGTCACAGCCCTCCCTCTCGTCACATATAAGTAATATTAGAAGACAGCAACACTTACCAGATTCAGTGCTGATGGAGTTTTGTAAATGTAGGCCTGCGCTGCCAACTCCAGCTCTCACTACTGTTGCTGCAGGCTTTCCCATTTCATTTAATTTGGAAATCTACCACGACTAATCAGACTAATTCTGCATGTTTTTATTTTACTGTTGATTCGTCTTGGCTTATTTGGCTTGTTTTTTCACAGCTGCCATACTTCCCCCTTTACCGTTCTCATGCTGTCCTCTCATATGACCGCTTTCCTAAAGTCACACAACAACACATTAGGCGCACGCACCAAAGGGCTCTCTGTACGTTTTGGAGAAATTTTAAGATACACTTTTAAAAACACCTTATGCTGGTGAAAATACGATATTTTTTACTTCTATAAAGTTAAACTTCTTGGTTTTTTAAGTGTTCTTTCTGGAGGGTCAGTTTTCTTTGCAGTCAGTTTTCTTTGCAAACTGGATCTTTTTTAAACAATAATTTTCAGTTTTATCCTTTTCCCTGACCAATTTCTGAGGAATTCTTTGTTTGATTCGTATGTGATGCATTTTAACACTCACCTTTCATTTATTGTTTATGAAAATAGTGTGCTTTATTTACATATAAGAAGGAACGTAAGGGACCTGTGATGGACTGGCGTCCATTTTTTGTTTTATAATGCATCATTGTTTCAGTATTGTTGATGCTTACATTAAATTACATTAGTAATTTATCACACACTTTTCTCCAATGCGACTTACATCTGAGAATAAGTAAATAATAAATAAAACAGCAGAGGACATCACATATAAGCACATTCAAAGTGCTGGACACTAGTGTTGCATGCAGTGCTAGAGGTACAAATTTTTAATTCATCAGAACAGAATTTTCACAAAGAGCTAAAAAACTTTTCCCAGTCAGTTTTCTATTTATTGTAACTAAGTGTGGACATGCTCCTTCACTTCGTAACACTTTCAGTGGTCACCAGTTCAGCTTCACGTGATGAAGGATGCTGGTTGGAACTGTTATCTAATCTGATTACAAGTCAGTCAGTTCACCTTCACCCGGTGTGGAAGAACAGGCCCTTCAAAATAAAAAAAACTAAAAAAAACACATCCTAAGTGGCATAGTCTGAAAAAAGATGTGCCAAACTGTGTCAAAATGGCAATGTTGTAGACCTCGCCTGAAATGTTTGTAGTAAAACCTGTTTAACTTTGTTTTTGCTTCACATTATGAAAGTTAACCTTCACCAAAATATTACTCACATCCTTACTCACAAGTCGAGAGTTTGGGAGTTGCAAAAGGATGCTAATATTCATGCTAAAAATGTTTCGTGGTTTTGTTTGTGTTTAGGTTAGTTTGAAACCTTTTCCAGTTGTGTGATGTTCCATGTTCAGATACCGTTCACCAGTAACACATATTACATGTCTTGACAAATCTTATTATTTATTGAGAGACATTGTGGTTGCAAACCAACACTCCCATTTCGTGTTTTTAGCCATTTTTCAGATTTGCTGAAATGGATATATTGTATACTGACCAAGGAAATCATGAGTGCCTGTACAGTTGCAAACTATCTGAACTACTTGTTTCTACATTTTCTTTCCTTTTGACAAACGGAGGAGCGAATGCTTTAGATGTTTCCTCTCATGTCCAGAACACCTTAAGAACATTTCATAATTCTAGTGCTTGTCTGAAAGAAGTTGTTAATAATGTCTATTTTTACTTATGCTGTTGAGATTATATCTCTGGTATAGTTAAAAGGCTACTTGCCCATTTTTTTTGCTTGTTTCCAGCACGCAGGTCCAAACAAACATCTTGTTCATAATAACATATTTCTCAAGACTGATCTAAGAATCTAAGAAGTTTTTGTTATTTTACTTGTGAGGCTGTTAGGAAGAAAGAGAAGACAAGATTCAAGATTCAAGATTCGCTTTTATTGTCTTTCAAAGAAAGAAATTTGTTCTGGGTCATTCCCCATGCTGCA
>JBAMHX010000014.1:4942212-4967030 GCA_037177515.1 Pseudomugil tenellus | reverse complement strand
GTGTGTTCGGTCGAGGGGGGTGTGGGGGGGGGGGGGGGAGGAGGGGGGGGGAGGGGGGGGGAGAGGGGAGGAGAGGAGAGGAGAGGAGAGGAGAGGAGAGGAGAGGAGAGGAGAGGAGAGGAGAGGATTTTCCAAAGTACGTTTTTTTTACACATATCTGTATTAGACAAATATCAATAACATCAGCTCAATATTGAATCAGAAATTAATTCAGTTTCCTTTCTATAAACTGAACAAGAAAAGTCTTAAATATTAATGTCTGCCTGTGCATGTAGCACAGAAATATTCTGTTGTGTCCCACAAATATCATGTGGCCTGCATTTCAGTGTAATCTGGGCTGTGTGTTAGCAAAGCAAGTAGGAGGAGAAGTTACTTCTATCGCTGGATCTGGTCAGTAATACAACCCCACATTTCAGAATGCAACTCATTTGGCTTCTTTTGCAAATTGTCTTGTCAAAAATCATAATAAAACCAGTTTGCTGGTTTACGTTGTCTTCAGGCATCCACAGAAAATCTTTAATGCCACAATCATTAAAGCCATTAACAATTCTGAAGGTGGTATGATGGTTGCCAGTGCAGCTACTGCCCGGGCGTCATTCAACATGGCAGCCATTTCATGTAGGCGGTGGCCCTTTCCGACAGATGAGTTATTGGAACGCACTTAGAACGGTATAGTTCTAATAGTACACCAGGACAGGTTACCAGTCAGGACCAACACAGAGATAATGGTTATTCAAGCCCTCACCCATAGGGTTAACCTGATATATGGGTCTTTGGACATTAGAGGAAGCAGGAGTACCAGGAGAGAACCAGTACAAACAAAGGGAGAACATGCTAATTCCGACAGAAAGGTCGCTGTTTAAAACTCCGCCAAGGCTTAAAGCCAAGGTGTTAACCACCACATGCACCATGCAGCCCAGAGAATAGTGTGTGTGTGATATTAGTGACAACATGTCACTAAAGTATTAATTTAAAGTGGGAAACTACCAGCGTTGCCATTTTACAGAATAGGTGACATTTATTGTACATCATGACTTCATAAGCTGACTTCATATCACAGTAAACCGGAAGGTCCAAAAAGGGCTCCTGCCTGCAGATTTGGGATGTTTCCCACTGCAGTACGATTAAATCCCATCAACATGGCTGCTCAATGTGTTTGGGCAGTACTTTCCAACAATCTGTCGACCCATTTAATTTTAATCTGGTGTTTTAATGCAGGAGAGCATCTTAAAACTTGAGCATCCCAACCCCACCCCCCTTTTCATGTACCTTCCAGCCAATTTAACATCCCCCCTGACAAGTCAGGCTCAGAAAGAGCGAGCCTTACAGTTCAATCTTCAGTGGTTTTCAGTGTTTTGCGATATGTAATCGTATATCACTCCGTCTGTCATTACATGAGAACAACGTCGTTTACATCAACTTCTCTTAAATCTCCCAAGATTAGCCAGATGCCAGGAGGCTGTGGTGGTCTGGACCCAGGCTGCAGGTTATGTTTGGACGGATGTTAAAAGACAGGGCTGGTTTATTGGTTGGTCAGTGGTTGGTGTGTGTGTTACTGGCAGGAGGTCCAATCACTGACAGAGGGATTACAGCGAGCTCGAGTTCAATCCTCTGTGCTGACAGACAACTTGCCCCTGAGAGTCAACACACACATACTGAGGAGATACACTCCGCCTGCGCCCTTGGTTGACCCTGATGTGTGTGTTTATCACTGGGATGATTGGACAGCACCTCAGTGCATCTTTTAGCAGGCTTACCAAAATTTCTTTAGTTTAATAAAACAAAAAATACGGTTATCCCATAATTATATTATTACTAGCAAATTTGCAGCTTCAAGAGATGATTCAGGGGTCTTCAAGTCTTCTGGGATTTAGATTTCTGAAATTCTTTGAGGTTGGTTTCTGTGATGAATCCATTATATTAAAACAAAAAAACCTCTGAATGGCCAATCAGGACAGTAAAATGAACTAAAGAGAAGTATGGAGCTGTCTTGTATCTGGAAACTAAATACTGAAGTGTTTACACATTTAATGCAATGAGTGACAACCCACTGTTCTTTCTGGGTGGTCTCCTGGTGGTGGTTGTGTGGGTCCGGGGGGGTTGACAGGTTCTATATTACCCTTTCAGCAATTTTTCATCCCTCACTTTTCTCCACAAAAATCTTTCAGGGAAGTGACCGCATTGCCCACATGATGTGTCTGTTTCTGTGCCTGAAGGTAATTCTGTTGTTAGGGGCAGATATGTAGCTTTTCCTTTAAGAGACAGTTTTCCTTCTTCAGAGTTTCGCCTCTTTGCTTCCATTCTAGCAACATTCTAGAGTCACAGACAGTGCTGGATGGTTCCTGCAATGAGACTGTTGGGATTTTATTTAAAATAAAAGATGTTTTAAACCACAGACGTCTCAGAGGGATCTTACATTAGCTTCCATCCGGCTTGGGACCGTGTTTTATGGGGTTGTAGCATCGTGAATGTTTTTTAGACAAGTTGGGCTTCATCAGTTTTTTGGAAATGTTTTGTTTTGCAAAAGTGTGTGAACCTAATCTGATTTTAATACCTTGTTCTTAGACAAAAAAAAAAAAACAAACAAAAAAAAAAAAACAAACAAGTCATACTCGCAAAAGGAAAAGAAACAAATAAGAGTGACAAAAGTATGTCAGAAATCATTGGCTATTTGCAGGCCTACAATTTTCTTTTTGTAAAAAAAAAAAAAAAAAAGTGTATCTAGAGACAATGATTTCACTTCTGTAGATGGATGAATAAAAAACATATAATTAAATATTAAATGCAAAAATAATGACTACTTCTCACTCAATTTACCAAAGCTTCAGACATTGCTTGGAAGTTTTGTAGCTACAGCTCCGAACTTGCTATCACAGACAGTAAATCAGACAAGTAACACAACAAAATAATCATTTAGTTCCATCCATACACAAAATAACTATAAATGGAAGTCCAAGATTCAGTTTTTGACACAAATATACACTTTAAATAAAGGCAAGCATTGAAGCTAAAAGCTTCTGCTAACCACCTGCAGTTTGTTGCCAAGCAGACAGGCTATTGTATAATTATGGTCTGCATTACTAACTAAATAAGATTTAGTGTGTAATGATGATCATTCAGCAGAGAATCATTGTCTCACTGTCTGTTCCAATACTACAATGGAATAAAAGCATGCATCTATACCTCCGCATTGGCTCAGGTAAAACGCAAAAGGAGGCACAATTAAAACATTTAATCTATATTTACATTTTCCTGCATTTTTTATTGTAAAAGCACCACTACACTATTAGGCTTTGGTCATTTTTCTTCTTTGGCACCCCATAATTAAAGCTTATAAGTATCCATCTTGCATCCTGTTTTTTGTCAAAGTTCTGTTCAGCAAGAAAAAATCAGTCTGATATTCAGCCTTCTTAAAAGCACAAATTAAATATCAGCGTGTCATCGAAGCGATTCAGTAGCATGAAGTTTTCATGGAGATTTAGGGCTGAAAATGTGGATGGGGTTATTTTTAAGACCAAAGGAAGTGAAAATAAACTGACATTAGTTGTTGATTATTGCCAAAATTGCATTTAGCATTTGAGTAACATTAATTTCCAAAGTTGACATTATAAACAAACATAAATAAACATTCAGATGTAAATAAGCAAGGGTAACATCGGTTTTTCCAGATTTAGTTCATTTGGCTGGATAATTATTCCGATTTTTTCTTTTTTTACATATTATGGTAAACATACATATAACACAAGCCCCAACACAGGTGTCTTGTTTTTGTATATTGTTGGCACAATTGTGAGTGTCTGCAAATCTGTAAAAGAAGAAAAAAGAGTTGTAGATGTTTTACAGAGTCATGTTAGCTGTATTTGCAGGCGCTGGGTGCCATAATTTATAACTTAATCATGAGTTTTAACCGGCATCCGTAACGCACTCACTTCCTGCTCCAAACTAATAACCATATCCTTGCTAAAGGCTTCAAACAGTCATTGCCCTTTGACCTGTCTGTGTCATACCTCACCCAGATGTAGGGCTTGACCGCTGGCCAGACTTCACAGGCATTCCTCAGATTGTTTCTCATTTTGTCTGATTACTCCGTTTCCTCTGACTGGATCGACGGTGGTTTTGACACCTTGATCTAATGCTAGACCAAACACCCAGCCTTGCACATGGCTGCCAGGATGGACTGCTGATCATGTCTGCAATGCCCTGGAGAATGTTTGGTTCAACAGCTTGTGCAGAGGTCGATAATTGGTCGTGTGTTTGGGTTTGTGTGGAACTACAACACTTGCTGTCCATAATGAGACAAAAAGTAAAGCCTGATTTTTTCTAGACAGGTGGCTTTTCAAAAACAGGTGTTCCTAAATTATTGTTTTTTCTCCTTACTGGCGTGGTTAACATGTATTTTAGACTTTTCTGGGCGTTCTTTAACTGAAATTCTAACTGTAACCATCGTAAAGTTTTAAACCAAAGTACTTAAAAACATGCTGGAAAATGTGCATTCATGTCCGTCTTTACTCTACTTCGGTTTTTAAAAGTCGCCCTGTGTTTTGACACGTGCACCGAATACTTATGATGTGAGCCTCCAGGTTTTTAGAATTACATCAAATAAGTCAACACGGCGGAGGAGTTGTGCCGGCGGTGTTTATGGTTATTCAGTGGACATACACCAAATGAAAATATTCAGAGATTTTTGTAGGAAAATGTGAGTTAAAATCCAGTGACTGTCTCCAGTTTGACTGTTATTCATGTACAAATACTTTCTGTCTGTAGCTTTTTTTTTTTGCTGTATGGATTAAGTTAGTGTTTTCTCGCACAGGAAATTGCATGTCTGTCAGGAGGATTGTGGGTCAGCGTCCTGTTCATAAATCACGGCAGTGAACAGTGACCACGCAGCAACTTCGTGTTACATAAAACGGCTCTGCTCCCCTCAATTTGTACCAACAAAAAACTATTTTTCAGCAGATTCAGCCGTCCAAATTTAATTCTGGCAACTTTCACATTAATTTAAATTGACCTTTGTTTACTGCTTCAAGTTTATTTTATGTATGCGGTAAACAATTCAGATTGCATCTGTTTTATTTCATCTCAACCTGTGTTATGCTGAATTAATCCACTCTTATTTTATTTCAGCTCCTTATTTATCATTTCATTCTAACAAGCAGCCAACATAACCCTTTAAAACCCCTTCAGAGCATTATTGTTAAACTGGTTTTGGAAAAAAATAAACAAATAAAAAATCCGGACCAAACAAGTCAACTGAATTATTTATTTATTTTTAATTTATTTATTTATTGCATGTTTTAATGGACAGCTGAATAGCGTTCCAGCCCAGAAGCATAGTAGCATTATTGTTCTCTGAGAATAAACACAGTAAGGTCCTGCGTGGACTATAAAACTCCAGAATAAACAGCTCTCTGAAAGCCTGGTATTGAATGTCTGTTTATGACTTGTAACATGAAGTGCAGAGCCCTAAAATCACTAATTACATCAGCTGTGTGGATTTGTTGGTAGAACCCTTAAGGGGGACATATTGGTGTGTGTGTGTGTGTGTGTGAAGGCTTGTATAAGCTAATAAGCCTACTGTGTTTGTACCCTCATGGCTGTCTCGTGCTTTGGAGAATATTTTAGTCGTTTATAAAAACATTGATCCAGTTGCTTGGTTTTAACCCGACGCCTGTGTGCTCCAGGATAATAAGTTTGCTCTGTGTGTTGTACATATGTGCATGAAGGTGTGTGTAGCTTTGTAACACAATGGACTGACATCAGAGGAACACACACACATAAATGGTTTCCTCTCCCCTGATCTCTACAGACCATAGTTATTAAAACATGTTTCTCTAAAAAAAAAAAAAAAAAAAAAAAACATGTTTCTCTCTTCCCCCGAGATGAGAGAAGGTGAGCTGCCGACCTCCTCGACATGAGCAGTGACAACTATTTCAGCTTGCAGAGCCATAAAGAGAGAGGAAGACCCACTCATAGATTTACCATCAGAGCAACTGATCCTTTAGGGTTTGATAAGTTCAGATTTATTCATTCATGCATATTTTTGCTATTAAAAATCACAGCAATGAGCGTTAAACAAGCACATAGTCACACAAAAACACATCAGTAACACAGTGTGAAAAGTCTAAGGACAGCTGAGGGAGAAAAGGAACATTCATAAGCGTATGTGAGCAGCTCTGCTGGCCGTCGCTGCATGCACCATCACCTCATCACTCAGCGGCCGGCCCGAGTGCCCAGCAGACACTCCTCCCAGCTCGCTCCTGCTGCTGCTGAAGCAGCCACATTACAGCTCCGTCGCATCACAGTGAGCCATCACCTCATTCCTCACCCACATTCATGAGTGTTGGACACAGATT
This sequence comes from Pseudomugil tenellus, assembly GCA_037177515.1. Lineage (NCBI taxonomy): Eukaryota > Metazoa > Chordata > Actinopteri > Atheriniformes > Pseudomugilidae > Pseudomugil > Pseudomugil tenellus. Next base: position 4,960,677 of record JBAMHX010000014.1, on the reverse strand, counting down.
TAGCACAAAGCCCATCACTGGGAGGACTGGTGGCGTCGCAGCCTGATGGATGGCCTGCCTGATGGTTGAAGCTGCTTCTCTCTCTAACTGAAAATTGTTTTTGATGGTGCTGAGGTCACCGTAGACAGATGGAGTGAAATGTACTGCTGGAAATGATTTCGCACGAAACCGAGTTAATCCGATGAGCTCGCTGTCAGATCAGATTTTATATAGAAACACATATATCTATACAGATATAAATACATCTATCTATACAGATATAAATACATCTATCTATACAGATATAAATACATATCTATACAGATATAAATACATATCTTTACAGATATAAATACATATCTATACAGATATAAATACATATCTATACACATATAAATACATATCTATACAGATATAAATACATATCTTTACAGATATAAATACATATCTATACAGATATAAATACATATCTATACACATATAAATACATATCTATACACATATAAATACATATCTATACAGATATAAATACATATCTATACACATATAGATACATATCTATACACATATAAATACATATCTATACACATATAAATACATATCTATACAGATATAAATACATATCTATACAGATATAAATACATATATCTACACAGATACAAACACATATATCTATACAGATACAAACACATATCTATACAGATATAAATACATATATCTGTACAGATACAAATACATATCTACATATATATATATACAGATATAAACACATATATCTATACAGATATAAACACATATCTATACAGATATAAATACATACGTCTTTCCTAAAGGCAGGGGGAATATATAATGTTCTAAATATACTGTTTTTCTGTACATCAGAAACATTTTGTTTGCAGAATTCAGGTTACATTTCTACATTCAGCAAATAGACTTTGCTGAGTGAAAAACGCTTGCCCAAACATATTTCTAGAATCTCTATTCACAATGTGATTTATTTATTTCCTGAACCTAGTGAGGAGACACAATCCACTTCTTATTGAAACACTTAACTTTTAGTGGATGTGTGTCTTCAATTCAAATAATTGCAATTTAAACTTTGTTTATAAAGCCCTTTTCATTTATTGAAACAGTGATTTACACATTTAAAAGCAGTCCAACACCTCTTTATCCTTCCACTCCACCTTACACACACACAGGCATGCATATACACAACCATTAACATTGTGTGAGAAATCTGTAATCTTGTGGCAGAAAACATACGAGTCAGGTCAGTAAAAACCATCTGGAGGTTGCCTGTAGCTGGCGCTCTGCTGGTCATCAGTGATTTGTAAAAGGTAGAATCGTCCAAAACACCATCAAGAGTACACTCGATAAACTTTTAGTATATTTTTTATATATATTTTTTTATCTTATAGACAATTTTTGTGTGTGTCGAGTCTGTTAGTCTGTTTTATGACAAGCTGTAACACCATGTTTCCAAAGTTGCTATGTTAAGAAAGAAAAACATCTATGATTGCTGTTGTTGTAAATAATTATAAGTTGTCTTAAAATAAATCAAGATTCAAGAGTTAAAGAAGGTTCTAATTGTGATTTTTGTTTAACAGCTGGAAGGACGAGCACTGCAATCACCACCATCATCCCAGATTCTCCCAGAACCACTTCCTCCACCTTTGAGCTGCGATGGATTCCCAGCATTCTCTGAGTTATAGTCCAGACTCTAATTCAATGTTCTGAAACTGTACTTGGTGCTAACAGGACACGATGCATATTAAAATTCACAACTCCTATTTAACCTTGTCAGGATTATTGTCCCGCTCCTCCTGTATCAAGAAAATAATTTCAGGGTTTAAACACTAACCAGCATGCATGCAAGGAACTTAAAAATCTGCTGAATCCTTTGCATTTAACAGATAAAACTCTGGATATATTTTACTTTTCATACTGTCAACAGCCCCAAAAGAAAAAAATATGTTTCAGTCAAAGAAGCTGTGGATCCTACTTATTTCTGTATTTCTGTCGCTGCAGCATGAATGATACATCAGTTCCTATAATGACTCAGGAGTGGAGAAGATGTTCTCTGGTGGCCAAAGGACATACAAGTATATAAAGTCTTTTGTCAGGTGTTGCATCTAAAACTGTAAATTACACATTATGCAACAAAGTGAATTAAATTACAGGCAATCCATGAGATTGTCTGAACACATATAGAAATAAGAAAACATTGCAAGAAAATAATGCCTCAGACCTTTTTAGCGACATCAGCTTCTTAGTTTGAACCGAGATGCACAAATTGATAGGTGCAAATTCTTTTAATGAGGCTTGTGTCTGCCTGAGCGGCAGGAAATATGCCAACTAGAGCTTTCAGTGGAGACAATGTTATTAGAAACTATGAGGGTTTATCATAATCTGGCAAACTGTGCCAAGAATCTGGAGATTGTTGCATGAAGAAACATAGTGGGAAATGTAAAAAATAGAAACATTCAAAGCAAGCTGCATTAAAACAGAAACTGCACAACAAAAAGAAATGTAAACCAAAAGTACAGGACACAGAGAAGCAAAATGAAAGCAGAGGAAAACAAGTTTTAGGGGGGATAATGACAGACTGTTCTGGGCTGTGGTGATTAAATGAAAAAGATAATCAATGGCTAGGTTTGCATGTGCGTCATTTTCTTCAGTCTGATCAGATCTGCAACTTGAACCATGGAAAAGTTATTCTGCATCATGTGTTTGAAAGTAAATGACCTGCAAAAAATTGTCTGACTTTCCAGGACAGAAGTAGAAAAACCAGTGATGACTTAAATCACAACTGCATGTTCATCGCCATCTCATCCAACCTAAAATATTTCAATCTTTTTTAAAGGGATACATGAACAGCGTATGTAAACTATCAAACTGAACCAGACCAGGTGCTCATCATTCTGTTAATTCTTTCATATTTACATGAATTAAAAGAAAAGCTTTTATTGCATGCAAACCACCCAACTGGCACAAAATGTTTATGGAGTCATGTTAGCTTTAGTCTGTAGCCGGTTAGCTTAGCCTAGCTGCATTTAGCTTCTACTGAACAGCAGAATAAAGACAAAAATGTATCCTGCAACATCATGCAGCTCATCGGGAACTTACTGACGTTGTTCTGAATAAAGATGTGAAAAGTTTCTCACATGTTAGTTCATTTGCACGGCAAAGAGCTAAATTACAGTCTGCTAATTCTGATGCAAACAGATGAGTTTTCCATCCACATTGATCTTCCATCAGACTCCAAGCAGACAATTCTTTACCAAGGTGGACTGGTGTCTTTCCTCTGGAGCATCCTGTTCCTGCTTTCTCTTTCTTGCCTCTTCAGACACTGTTTTTATCTTCTTACTGCCTTCAACATACTTTGGTTGGAAAAGGAGGAAAAGTAGCACAAAGCAGAACTTTCTGTATTTATAAAAGCAAAGCGCTCTAGATCACATGATCGCATGAGAGACAGATCTGCTCGTGCAAAGTTGGAATTTTCTGAAGTGATCAGCTCCCTCTGAGCTCCAACACACATCAAGCACTGAAATTCTCCATAATTACTCACATTAGACTGATGTGTGGGGTCAAAACCTACACAATATCCCTTTAACTCTATTTAACCCTTTAACTGAATTCCACTAGCTGTGAGATAAAGTCTGGGATCGTTCCATTCAAAGAGCCATTCAAATGATTCACAATCTTTACTTTTTACTTATTTATATTTTTTCTTATATAATTCCTTCAATAAATATCGACTGTCAGCAATTAAAAGGTATGTAAATGATTCAAACAAACACAACCTACAATTTTATTCTCTGTTGCTGGAAATAACTGATGTTATTGGCCATAATATGAAAGATACTTATATATACACAGAAATATAGGAGAAATGTTTATAAAAATAAAACAAACCTGAGTAACATCAATGCGAGTTTTAAGTAAGTGTTTTGGATGGAATCCACGGTATGTGAATGGAGTGAGCTTGACATCAGACTCCTGTGACACATGTGTCACCTTGCAGTAAAGTGGATAATACATTTATAAAAGAAAGGAGGTTTTGCCTTCCTGTTAAAAGGGAGTTTTTCTTCCCACTGTCGCCTCATGCAGCTCAGGATGGGTTGATTGGATCAAAGTCAAGATTTAATGCAATCTTTTTGGTTCTTTTAAAGGCTATTTATTCAGAATTTCCTCCATTTGATATCTGCAAAGCACCCTGAGATAATATTGTCGTGAAATGGCCCTATACAAATAAAGCTGAACTAAACTGAAATGAATGCAGGAGAATCCAACAGCAAAACCTTCCCATCTGGATTATAATAAATATTGATCTGAATGATTTTAATCAGCTTAAACTCTTCCAGTTGCTAGTTTCCATGCAACATTTTTATTCTGGATCAGGCTGTTCATCTGAATACTTGGGATTATGTGAGCAAAGCTGTTGTTGAGTCCTGAATTTGGTTTGAAACCCAAAGAAAACGAGTTTAACAGTAATTGCTGACATGCGGGACCAGCAGAGAAGCCTCTGCAGTGTCCGCGCGGACACACACTCACATTCTGGGAATAAAAAGATGAAAAATCATCTCAATAATTTATCCTTCCACTGAGAGCAGAACGTCACTTCAGGAGACGTCTGAAAAGCCTCAAATGAATGATTATCAGTTTCTTAATTACATTCACATTACATAAAAAATAGATTTTAAAGGCAGCGTGTTACTTTTTTAGTAATGATTCTACATCTTTTGCCAAAGCTTGTAACATTCACAACATGTCCTGTTTTAAACAGAAACAAAAGGGAATAACACACATACCAAAAGCTAAATGTGTCTCATTAAATTCTATTTGTGGCTTTAACAGGTCACATTAAATTGAATTTATCCAGAACATTTCAGAACCATTAGGTGGCACACATTTCTAGCTTGATATTTTTCTCAGTCAGGCGGTTTAAGACCTGCTGTGTAAACTCCTCAAGCGACAGCTGAGCGGCTGTAAGAGGAGGCCTGTGGTTGCACCTGCGTCTCAAGCAGCGCTCATATTTGTTTATAGCTCAGCTCACTGGCTGTACATCACCAAATAGTATGTATAAGATCATTGAGATTTATAATATTATTCAGACTATTATTAAGTAACAATGTGACTGCCTGTATGTGAGTGTTTATGTGCTCCCTGTACAGGAAATCATGTCATATTTTTCTACAAGTCAGAGATAGCGATCCAGGGGAAGTCATTTCTGTGCTGACGTTTGCACGTGGAAGCACTTTAAATGCCTCACAACTGTTGTCTGAATTTAGTCACCTTAACATGGCTGCCAAACTGTAACTTAACATTAAAGAAAATGCATCTTTTGCTTTGATTTTCCAGGTTATTGTTTTCTGTCCCTGATGCTGCAGTTTGGGCTTTTGTTCCCAGCTCGCCACCACTCTGAGCTGAGCACTGAGGCAGGTGTGTATTGCCTGGATCCCAAAAGGATCCCAACTGAAATGTCATGGGAAAGGCAAGACTGCCATCTAGTGAACAGGAGATGTTTCCTGAACTGTTTATCAGCTTCTTCTTGCATTACATTGTTATAAATGTAAGGACTTAAAATTAAATAATGAAAAAATGTGAAGATCATAGTGTATATAAATGACAGCACAGAGGTTAAAGCAAATTCTTGATTTCTTGCTCAGACCTCTAACAAGTGTTGTGCCTGATATTAGTGGCTTAAACCAATCTTGAAGTTTATTACTTCATAAAAGCTGAATAAAGGAGACCAGATCCTTTTTAAGCAATTTTTCATGAAGCGAGGAGTTTTGCTTGGCATGTGTCAGGACAGAGTATACTCAGCATTTAGGCCTTTCTATCATGGGGAGTATTTGCATTTATGAACTTTGAATGTTAAAATAAATAAATTTGTCAGATAAATTCAAACAAAACAGGTCCGACAAAATAAAAGCAGGTTGCAAAAAGTTAATAATTTAACCTGTAAAGATAAGAATCCTCATAGTTTGGGACCTGAGCTAACTTCTAAAATGACTTCAAATGACTGAATAATCCAGTTTTTGGCTAAAAATAATTCTGTCTGGCAGCTCAGACAGTACAGAACATTTTATTAAATAATGTCTCTTTGTGTTGCAGATGATCTGAAGCCGGATGAACGTTGATTTGTACTACATGAATTTCCACGATTGTGTGAATCTGGCCAGGACAACCACACAGACTGAAGTCTCATGATTTGTTTCATCTGTCTTCATTTTAATGTTTTCTGCCCTGCCTGTGACTCTGGAATCTATTTCAGCAAAATATTTTAAGAATGTTTTATGAAACAGACAGAAGGAAGAGTGAGATGAGAATTCAGCTGCAACCTTCACTCTGCCCTGCGTCTGCGGTTCAGAACATAGAGGAACCACCAAGCCTACCGAAGTACTGGCCATGTCCATCCCTTTATGACCAGTATACCATCTTCTGGTGTTGCAATCATCTCCAACTGGTTTCCTGTTTCTTGGATGTAGTGGAACAAGAGATCCTCATCATGATGCCATCATGGCAACATGGAACAAAATCTCTGACCAATGTTTCCAACACCTAGTTGAATCCATGTCACAGGGATGGTGTAGATTGAACAAGGCCAGAATTAATATGAAGAATGTCAAAGCATCCAGGGGGACTTGAGTCATTTTCCATTTCAATCACAAGTTAAGCTGACTAATATAAACCACAGCTGGACGCTGATGTAAGGTCCATGTTGTTGATGCGTGAGTGCGACCTGGGATTTTCCTGAAGAATTTTTCATTTTGGTAGGTGTGACATTTACTGCTGAGACCAAATCCAGTCTCGTAAAGAGCTGCTGCCCCTATCGCTGCACTTTTTTTCCTTTACAACCCTTTAAAATGCTGAGTTAATTTGATTTTTGTCCACGGCGACATTAAAACACAAAGCGTGAGCGAGAGGTGTTTTAAAGGGTTCATTTAGTTATTCCAAAAGCGCCCTGTGGCCAGAAAATAAACACACTTGTGGAAAATAGTCTGTTGTGGGTGAGAAACCTTTCTTAGAGCTCAGCGACACCCAGAGCGGAAAGCTGAGAATCAGATTTCCTCCCCGCTGCGTACGAAGCATTTCTACAAATCTACTCTATTTTGGCACAATAAATTCAGGCCGAGTTACTGAGGCTGTAAAGTCAAGTCACATCTTCAGTGCTGGATGACTGTAGTGAAGCCAGCTGGAACCACCGTTTTACTTGGGGCTAGTTTCTCTAGGTTGGGGGGGGGACACCCAGGTGGTTGGGTGCTCAGGTAGTCTGACAGCTTTAAAAACTCCTACAACATCCAGCCCATCTTTAACCTGGGTCTGGCTTTGGGCCTGAATGGCTCCCTTTAGGCTTGTGAGAAAGAAAGTAGCTTAAATCAAACATGTCCTGTGTGGTGATCAGGAACGGAGCGCCGCTTTAAACATGACACCACCCGATGTAAAGCTTAGCTATACGTGGATGTGTTTTACAGTGGCTGCTGTGTAAACATGTCCCTTTCTGCCATTTAGGATTTATTTGTTATAAAACCTTGAAGCACTGTAAGAAAACATCAGAGTTTATTTGAAAAAAATAGAGGATGTCAGTGATTAACAGTGACTTACAACCAGTCAGGGTTTCATAACATCACAAAAAGCCACTCTGTAATCCATCCAGGCCTGAATGAAACCTAATGGATGATAAGAATGATTTTTTTAACAGTTCATTGTATTTCAAGCAATGGTTAAGACAGCCCTCTCCCTCTTCCTCCTCTTCTTCTTTTTCTCCTGTAGTCGACCTGTGGCATCAGCAAAGAACGTCACGTCCTCTTTGCTTTCGATCTCCCGCTGGAGGAACTGGAGGGCAGCGCTGTTGAAGCCCATTAGATCCTGAAACAAAGAGGACCGGGAGAAAAGTGAAGCAGATATCGACACAACACGAAGACTGGTTTTCCTCTGCAGACATTACTTACTCTGATTTCAGACACTTTGGAGAGCGTGCTGGTCCGGAGCTCATCCATCACAGACACCAGCATCTGGTTACTGGTGATCTGACCAAAATGGATCCTGGAGGGAAACAATAACATTAAACTTAGTGAACAGGGAGGATTTCATAGATCCTTGTTCACATTTCAGGTTCACCTTTCCATCCAGGTTCAAACCAGAATTTTATCATTTACTATATTTTGATGACTATAAAATCAAACATATTCAATTTGATATAAACCTTTTCGGAGACTGTAATGGCCCCACCTCAATTGTCTATTTTGCACGTGCCCTCATCTATGGCATAAGTCACACCTGGATTGGTGTGAGGTGCCACCTTTAAGAGCATCTCCGATCTGTCTCCGATGTGTCTCTTAAGCTGGCGCTAAGAGTTCACCTTGGGCTGTTGCAGGCTGTGCACCTTGCATTTTTTGTTTAAATCTCCTTATTTCCTTTTTAAAAATAAAATATTATTATTACGTCTTACATTTGAGACATGGCAAATGGGGGCTCGTCCGGGATGTGACAAAGTCATTTGGCATCACTTTACGGTAGAAACTTTACTCAAAACCCTATTGTATACCATATAATAGGGTCTCCAGTAAGTTGGTGGACACCAGAAAGTTGAATATGACCAAACACATGGTAATTTAAGGTATAAATCCAAAAAATAATTTGTTAACTTTTTGCCAAAGAGCCAAATAAAGACTTCAGATTATAAAAAAATGACTTTTTTCCCCCTCCAGTTGTTGTCAGGTTGGGCCTAAAGGGTTAAGTGATACATTGAATGTTTAAGCTTTCAGATCTGCTCAACATGTGAATCAAAAGATGTCTGTTCTGTAAGAGATTTTATTCTTTCACAAAAAAGGATTTGTTCATTTAATTTATTTCCTTGCAGAAAACAAAAGTAACAGATTTTATCCATCTGGCCATGTTCCAGGAAAAAAGATTTTTAACCATTTTGTAAAGTTTGCAATGCTTCATAAAGAATGTAATGGTGAGAAAATAGAAACTATCTTGCAAAACGTAGAGACATCCATGAAGAACGCAGACAATCTCTCACACTGTAGAGTGTTTTGCAGAACATAGAAACAATCTTGCTGAACGTAGTTTGTCACACAATGTAGAGTTTCTCGAATTTAGAGACGATCTCGCAGAACATAGAGAATTTCACAGAGAATGTAGAGTCTCTTGCAAGGTGTACAGGGAAAATCTTGCACAATGTAGTGACGTTCAAGCAGAACATAGAGACTGTCTCACAGAATATAGAGACTTTCTTGCAGAACATAGAGTTTCTCGTGTTATGAAGAGGGTAATCAAGTTTCTTGCAGAAAGTAGTTTCTAACAGAACATAGAGACGATCTCGCAGAACGTTGAGAGACAATCTTTCACAATGTAGTGACGTTCAAGCAGAAAGTAGAGACCATCTCAGAGAAACATAGACGATCTCGCAGAACGTAGTGAAAAGATTTTGCACAATGTAGTAAAGTTCAACCAGAACGTAGAGACAATCTTGCAGTAAATAGAGATGATCTCAAAGAGAGTAGATGTGATCGCACAGAATATAGAGACAATCATGCAATCCAGAAATGGTGTAGAACACACAGATATTTCTGGTAAGAATAGCAGTTCAGTTTTCTGCATTATGCTACTAACACAGAAGTTTAACTAAGCTCTGCATAGCGGGTCTCCGTTTATTTGGACATGTAAAAATTACCCTTATGATCCTTAAGAAGCCACTATTTCCTCCTAAAAAGATGTGAAATATTGATGACAATAAAAGTTTTCATTGTGATCGGTTCGTCCCAGATGCCTCCAAGGAATTTTTTCCTTCAGATGAATTTAGCAGGAGGCACAAAGTTTAACGTGAGCTTTGTGAATCTAACTTTGTGTGGCTGTGCTGGACAAACGTTTCATAGAGAAGCTTCTTGACCACAAATGAATGAGAGTAAGGAAACTGAAAACTACTTTATTAACTGCAATGTCCGTGTGGTTCTGTGACAAGGTTTTGATAAATGATGGCTATTGATTCAGAGCTGTTTGACAGATCAAAGATCATGTAATGCCTAAGATAATGTTGCAAAATCTTCCTACACATCACTGACAATGTTTAGCTTCAGATAATTTAATAACTTAGTTATATATTTGTTGACTAACCTAAGATAACCTGATAAGGTAGGAAATCATAAATACAATTAACAGTTTTAAACCATATAATAAATAATTCCCTTAACAACAGCCTTAAACTGCCCCTTGTCTAAAATGTATGTATGTGTATTGTGTTGGACGTCTAAAAATGTGTAAAAATGGATGGTTGCTTTATAATTTAATTAAGTTGAGGAGAAAAACTAAATATTTTTGTTTTTGGAAACATTTTTCTTCTTTCTTTTTTTATTTATTGCCCAAAATCTATAACACAGGTTTGCGATATTTAAGCAGAGCACTACTTCATTCAATATATAACTTCAAATGCATTATAAACTGCTTGATTTTTTCATTTTATTTCATGTTTTGTATTTTTTTTAAGTGTTGTTATTCTATAAACAACCAAGTTTCCGTCCAAACACAAAACCCTTTCTGTGACAGAGAAACACAAGTAGGTCTTACTTGAGAAGGAAAAACAGGCAGCGGCAGACGAGCTCCACCTCCAGACCCTGCTGGATGTAGCGGTTAAAGAGCTTCAGCAGCTCTGGGACATAAGGAAATGGCAACACCAGCAGAGAAACCTCCAGCTCACTGGTGAACACAGCAGAGACGACAACATAAGTGTGTTTTAAAGGGGAGAGGAACACAATCAGATTAGCTCATCTTCAGTTCTTACCTGGATCTGACCTTTTTTATGACATCTAAAACGTAGCGGGATGGCTGTAAAAGGGACAGCAACAAATTTAATTCCACGTAAATCTAAATGTTATATTTTTATTAGTTTTATGTTTACGTCAATATTATACATACAAACCGATGCAGGCAATGGTAGAAAATGATTTATTCCCAGTGAGTGTTGAACTTACTGAAATATTCCCAAAGGCCACAAGGATGGGGTTGGGTTTAGGAGGGGGAACCTGGAGATGTAAAAAATAAAAGAGGATGTTTAAATATTTTTAAAGAAGATGAATTTAATATGTGTGTAATTGAAACAAGTCTCTACTTCATTGCCAGCTCTTTCACTGATGCATTTATGCTCCTCCATCTTCCTGACTTCCTCTTTGTAAAGCTCCAGAGCCTCCATGATCCGCTCTGCCTGCAGAAGAATCACACCAGAAGGTCAAAAAGGGACATTAAACCAGGGCAGGGTCATAACAAATTCATAATAAATGCATCACTCTTTAAATAATCCTCAATGTATTTGAAGTAAATTAAGAATACAGGTACGTTATTAAACAAGACAGTTCTACAATAAATTGCCATCATGCTCTTGTCTTCTTAAACTCAGAAGCATGTACAAATGCCTAAATTACCAGATTATGCATCAGTTCACCCATTTAGAAAAGATGGAATTAATTTTGCATTAATTTGCAATCTAGTTTTTTTAAAATATTTTACAAAAAACTTATTAGCACCTATTAATTTTATTTTTCCTATTTCAGTTTCATTATCTTGTTCTCTCAATTTACAGTCACTCAAACAACTAAACACTAAAAAGTAATAAATAAATTTAAAAAGGTGAATAATAATTTAGTGACGTTGTTTTAACTGAGTTAGAAAAAAACAATGTTTTTTTCCTTCTTTAATGAGAGAATATGAATAAATATGAAGATTACTATATATAAATATAAAGACTACAGGCGGCATCTGGTCCTAAATATAATCAACATTCTACTTAAAAGTCAGTCTTTAACGAAAAACCCCCCAAAAATTGGGAATTTGAATAAATACACAATTTTCTATCATAAAACCTTTTCAAAATGAAAATTTTCCAAGAACATTTTTGTAATAAAAAAAAAAAATCAAAGTAAGTGCAATATAATCATGAATCAATGACAAACTACTTTTTTTAAAATTACAATTCCAAACAGATTTCTCTCAGTTCATGTTTTAATTTCTGATAATATTTTCAAATTCTGTTTCTTATTCCCAACTTTGCTCCTGAACACATATTACTATCTTCAGATATGTAAATACACACTGTGTGAGTAAACGTGACAGATGAGGCGAAAACACTCACAGCTTTAACCGTCTCCACAGTCTTCTTGCCAGCAGGTGCTGCCTCTCTCTCCGTCTCTCCCGGTACCTGCAAAGTGAAACACACTCATTCCTGAAAACATCTAAATTCTGCAGCGATGCATCGTAAAAAGAACCATTTAGACATTTTTTATAGGTTCCCAGGACTGTCTGATCGCTCACCACAGGAGCATCGTCTTTGCCCAGGCTTTCTTCAAACTCTGCCTCTCTCTCCTGTTGAGTCCAAAAAAAAAGTTAGAGACATGAACAAGATGTGAGCTGCATGAAACATAAGTCCTGTTTCCACCGAGCGGTCGGGTTTGATGCGGTTTGGTTCGGTAAGCCCTGACCGTACCCTTCCCTGGTAGCCGGTAGATGTATCACCTACATAACGGTGTGATGTCAAAGACCTTGGCATCCAAGACCTTGAATTATAGCAACAAGTCGCACAAACAAAAGACGAGAAAGTTGCTTTGTTGTCTAACAGCGGGTTGCAGTGTGTCACGCTCGTGCGGTAAGTTTGACGCTCCAACAGAAAAATAGAATGACGGGTCGGATCAGATGCATTAACAGTGACCCGTCCCGCACAGGAACCCCCCCGGCAGTGGAAACAGGGCTAAAGGAAACCCTATGGCGTGTCTCACCATCTCTCGTTCCTCCTCCAGGATGATGGGCTCGCGCGTCCTTTCCCACAGACGCAGCGACTTATCGTGAGATGACGACACGAGATGATCTCCGTTTGGGCTGATTGCCAGGCACCAGACCTCCCGATGGTGCCCCTTTAAACCACACACAGTGAAACAGAAATTGATCCATGTCTTTTTTCACTAATCTCCTTTTTATATCAACACATACATGACTGATTAGAATAAAGAACATCAGTTTTTAGTTTATATTTCATTTTAACTGCAGCTTTTGGAGACGATCGTCACCTCCAGCGTCTGGATGTGCTCAAACTTGTCGGCATCCCACTGTTTGATCTTCTTGTCTTTCCCTGCTGTGAAGAACAGATGCGTCTTTGGGACAAACTGGAGGAACATGACGCTGCAGAGAACAAACAGGATGATAGAGGAAGAGGTCAAGACTGGCGAAGAGGAGAAAAACTCCACACAGAAGATGAGAAAACAAGAAAAAAATGCATCAGCGAGAAACTCAGCTGGGAAGCTAAGAAAGAAAGCAAAACAGGACAGAAGAAAGTTCAGAAGAAAGAAATGCTGAGCAAAACAAACAGAAATGAAAACACGGATCAGAAACGCAGAGCAGTGTGTCAGGCGCTCCAGCAGAAAACAGATGAGCGGTGAGATGAAACGCAGCTGCTGTGAAGTCAGAGTGTCCTGCGTTAACAGGGTCACATCACCGTCCCTCACCACCAGAGGTGAGTCACAGCTGGAAACATAATGATCTCATCGCTGCAAGCACGGCTCCAGCAAACACACGGCTGCTGCCGTGCAGATGTGTTCTGGTACCTGTCGTCATGAGCAAACAGGGATCTGTGACAGTCGCCGAAGTCCAAGCCCCAAATCTTCACGTTTCTGTCAGCAGAGCCGGTGGCGATAAGCGTGTTATCCTGAAACACAGCGAGAGAGGGAGGAAGAGCTGTAGAGTGAGGTGGCAACTCAAACACACACCCACACACACGATACTGGAGACTAATATCAGAACAACCAAACCCTGTAAACTGCCATCAAATGTCAGATAAGTTCTTCATGTTTTATTGGGAAATATGAATTAATGAGATCTATAAATCAGAATATTTGGAGTTAAGGTTGTTCACCATCCCCATCAGAGCAGAGCTTATGTGTAGAAATAGTATGCAGTACATTTCTGCATCGCTTGGGCCACAGCTCTGAATCTGTTTAGGTTTGCTGCAGGTTTTACTCTTAACCATTTGCAAACATAAAAGTTAAATCAGCCGAGGATGAGACAGCTAATGAAGCAGCAAACCCTATAAATAATTCTTCTACCAGACGTGTCACAGAGGTTAGGATCTAAAGCACAAAAACAACCAAACCACCTGTGTCCTCACTGCTGCCCTCCATACGTAAAACCTCACAGCTTGTTTTATTACTCAGCTTCCTCTGAAATAAAAGCTGTTTTCTTAAAATGCTAATGAATTTGGACCATTGCTGACCATCATGACCTTTACCGTTCAGGTGTTAGCAGCTGATTTTATCCTTACTCACATGTGAGATGTCCAGGCAGAGAACCGGCAGCTTGTGTCCATACAGAGACAAGAAAAACTAAAGTAGCAAAGAAAGATTGCAGTTAGGTGCAGATGCAGATTTATCAGACAAAAATAAAGTCCCATCCAGTCCTCATGTTTTCAGCATAGTCATATAAAATGAGATTTATTATATTTTTGCAGAGGTGACCTGGTTCTGGTCCAGAAAGTAAAAGTCCTGCCATGTTCTGCATGTCTAGCTGCACATGCAGAACAGCTGTTTTCACTAACTGGGTCGTTCACCTGGCAGATGAACTGTTGCACTCTGGTGGGAACAGTTGCCGGACAGGACTTTTACTTTCTGGACGAGTAGCTGCCACCTCAGAAACACAACCCAGACCATCTTAAACCGGCTCGGTTGGGATTTCTTTTTAAGCGAACATCAGGAACAGTTCTCCAGGTGTCTTTGGGTGCTTTCACGCCCACCTTTAGATTCGGATCCAGGTCTGTTTGCTTGGAAAATCCGCTTTGTCTGGGTTCTTCTGAATGTGCAAGCGTATTGTGTTTGGGACCAAAGAAGCCACCTCGGTCCACTACAAACCCGGGTCTCGCTCCGTATGTTAACATAAAGCAACGCGACATGGAAAAACGGAAGAAATGGAAGATCGGACACAGCTCCATATTCAGCGGTTCTATATTGGAAACAAAGTTGTTCTGCATTAAACACCTCCGGTGGAAAGGAGCCCGATTTGTTTGAAAAGTGCCCAATCAGACTATCGCGGTGTAAATGGCCCCTTTGTTTTGCTCTCTGTCTGGATGATAATGTTGTGTTCTGGGCTCAGGGGAGGATTTTTCCCTCCATCAGACCCGTTGCACAGATTTTCTGTCCAGACTTTTCTCCAAGTTTCCATCTCTTAAGCATGACTTTCTGCCCGCCAGCCATTTCTGATAACACTTAAGTCTACAGAAGATGGATCATCTGCAGGTCCAGATTATCTCTCAGTTCTTTCTTGGATGTTTTACTGTTGTTTTAAGGAAATATCCTCCAGATACTGTTTATTGGTCCAGCACTACTTCCTTTATCCTCAACATGTCCAGTTTCCTGTTCTCACCATGCTGAGATGTGCCAGGGTTTTTCACTATCATGTATTTGGTGCAAAAATACTATTTTATGTCAACTGTGTTATCTTTGACATTATTGTTATTGATACAACTAAAGGAATGAGAACACATGAGTCTTTGCAACAGGCTGATAGTAACAAAGTTGGCAAATATTGGCTCTTTGCTAAGTTATCTATCAACAGAACGCAGGTTCTTCCCAATACATACGTCTCCTTTGCTTAAATGAGTTATAGATCAGTGTTAAGAGACTTATTAAACAAAAATCCCTCCTCTGTCAGAAGAAATAATAGAACTTGATTGAAAATAGTGAAAATGCAGCCAATGATCCAAAGACCTGGGAGAATTTTTCCTCAAGACCACTTGAAAGTTCAAGACGTCAACTTTGCTTAACGAAGACTGGATCAGGACTAAGTGTAGAGTACGAGTTAGATGCAAAGATCCACCTTTAGTGTGTCTGTGTAGAAAATCTTGACCGTGCAGTCTAACAGAGACACAGCCAGCAGTCTGTGATCAGGAGAAAACTTCACACACAAAACGTCCTCCTCAAGCTGCAGAGTCCGATTGTGGTTCACCGTCAGCCTCCTGTATAGCACAAACACACACATATACATGCACAATGACACGTGACCTGTCACTGAAACACTTTTTATCCAAGCCAAACACTTTACAAGATCAAACTGATCAATAAAAACCAACAATAAAAACCTAATAGGTAGAAAATTCCACCCTCTGGCAGAGCAAAACCAAACAACTCACACTGAAAATACATCCTGCCCGCTGCATACTGGGCAACAACTTACTTCTGGCCAGTCTCCTGGTCCTTTATTAACTCAAACTCCCAAAATTTCACCGTCTTATCTGCACTTCCTGTGACAATCCCCCTCTGCAGAACACACACACAGGAGAAAAGGCATGTTTAGACATTATGAGAAGGTATTAAGATATATGCGACTGTAGAAGGATAGTTGTCCAGCAGGTGGGCTCACCTGGTCTGGGGCCAGACACAGGGACCACAGCGCTCCATCATGGGCATCTACAGTCTCCAGAAGACTTCCTGAGGCTAGCTCAAAGATCTGCAGCTTCCCACTCTGATGTGAAAAAACAAAACTTTACATCTTCAACATGTATAAATGTTTACTGTTTACGAGCTGCGCTGTCGCCTCGAGTTACACGGTGTTGTGAAAATGTTTGTGTCCAAAACAAATCTAAGTAGTAAAATAGACCTTAGTTCCCAGGATGATCTGTCTGTCTCCAGGCACAAAGATGGAGCTGAGGGCATATTCGCAGGCCATGGTGCGAATCACCTGCAGAGTCGACCTGCGTGATGCAAAGCTTGCTTAGAAGATTGGTTGTTTTATTGAAAGAGGCAAAACTAGCATCCCGAGAAGAATCACCTGTTCCAAACTTTGACTGTGTCCCCAGAGGCAGAGAGGACAGCCAGATTGTCCGAGCTAAAGGCCAGCGTGCGGACGTCAGTGCGGTGGCCACCTAACGTGAGGCGAGCAGTCTTATTGGATGTTGGGGTCTTGTCCGTGGTCTTCAGGCTGTATGTTTCTACAGTGTTGTTCTGCAGCAGCAGCGCCACCTTCAGCTCGCCACCTGCACACGACAGACAGTCGACCCACCTGATTGGGGACATGATATTCGTTAGTTAAGTTCTTCAGTGTAAATCTGTTGCTTTCCCCACACTGACCTGATTTTGGCAGAAGCCTTGATGTTGGTTAGCCTGATGATCTCGTCCTTCAGCATCCTCTCCACCACCGGCTCTGTCGTCTGCTCGCCTGCATCTTCCTGAGCTCTGCAGCAGGAGGCAGCAACACAACGAGAGACGGTATGAGGACTGCTGCAGCAACACTAACAACCATAAGTGGGTGCAATACTAACTAAAAAGCTTAAAATGATATTTTAGGGTGTAAAAACCAGCTTGAAGTAGACATAGTGATGCATATCCTTGTTATGCGTATTGCTACAATTTGAAGGCCAAATGTTTCACTGTATTTCACGATGAGACTAATCTGTTCTAAGATAAGCTGGCCACATTCAGTTACAGGTAAAGTTTAACATTAAACAATAAAACAATGCGGGAAAGCAGAATTAACTTATCAACAAACAATAGTATGATTGTAAGAGATTCTGCTGCTTATAACTCTTTTTACAGGGGATCATCATACATGTATATCAAATCATTCTTTTACAAGAACCTCGCACATAAATGCTGCAAATATGTCTTTTTTTTTCTTCAGTTTTTTATTTGATTTTATTTTTCTTGTTAACACACACAGCAAGATTGAAGTAAAAGTTAAGAAGTGCTGTACAAGCCTTTCCGAGCCTTTCATGAGGATCAACATGTCTGAATTTGATGTGAGGCCAAATTCAAGTTATCTGAGTGGTGAATTTGTTAGATGATGTTGCAATTATAAAATTAGGGTTTTAGTATCACCGCAACAGTTTAAAATAAGTTTCTGAGGATTTTCACAGCAAACATGTTGGAACAGAGATGTGCTTCCAAAACGATCTCTAGCAAGACATGGCCCATTTGAGTCCAGCTGAGTGTGTTCTGTAATTTACCACGTTATATGGGTATCATATTGAGAGAGCTTTGATTGAGAAACATTTAGGTTGGAACTGACAACTTCATTCCTTTTCTCTTGAGTCATAAATGTGTCTCATGATAGAGAAGTTTAATTGGGCTTGTTACAAAAGAAAACCCAGTTAAATATCGCAGTACGTCCATGGATGACAGACAGGGAGATTATTCAGCCGTGTATTGTCCATCTACTTCTGCAGTTCTTTAAAAATTAGTAGGTTTAATAGATCCGCAGGAACTTGGAAATTAATTGACAATGTTTAAAAAGTAAATATGAATCAATCAGACTGCACTAAATATTTCAGACTTATCAGATTGCAGATAATAAAGTACAAAATAAGTAGTAATAAAGAAAAGGCAGAAATAAAACAGCAGCAGATAATCAGTAATGTAAAAAAAAATATACAAACCTTTATTATATTATATTATATTATATTATATTATATTATATTATATTATATTATATTATATTATATTATATTATATT
>JBAMHX010000014.1:4910819-4930118 GCA_037177515.1 Pseudomugil tenellus | reverse complement strand
GGCTTCTGTGTTTATGATTCTATGGCACTAGTGTCGGATATGATGGCATGAAGGTGAAGTTCATCACCTCACCAGCAACACCGCCAGAGTCTCCAAAATGTTCGTAAGCAAGTTTCAGAGTTTACGTACCGGTACGCACATTTTCCCGCCACATTAGTTTTCACACAACTGGCAAATATCACACGTGCCCTGAATGAAGCTGTAAGGAGCATTAACATACAGTTGTGGACAAAATTGTTGGTACCCCTCAGTTAAAGAAGGGAAAAACACAATTCTCACTGAAATCACTTCAAACTTACAAAAGTAACATTAAATAAAAATGTATTAAATTAAATAATCAGCCATCACTTTTGAATAGCTGATTAACATAATCATTTAAAAAAAACAAACTAATGAAACAGGCTGATGGATATCTGAATGGATAACGGAGTTTTAGTTTAATTACTGTGTCTGGGGTTTTAGTTTTATCCTGTGGAAGCGTGTGTGTGTGTGTGTGTGTGTGTGTCTGTGTGTGTGTGTGTGTGTGTGTCTGTGTGTGTGTGTGTGTGTGTGTGTGTGTAAAGGCTGCCTGTTCCTCTCCACGTGCATCTCTTAAACCCTCTTTGTGGATGAACACATGACTCGATTTGCTGCAGTTTCTCTGTAGAGGCCTTGTTGTTCATCTGGAAGAGGCACATTCCTGCTACGGTAACATGACCCGGCCCTCCGGTCGCACCTTTAGAACTTGTGACCACTAAAAATCAAAACATACGCTTTTTATTTATTTTTTTTTTTTTTATTTTTTTTTTTTAGAGATAAATGATTTGGGTTCATCGTTATCTGTAATACTTACAGAAAAAGTAAAGTTGCCCATTTTGAACAAGTTATATTTCCTCTTCCTTAAGTACTGAATGACACGGACAGGTTATGAAACGCTAATCAAACTGATATGATGCATTAAGCCGACATTTCTGTTTGTTTTTGCTGATACTTATTTAGCTGCAGACTTACCTTACAAGTCATTCTTGATTCTGATCTTAAGGTTTAATCTTTTAATGTTAAAGAAATAAATGAGAAATATTAAAATAAGTTCAATGAGACTGCGACCCGGAGATTCTGTAATAAGTGTGTTTAGAAAGCAACCAAGTATTTTATGAACAATTCCTCCTTTTCTTCCATCAGTATTAAATAATAAATATTAAAAATGAAGGAACTCACTGGTGGTGTTATGGGAGATTAAAAGTGCTCCTTTGGTGGAAGAAATCTGACCACTGATGCTTCTTTGTGGCCCATAGTTTATTTATTCAGTGCTGGAAACAGTAATCATCTGTAGACACAAGCGAGCTGATAGCAGTCAGGTTTTATGGAAGATGAAGGACCCAGATGTTGGGTGAAGAGGCAGGACGAGTAAACATGGATAACTAAACTGTTCTAGTTTTATGTCGTTTTCTCCAGAGCGACTTACATGCGAGTGAGAACATCACGAGATGGAGCTGGATGCAGGTGCTGCCTTGTAGTGCTCAACGCCGTGCAAATTCTTTTGTTTTCCTTTTTGTTCCCTTCTCCTTCCTGCAAAAGTCCTTTTGTTGAATTAGGAGAACACAGTTCCATCACATCACATCGTCTTGAATAGTGCCGAACAGTTGGAGAAATCTTTCACTGACGAGTAGAAGAGTTAAGCTAAGTCCATCTTCCACTCGCAGAGCATGAGGGCAGGTAGCCGGGAAGGATTTGAGTTATTGTTGTGGAAACCAGAAGCGGACCTTTAAATTTGATGTCAGCTGCAACTGGAAGCCATTTAAAGAGCGATGCAGCAGCGGCGTGACATCAGCTCATTTAAGCTGAATTAAAGATGTGCTCATCTGCACAGGTTTATGCAGGCAGGCCTGCCGGTAGGGCCGGGCGATTCATCGATTTAATCAATTAATTCAAATTTGCTGTTTAAGATTTTTTTTTTATGAAGATCGAGATTTTTATTTTTTTTAAACATGGGAAATTGTTTATTGCCAAAATACTCTTAAAAGAGTAACTATTTTGATTCCAAGAGGAGGCACTTTTATGGGGGGAGTAGGAATTGGTCTAAAAAAATGGTCAGATATTTTATTTTTAGGCCATATCGTCCGAGCCCGAACTCAGAGCTGTGCCATATGTTCTGAAACTAACCAAAAGGACTGGCTGAGATTCTTGGGGAAACTGGGAGGATAAGGAAAGAGGATGTGAAAGCAGCGACGAGGATCTGGGAAAGAACACCCGAAACTAATGGGGGGTGTTTCGGAGGGAACTAACAAGATGAGGAGCAGGTGTGGTGACCATCGAGCAGAAAGCAGGTGAACAGAAAGTAAAACAAGCTCAACTAGTAAAACATTTTACTAAATAAAACTGGAAGTGTGATGATATAAATCCACTCTTAAAACACAAACATAAAAAGTTGGGTAACCAGCTACAGCCAGAAGGAAAACCAACATCCACGGATCAATAAAAGCCTGGAAGTTTGGAGATTAAAGTCTTGCAAGAGTTTGCGGCTTTACTGCCTTAACTGTATTATTATTTCACAAAAGCTGTGTCCTCCGTGATAAGTAGGTCATCTTTATTGCAGATTATAAATACCTCTTTTTTTGTTTTTTTTTTCCTCCTCACATCATCTGCTTCACTTCTTTTTTTTTTTTTTTTTTCACACTTTTCCTCATTATTTTCTGTAGTTCAGACCTTTTGCAGCCAGATTATTAAACTTCTTCACACCAGAGATGCCATGATGGCATTTAAACATTTAGCTCAATCAGAATGTAGCTTAAAGATCTATGTTGTTAAATAGAACAGAACAGGAAATCCAAGATTTGTTTTTCACTCAGACATATTCTGGCAGCATCGCTGGATCCACCGTGTGACTCATCTCTTGTTAATTTAAGAGCACTGATAAAAAACAGCAGAATACTTCTTCCTTCCTGCTCTTGGTCGCTTAACTTCCCTTGTGATGAAATTGCCAACACGAGCTCCAGCATTTCCCCAGCGTTCTGTCCCAACATACCCTAAGAGTCTGCAGAGCACTGGGTTTAATTCACCACAAACAAACTTTAGGTGTGAGCTAAATATTTTCAAGGTTTACTGGATGAATAGTTATTACTGTCACAATAAAGTCAGAAAGTATAGTTTACATAATGTAGTTTTACAGGAATAACTACAGCAGTTCAGCTTTCAACTGTATGGTTCCTCTTCACCATATTGTCACGTCAGGACACTTTACAGACATCAGTTTGAGTCAATTCATCATGAAAAGTTGAGTTTAGGAAAACCAGCAGATTGTATCAAGTCTTGACTTGGATCCAATCCCCCATCCTGAGCTGCAAGAGGCGACAGTGGGAAGGAAAAAAGTCTTTTTAACAGGAAGGAAAAACTACCAGTAAGACCCGGGCTCGGTAAGGGCAGCCATCTGCCCTCATATTGCATTACATTACATCATCTATCAGACGCTTTTCTCCAAAGCGACTTACTTCTGAGAATAAGAACGCACAAGCACTAAATCAAACAGTAGAGGACATCATAGATAAGTGCCGTCGAACTGCTGTGAGTCTGGTTTGGGCACGTGTTTCCTGCACTGCAGAGACACAGATTGTTTGTTCCCAACTAGATAAGGACTCTGCAGAGCGAACAGAGTTTGGCAGTTTGTTCCACCACCGAGGAACAACAGAGGAGAAAAAGTCTCTACTGGTTTAGTCCCACGTAGTGATGGTAGTGCTGGGCGTCTTTCACTGGCTGAGCGTCACTGTGGAGAGGGAGTGTAGCTCTGGATTAATGAGTCAAAGTAGACAGGAGCCATTTGTGTTATTGTTTTGTAAGACAGAAGCAAAGATTTGTATTTGATTTTTGCGGCAACTGGAAACCAGTACAGTGCAATTAGGAGCGGAGTGACATGAGCTGGTTTTGGTTGGTTGAAGACCAGACGTGCTGCTACATTTTGGATCATCTGCAGAGGTTTAACAGAGCATGCCGGCAGGCTGCCAGTAAGGAATTGTAGTAGTCAAGACGATAAGTGACGAGAGCCTGAACAAAGAGCTGTGTTGCGTGTTCTGTCAGGTCTGATCCTCCTGATGTTGTAAGGAGAAAATCGACAAGTACGGGTAACCGCGGCAACATGGACCCTAAAGCTCAGCAGGTCATCCATCATGAAGATTTTGGGCAGCAGATGTAGGGACAAGTGTGATGGAGTCAAAGTTCACACTTATATGCCCTCACTGTCATTTGCTTCTACATGGAAGATCAGGAGCAGAGATCTTCTGAACATGTCATCAAAATCAAAAATGTTTCTGAGTTCTGCTAATAATCAGACAAACCAATTATTATTATTTATTTTAAACTGTTTTCATTGTTTCTGTCACAGCACCGGCGACGTTGCCCTGCTGAACTGCACCGGCATCGTTAACACAAGCAACGAGTCGCTAAACGACAAGAACCCGGTGTCAGATAGCATCCATCAGCTAGCCGGGCCCGAGCTGCGGGACGACCTCCTCAAGCTCAAAGGTAAAGTTAGAGGAACTCACGGGAGGAGAATTCAGACATGATCCGATCTGTTCAGTGATGAATCAGGCACACAATGAATTAGACTTTGTGTTTTGCAGATATAAACAAACTCCTGATGCTCAGATGAATTTAATGAATTCCTTTTATAACAGCAGCAGGATCAACAGCTGCTGAAACTTTACAGAAAATCTGAAATCATAAGTTTAAAACAGTGAAACGCATCTGGAATAATATACATCATAATATACAATAATATACAACAAAACGACCAAGAAAATCCTGTTTCTGACGGATAAGTCTTCCATGTTTGTCTCAAACTGAGTTGAATCCACGTTTGTTTGTGTGCAGGATGTCGAACAGGGGAGGCGAAACTCACCGAAGGCTTCAATCTGGCAGCGCGGTTCATCATCCACACAGTGGGACCAAAGTACAAAGCCAAGTACAGGACGGCGGCGGAGAGCTCGCTGTACAGCTGCTACAGGAACATCATGCAGCTGGCCGTGTAAGAAGTGTTAATGCGAGTCCGATGGCTCTTCTCCCGGATGTCAGGCTGAAAAAGCTGCTTTAAGCTTTCCTGCAGCTGTTTTAAGACTTTTTAAGTTGTGACAATAATATATTGTTTTGCTTTCTGTCCCTTTGGGTTTCAAACGGACTGCGGTTGTTAAGACAGGGAGAAAATGTAGATAAACTCCTCAGATAAGTAACTGACAGCATATTTTAGATCAATACTCCATCTTTAAAATGGAATAACAAGTACTGCTCTAAAACAGTAGTTTTGTTTATTTAAAGAAGTGATACCGGTTGGCTTGTGGCTTAAATGTGTTAAACAGGATGTAGAGGTTTTTTTTTCCTTTCTTATCATTACAGGGAGCAGTCAATGGCGTCTGTTGGGCTGTGTGTGGTGACCACAACAAAAAGAGGCTACCCACTGGTGGATGCTACACACATCGCTTTCAGTAAGTAAAAAGTAATATATGCTTTTTGTTTTTTTGGGTACAAACAGGTTCTTACAGTTTTCACAACCTGTTTATTGGTTAGTTTGGTTCCCAGAGTTCTTTTTCTGATCCACCATCGTAGATATACGTTCCTTATGAAGACGTGTAGCTAATCCTGTTGACGGGGAATTGCTGCAAAATATTTAAGCCTGTAAATTCTTATTTATGTAATGATAAATTACAGAAATTTTATCCATCCCAATAAAAAAGCATAAGATACGATTAATAATGTCAATATGAAAAACAAGGCCTATGCCATCGGAAGTGACGGCTAGGGGTATAAATAATAATAATAATATAAAGATGTCCATGTTCAGTCACAAAGCTCCACCTGGTGTGGAAACTTTGAACCAGCCGGTATGACGTCAGGACAGGATGCATGCTGAGGTCATGACCTTTTATTTGCACTTGATTTGTTTTGAATCTTACTGAACCTGTCCTGTTACTGATCGGCAGGTTGTGAAGTCGGTGGGACTATTTTCAGTATTTTATTGGTAATATTGACAACGTTCACCTCTCCGACAGCATAGAAGATATCACTGCCCACTACAGACTGATAAAAATAAATGTCCAGAAACAGGAGTCTGTGATCAAGCTGTAAAGCATCGTTTGATAGAAGCAGGATTTAAATCCACCATCCGGATGGAGAAGCTTTCATCTGCTGCAGCTCGAGTCAAACACGTTAAACTGTCAGAAGAAGCAGATTTTACCCAATCATTCATTATACGCAGGCGATTTGGTGATCTTTTCAGGAGGATGATGCATTTTGCCACAAAGACTTTTCCTCAGGAGAGACGTCTGCTCAGTGGGATGGCAAGCAGCCTGGATCTCAATGTGATTTATTTTAACTTACGGTGGAAACCGAGGGCAAGAAAAAGTCTGACAAGTTCATCCAACTTAACAACTGTGAGAATTATTTTTCATTTGTGAAGAATTGAGGCTGAGAGACATGTAGGAGGAACTAAAACGGCGAGATAATCCTGTTTCTGGTGCTTAAATCCATCCAGCTCTGCCGAGACCTGATAAGGAGATATGTGGCCAGGATTGGACCCGGTTTGGGTATTTTTGTACAAAATGACAGCTTAGTCTGAATAATTGCAGTTTTATTTTTAGTATTTTACATTTTAATGTTCTCTTAATATTCTATTTATTTATAAGTCTGCACATTGGGACATTTTCATCAAGTTTGTTGTTTGTGCGTTTATAAATAAAGTTGCGTTATGCAAAGTGTGGCTCTGCCTCACAGCTTCACAACCATGCAGTGGTTGATCTTCGTCCAACCTAAATGCAGACAGCGCTCTCTGCTGGAACCAGATGGAAGCAGCTTATAACTTCAATTTATACTCCTAACAGTTCAAATAAATAAATGTCCCCCCCGTACACACCAATGTGGTAGAAAGGGTCTATCGTAGTGCGTCAGGTAATCGCGTCTCTGTTGGTGCGTTTACAGGAACTGTTCGCCGCTTCCTGGAGAATCATGGAAACAGCATTGAGACGGTGGTGTTTGCCGTGTCGGACACTGAGGAGGTTCGTATGAGGAGCTGTTCTCACAAATACTCAACTGAATTTATCCGTTTTGTGTGGATAGATTAAACAGTCTGAAAAGTAGAGTTTTAGAAATATTTTTCCACATGAGGTTTCACTACTGATGCTCTGGGTCTGAAACAAAAGTCCTGACTGTTCAAACTCTCATAATTATATTGTGATGAATTTCTTTAGCTACACTATTAGCTTGTATGAACACTGATTGGATCTGGTTTATCTCTGAGATGACTTTCTTGTGTATTCGCAGCGTGCAAATAAATCTGCATTAAATTTAATGGATTTGTGTGATGAAAAAAGAAGCTTCGATCTGCATTTGAAGGATGTGCCTGTGTTGAAAACAAACATAGCTATGAAAAGGTGCAGCATTATCTGCACTTTTTTAGCTGCCTCTCCTGAAGGTCAGAAAGTACTGTAACGTCACAGGTTCGGTGTGTGTGTGTGTGTGTTTTGTCAGTCTGTGTATAAGAAGTTGCTTCCCCTGTACTACCCCCGCTCTGAGGAAGAGGAGAAGGCCTGCCTGCCTCTCATCCCAGCTGACATTGGCAACTCTGAGGGTGAACCCGTCGTCCCAGAGCGGCAGATCCGCATCACAGAGAAACCAGGCACACTTGAAGGTATTTGACTCTTCTTAAAGTTTAGCCAACTTTTAATGTGTTTCAGTTTATTTATAAAAGATGTTTTTGCAGATGGTTGATATTAAATGTGGAAAGCAGTTTTGGTGTTTTCATCTTCCACATTCTCTTTGGCTTTAAAAGTGACCAGAAGAAGCACATTGTAACGGCATTCCCCTCATTTCTGCCCACTTTGTTTGCAAGTGGAACATGTGTTGTTTTGTTTCCTCCATTGAAACGTCTCAGTATCTGGAAATCTAAACCTTACTCTGAGGACAGAATAACAGTTGATGGTTTATTTATCTGTGTATAAAGACGAGTTTTCTTTTTTTATTTACTGGCCATTATTTCACTCAGACCACACAGTGAGTTGGTCATCCAGCCAATCGGCTTGCTAGCTGCCACATATCAGCTCCAGCATCACATAAAGGAACAAAGACGAAGGTCAGGTCATGGATAACTATTAATGAGAACAATGTTTTAATTCTGGCGTTTAATGAGACAGTCGTAGGTCATGGAAAAAGCGAGGAAGATCATTTTGTATTTGGGTCAGTGGAACATCTGGCACTTCTTTAGCTCACACAGGTACCATTACACACTTTACACAGACAGACAAACGTTGGGTTTTCCACAATCACATCTACATATTACGAAAAGATTCATCTGTTGACCTACAAGCCTGATGTTTATATTTATTCGTTGTCATTTTGAATGAATAATTTCTTATAAAACATAATCTCATTTGTTTTTCTCTCTTCCATTTTAAATAAGTTTGGTTTTATTTATTAAATGACAAAAATGAAAAACGGAGTGAAAAAATGTGGTTGTTGGAGAAGGTTGAAATGACTTGTTGACTGGCTTGTATTTATAAATGAAAATCTTTTTTTAACTCTTATGTTTTTTTCTTTTAATGTAAACTATGTTTTTGCATTTTTACAGATATAGTGAATTTATTTGCATATCACATTTCAATGGCAAGACAACTTAAAATGCTTTACATAAAACCATTAAAAGCATTGCAGTGGTTTGCATGGAGAATTAAAAAGAAAAAAGTAGATAAAATGTATAAAATAAATGTTACAGTTGGAGGAATTTACCGTTACTGTGACAAAAGGCAGCAAATAAAGTTTATAACCTTTTTATTTAAAGCAGGTGGGAGTTTCAGCAGAAACTAACAGTTTGGGTCCAAATAAATGCAGCCTAAATTAATCCAAACATAATCCACTTCAAATCAAAACAGGATGCACCTCTCTATTGCAACATTGTTAAAATATCATTTATCCAAAGATATGACGGGTTTTATCTGACTCTGTTACACATTTATCATGCCAGTTTGTCTTTAAGGCCTTTAAACGAATTAAATGACTCAGTGATGCTATTTACTGGCGTTTGCAGCGTCATTTACAACAGTCGCTGTACAGAGGATGCACTTTGGCAACAGATTGCATGTAAGGCAAATAAATGTATATATTTTACAGGTTGTTTTTGTGTCTTTGGTCTGATTCGTAATCATGTAACATTGTTACTGAAATGATCCGGTCGTACCGTGTTTGTAACAGATTGTCAGGTACAATCCAGGCAGCCAGCAGTTTTTTACTCTCCTGATGTCACCTGAACTCATCACAGTTTGAGGGAAACTTTAGGCCCTCAGAGCTGCACAGATCATCATTTTTCACCAGCTGTAGCGATTGAGCTTCCCTGCACAGATCTTCCTCTCTTTGTGCCAATTTGGTCAAACATTTTAAGCTTGACGGGTACTTTTTAGGGAGTTCTCCTCTTACTTTGACTCGCCCTGAAACCAGTATGAATGTGTATGTGTGGGATTCATTTACCCACTTTTCACTCCGCTGATGCAGGATCAGGTCCCAGTGGCAGCTGGCGGGCGAACTGTTACGGGTTTCCACAGCCAGAAAAGAGAAATTTAATCTCTCCACTGACATCAAAGCTGGAAAAAAACCTCCAAAGGAAGTTGTGTCCGAAGCAGCACAGGTCACTCATTTTGGATGGAGCAGCAGCTGACGTTGTGGGATTGAAACGTGGCATCACCGCTGGTTGGCTGGTCTACTTATTGTGGAGCACAGTGAAGCAATCAGTACCACGAGTCCTTACATTCGTGCTTCACATGGAAGTTAACCTACAATACAATAATATTCCACAATGATGCAAATATCACACATTTTCTATACATGTGCATGAACAGGATGTTTATATGAGCTGGCAGGAGACGATGGTAGTGAGGAAGTAGTCGAACCAGGAGAGAGAGCAGGAGAGCAGCAACTCTGGCCACCGTTTTGTTCATCAGATGATATGATCAACATGTCAGAAGCAAAGGAAGAAGAGTAGCTCGAACTCACACCTGAAGCGCTCCATGCAAACTGCACTTTGCACGACCTCTTATTTACCTTCCCCAGGCTTTTGCTTGCACTGTAAATGTTAGGCTTTGGTGAGCTGGACTGTGGAATTAGCTCCAGCTCATGTGTCAGCGAGTGTTTGTGGTCAGCGTGTTAAGCCCGACGCCTCCATTGAACTGGAGTGTGATTTCTGCTGAAGTGATGCTTCAAAGCGGGGAAATCTGGTCTCAGAGTCGATCCAAAGCAAGCAGGCTCCCAGCCTAATAACAACACGCTGATGTGCATACACACCGACGCACACACGGATGTTGGTAAAATGTGTCCACAATGTGCGGTTGTAGGCGAGCAGAGCTGAAGCTGAGGGGACTGATGATTGAGTGTAATGCTTCATTAGCTAATTTTGTACAAGGACTCATTAATGGATATCAAGTGTTCTGATCGATCACGATTCAGTGGAATTAAACAGAAACAAGCAACTTCACTCATGTAAATGTGATCATATTCATAAAAAGTCAATTAAAAAAGCAATAAACAGACAATATTTTGACATAAAAACCATCATACCAGGGATCAGAATCAAACTTTTCATGTTTTTAAGCCAGAAGAGCTTTAATATGGATCTAATTTGTTTGTAAACTTGCATGACTGACTACTTTGTTTGAACAGGTTGCAGTCAGATCCGCCGTGTGTATCTAACCCTGAATCCATTCAAACTAATCACGGACGATGCTTTGGTATTTCCAGAACCTAATAAAGCAAAGCTATTTATTGATTTTCCCAGATGATTGCGAAGAGGAGAGCCTGGAACTGGATCTGGGTCAGGTGGGGAATCACGCCTTCGCCAGGATGGAAGGTGACGTGGACAAACAGCGGAAGCTGATCTTACAGGGTCAGATGTCAGAGGCAGCCATGCAGAAACAACACCAGAGAAAGTAAGAGTCCACAAATCAGCTTACCAAAAAGCAGAGGGATAAGTATCACAGGTTTACTCCAAACTCATGCTGAACTGTTTTACTTTTTACACATTAATCAACTGAAAAATAACTTGTCTGCTTTAAAGTTGTACCAGAGGTATGTAGAAAGATGAGTTGGAAGTATTTTAAAGCATAGCTAGTCTGTAGTTATGGTGTATTCAGCTGTGTAACCGCATGATGAAGCAGAGAATAAAAGCGTTTTGTTTTTGATCCTGCAGCTACAGTCGCTGGCTGGGCCGAGCGAGAGCGGAGGACCTGTCAGACATCGCTGCTCTGAAAGCCTTATATCAGACCGGTAGGGTCGCCACGGAGACGAGTCGCACTTAGACACTTATCAAGTCGCTTCTGTAGCAGAAGGGGGGAGTTGTGGTGGAGAAGTACCATTTTCTGTTTTCTCAGCTTTTTTAAATCATTTTGATAAAGTCAAACTCATTTATGATAAATAATCTAATTTAATGAGACCAGTGAGGTAAATTATTTTTCAAATCATTCAGAGTGGGGTGCAGATGAAACATTTAAAATGTCATTAAAACACAACTTTTAAAAGAAATTGACAAATGATGCTAAAATAGAATAAATTGAAATGCAAGAGGTGAAGAAATTAGCATTAATTTAAAAAAAATGCAGGTGAGAGTTTTTATTTCATTCATCAATTCCTTTTCATGAACCAGCTTAATCCAGTTCAGGGTAACTGGGAAGCTTTAGCCTATCCCAGCACCGAGCAGAGGAGAGGCAGACACACCCTGAACAGGTCATTAATCCATCGCAGGAACGTTGTTTTCAACCAGTTTATTTTTATTCTTTCCTCTGTTGTTGTTCCCTTTTAAGGTGCATTTGTTAGTGTTCACCTGTAGGAGGCAGTGTTGCTGCACAGCTTCATCATTTTGTGCTTAATGTCTCATCGAATGCTTTGACAACTCGGCATCTCTAAAAATGTTGCATCATTAAAGGCTGCAGCATAAAACAGGTGAAGCCTTTTGAGGAAGATATTTAAAACATTTTCTGCTTTAAAATATTATAAAGACAATTAAATAATTGAAATAAAGGTTCTACTCATTGTCATCTAATTGTCTTCTGATTATTATCACGACAAGCAGCCTCTGCTGAACTAACTATAATTTATTCATAATGTGAATGTTTACCAGGGCACAATGTCTGTTTAGATATCCACAAATAAAATAAGGGGGAAAAAACTGTTGAATTAATCTAAAAAGTAATCATTTTAATGCAGTTTCTTCATCACCAAAATATCAAGACTTTTTGTAAAAGAAAAAAGTTTTCTTTGGTTGGATTCACAAAAACATTTTCATTATTCCATCCAGTAACCTGGAAATCATGCAAAACTCTGCTGTTCGTAAATATCCTAAAGCTTTATTTAGTTCAGGTAAAAATTAAAATCGCAAAGCATCTCATCCATTTTGCCGCAGCATCTCTGCAAAATCCTTTTTCACGTTTTACTGGTGACTTTGTGTTTGTAGGTGTGGATTTGTGTGGCCGGACTGTGGTGGTTGTGGTTGGACGAAACATCCCAGTGACCCTCATCGATCTCGAAAAGGTAGCAAAAACTACAACCACTCATGGAACGTCTTGTTCTTTTTTCTCTTTTTGTACATTATTTTAGATTTTTTAGATTTTTCTCTCCCTATAATAAAGAATCATTTTAAAGGATTCCTGGATTCCGGTCAGGATCCGGATCGCTCCCACAATTTAACTATTTGTTCCTTCTGAGATTTCTGGAAGATTTCATCAGAATTCATCTATGAGATTTTGAGTTGTGCTGCAAACAGAGACGCAGACAAATCGGTCTGTTTTGACAGACATTAAATATATTCTCTATGGGTCACATTCGATTCCATCTTTTCGTCTTTTATCAACACATGTGAATATTATGGTCTGTTTATTGTCAGCTGCACTTTTTGAGCATCTGTGTGATTTGTCACTGCAGTAAAATGCAAAAGCTCATTCACAGGTTTTATGATAAGCTAAGAAAAATAGATTACTAGAAGCTTTAAACTGGAACTGTGACCCGGCAGCTGTGAGGTCGCAACACTGTTAACCTGATCCGAGCCACACGCTTATCACGCTTCCTCCGCGGCGCGATGACATACGACACGCGCAGATGAACTGAACACACACTTCCTCCCATAGTCACATAAACAAAAGAAGCAAATCTGCTGTGAAATCGGACTAAAACTCTCAGAATTACTTAAACTGTTTGCGTTTTGTGTGCAGGCGCTGTTGTACTTCATCCATGTGCTGGATCCCATCACAGTGAAGGATTATGTGATGGTTTACTTCCACACACTGACCGAAGAGCACAACCATCTGGACGCAGACTTCCTCAAAAACCTCAACGACATCGTCGATACAAAGTCAGTGTGACTTGTTACACTCACTTGTTGCATGCTAAATGCATGCGGGGCAATGTGTTTGGTAGATCTGAGCCTTTTTTCCAGTTTTTATCTCCTCATTTTGTACCAAACAGTTGAAGTTATTTATATTTAATCTTAACTTAATCACAAGCAGAGTAAGTTTAGATATTAGCTTGAATTACTCTTTTCTTCAACCCTTCAGGGTTGATTGGATTTCTTTAAAGAAATAACACCAAAGTCTTATTTTAAAAGACTGATCAGCTGCAACGTCTTATGAAAGTGTAATCTTTTGACACGTTTGGTTCTGACTAATCTCCCTCTGACTAAACCAACCTCTGCAGCTGTTTAGAAACACTTTTCCAACTTCTGCTTTTTAATGGAAATCTGGTGGCCACATTAAAAAGCCCAAATTTGATAAATTATATGTAATTTTGTGGCTTCAGATGACTTTTTATTACATGTTTTAGAGTTTTTAGAGTTGTTTTGTACAGAATCTGGTGAAACTAATCAAGATTTTTTTCAGGAACATGCTGTTTAAAGTGATACATCTTTTTTTTTGTACTTATTTTTTCCTCATCGGTCTAATCCGAGATCATTGAGATGATTAAGCTTAGAAGGGTTTTGCTTATTAGTTCAAAATAAAAGGACATTTAAAGGCCTTTACACACTGGGTTCGATGCGGGTAAATATCACGAAACTAAATAATTCGGAGGTAAAATAACGACGCCTGTGCACGCACATCAAGTGTGATGCGAAACTGCAAATAAATTGTCGACCAAACTTGCATTGTGAGAAAAATAAACATGGATTTTGCATCAAGTGACAACAACGTGCTGTCCACAGTTGCTTAAAGACAAACATACTTTCAAACATAAGACGAAAATACTTTCTGATGTTCGCTGGGAATTTGAGGATCAGCAACAAGCTGGTTAAAGAAGCAGAAAAGCCTGTTCGTCTAAAATTCTCAGACATGGTTGCCACGGTGATATAAATTTGATTAAAGCTGCAGCGTGAGGTAGTTGCACAGCGATGATTGGTTGGTTATGTTTCTGTCGGATGCAAGTATAAAGAAAAATCGACCTCGTATTGAAAAAAACCAAACTTTCAAAACCGCAGGATGGAATTTCATCATGAATGTGAACATGCCTGTTGGCTAGACGCTGATCAGATAAATAAATAAACTGCTGCGCAAATTATTTGGACAAAGTATTGGAATTAGGTGCGTGAAGGCCGTACACATTAGTTACCATGTAGATGATCTCTGGTGCATCTTCTACCAGGAATGTGTTTCTGAGAATTAAAGGCTTTTTTCAGATGTGGAACCAGCAAACGTATTAAATATTTTTAGGTTTTTTTTGTTGTTTTTTTTTTTTTTTTTTTGTAAAGACGAAGATCCGACAGTGAAACGGCCTCGAGCCTTAACGGTAGTGTGACCAGGCATCAGCCGAGACCAGGAGGCATGAAACTGGTGGGAAGTACAGTCACAACTCCGACTTTTCTTTTCTTTTTAGCTTTTTTTCAGTTGAAAGCTACTCAAGTAAAATCTTTGAACTCTTTAAATGAATGAGCTCATTCAGCGTTTGTAGTTATGTCTTACTGGTTTCTGGTAAACCACAACCAAGGCAGCTTCCTGCACCAGCGGGAACCCCCCACACACACTCATTACGAACCAACTCAGTTTGCTTTCATTCACTTGGTTTCGCCCACTCCGCTCTTCGCTCTGCCGGTGTAGATTCATTCCATCTCTGTTTCCCTTTGTGCTACAGTCACACAGAGGCTATCACACTCATCTGCTGGTTTCACACCAGTTTGGTGACATAGTGGAGAAACAAAGAGGTAAAGTGGAAGAACGCAACTTGCTAAATAAACACGTTCAGCTTCCCCTTTCATCGGAACGTGGAAAGCCCGTCTGGTCTTGAGCTGTGAAGATTTTAGCCCCACCTTGCTGATTCATTGAGAGGTGGCTGAATGCGTAAAGCATTCAAATGTTAAGGTTGTTTAAAGTCCCTCGAACCTCCCACTGAACTAGCAAGTTTCACCTCCACCAACCCGCCTCAACTTGAGCTTTCATTTGTGTGAATAACTTTTCATTTGGGTATTTCCTGCAGCCGCCTGGCAGCTTCACAGAGAACAAAATCAACCTTAAATTTTGTGCCATTTCTCTTGGTGCCCCGCTCTTCGAGCAGTCTTTTGGGTCGGCAGGGTTGACCTTGGCCTTATCAAGCGCGTTAAAACCAGTTATTGATTGGCTGCAGATGCAGTTTGGCTCTGCATGATGTAACCGACAGACCGGCTGGCTGAACGCAAACGTGTTGATGTCTTTCTGTTGAGCTCCATCGTAGTTGCAAAAGTGCTGACGCTCGTCACAGCGCAGTACTCCAGGTTCTCCTTTAGTTTGTCCCTCTTCTGGACGATGCTTTGGTATTTCCAGAACCGATGTGGTTTACCTCAGCCAGAGCAGCACTAGCTGTCACAAAAAGTGCGTTTGAGTGCTAAATGTGATTGAAATCTAGTTGCTAAGCAGCAGCAGGGGTCTCTTGGTTTTCCAAAATCCACATGGTCTTAATGTCACATGGACATCAGAAGAAGCTGGATATCCACCAGCCCAACAGCTTTACGGCAGCTTGGTGACCTCAACGCTGCGTCTCTGCTCTTTGCCAGTGATGTGGTTTTGATGCTCCACTGCAACTTGGGCTCCTGCACGGGTCACGAAAGAGTTCAGCCAAGAAAAAAGGCAGCTGGCTAAGTGTTTGTGATGCTCCAGAAATGAACGGATCGCTCCCTGCTGATTGGAGCTGAGCCGTAAAGAAGCGTCCTGGGATCCTGTTATTTATTTGATCTTCAAGCTTAATTACGGTCTGAGCTTCAGTGAGAATCAGACTGTGTATGCTCCGTACCTGTTGTCTGTAAATAATACATCCATCTGCACACTGGTAAAATTAGCATTCTGCATTAGAAGCAGAGGTTTGTGCTAAACAGGAGCGGATGTCCGGCTTCACACCGGCAACCGCTTTACACACTTTATTTCAGTTTTATTAATTTCTCTTCGTCTTTTGTTTCAGTAAAGTTATTATTTTGGGGTTATTTGAAGAATATGACATCATGACCGTAGTGTGAAGTATTATGCAGTGAGGCCTGCTGTTCTGTGTTGCAGGTTTAAGAAGAATTTAAAGGCGTTTTACTTTGTGCATCCGTCATTTCGCTCGAAGGTAAGGCTTGTTTTTAAATCCCATATTTGCATTGTTCATAATGGTGGCTTAATGCATTGTTGCAGAATTAATACAAGACCATAATGTTTTAACTTTAGCAGCAACAATAAACACGTATAACCTCCAGTGTCACCTTTTTAACTTTACTGTTACTCAGTAATGCCCTGGGAATTAAAAAAAACTTAAAATAGCCCAACTGTTTTGTTGGTCTCTGTTTTTCCACTAATTTACCACATTGGTTTGGTACATTTTATCCTGACTGCGTCTTCCAAACACTCTGAACCCTTCAGCTACAGTCTAGTGGTTCTGCTTCTTTTGGAGCTTTAGCCAATATATCTTGGATGCCAAAAACAAATATTCAGGCCAAGAGTTCTCATTATGTCGACCAGTCATTGCTTGAGTCCAGATGCAAACTAAAAAGGGGAAAAGCAGATTAACGCTCATTTGCCTAAAAATTTAACTTTAACATTGTTTAAAAAAACTTCCTGTGCCTTCAAACATCTCTTCATTCAGATTATAAAAACTACGACCTGCTGTGACTCCTAATTGATGGCAAATTAGCCATAAATCTACTTCAAGCTTCCACATATCTGCAACATAAACTAATTCTGCTCTACATTAATTAGATTATTAATTAAAACTTTTTTCTTGGATAAACCTGCAGCAAGAAAACCTGGATAACTTTCCTGAATAGGATGTAGGATTGACATCACACAATATATTTAGATGCTTGTCTTGATCAAGACGTAGTTTAAAAATGTCTAAATATTTTCCTTTTGGCAAAGAAATGCGCTTCTTTCTGGTTTATATCAACTTTATTGTTTAGAAGAATGATTCCTTTCTTTTGTCTTTGCTTGGAAGCCAAACTTTCCGTTGATCATTAAAATGTGATTCAAGTTAACCCAACTCCGTAGTTTCCTCAGAAAGCTCGTCATCAGACGATATCTGTAACCATAACAAGGGTTTTTTTTTTCTTATTTCCAGGTCTCATCGTGGTTCTTCACCACCTTTAACGTGTCTGGTTTAAAGGACAAGATCTGCTTCATGCACAACCTGTCGCAGCTGTTCAGCTGCATCAAACCCGAGCAGATCGACATCCCTCCGTTTGTCCTGGAGTACGATGCGCGAGTAAGCAGCGTGCACTCACTCGCATGTAAACACAGATGTTGGCGTTTGGAGTAAGCTGAAGGCAGAAACGCAGCACTCTTCTGTTATTTCGGCTTCTTTTGCAGCTTTTTAAAATTGGCACAAACTCAGATAAAACATTTTGTTTATATGATGATGATGATTGTTAAAGCTGTGTGAACCTTCACCAGCGTTGCGAACACGCCTTGCCCTCTGAGTCTTATGGAGCAGTAAACATTCCCGGGACACTCATTCATCATGAAAATATCTTTGACTGATTAATGTTCTGCTTGAACAGCCAGGCTTTGCTAATCCGGTTCAGGTGAACTCAGTTTTAACCCCGAAGTGTCTGCGTTGATAGAAGTTTCACTCTCGCTGCCAGACTAAAGTAAAACGCCCTGCGGCTCATTAAAATGAAATTCTTGGTTATGTTGGTGATCTTTAAAGAAAAAAAACGGAGGAAAAAGCAGATCTGGTTACCGTGTTTTTTTCTTTTAGAAGCAGATGCTGCAAATTTAAAGAGCTCTGATGGCTAAAATATGTTCAGTCTTGCATTTTCAGGTATAAACGGACTCGTGTTACGTTACAGTCTGTACATTCACATCTGGATTTCTGTATTTAAGAAAAAACTGAAATGTGGACCTCTGCAGTAGGTTTGCATGCATGTGCGTTTAATTCGCAGCAGTTTCCCGGCGGAAAGACTCAGCGTTTAGGTTGCCTTACATGTGTGTGCTTCTCTAAAAATAGCACAGATAAATCAGTCTCTGTTATAATGAAGTAGTCCAGGATCCAGGACTAAACCAGGACTGTGATTATAAAGGGCTCACAAATTCACACAGACATTCCAGATGTTTCTGTCTCCATCAATCATAAGCGACATGTATGTTGTTTGCAGTTCCAGAAAATGTCCTTTTATCGTATTTATACATTTCAGTTCCTCTTCTAAAGCATCCTGTCTGACTCTGTATGACGCTGTTTGTCAGGCTTTTCTTTTCCAGATCAGCAACGACCGGTCCCAACCAATCAGGCTCTTTTAGGAATATTTTAACGCTCACTGAAAAGCAGCATTTAATATATTATGATTAAATTGATATCATTGATAAAGTGAAGTAATATTTAAGTCATCCAAAAATGTGTATTTTCATATATTTGTTTTCGTCTCAAACATGTTTTGTGAAAAGCATCTCGTGTTGGATCAAATCCAACTGAAGTTAGATGTGATTATTATTTGTATTTATTTATTTACAGTTTGTAGATATAAACGATCCATATTCTAGAGAAGTTGGTTAGTTAAGTGATGTACTCTTTATTATTCGTTCAACTCAAATGAAAACATTTTTAAATTTACCCGCTTCATTGTACTTAGAAAATACAAACAAATGTAAAACTTGGTGACTGCATGAGTTACATCAACCATTCAATCAGGGGCAGCGCTAGAGGGGTGGCCAAGGTGCCACCATAGGCATAACGATGTAGACGCCACTCTGAACACAGCCCGTTGCTGTGGCAAGATGGGTCAATGCATGTACATAAAGGTACAGGTGATGATTTCCACACACAACCATCTCTAGTGTTTACAGAGAATGTTGTAAAGAAGAGAAAATATCCAGTGAGCAGCAGTTT
>JBAMHX010000014.1:4861310-4871550 GCA_037177515.1 Pseudomugil tenellus | reverse complement strand
ACACACACACACACACACACACACACACACACACACACACACACACACACACACACACACACACACACACACCCTGATGAAGAGGGACACAGCGTCGGCTCTGCTGCACCAAACTCCTCTCTGGGAAGGTAAAGCTTCCACCGACACGTCAGCGGCGCCAGAAAAAAGCCATTTTAACCGTAAACATGTGAAAGCAGGGTCTGCACGGACAGGAAGGCACAGCGTCGCTGCTCATCAGCTGAAAAGACACGTTACGCTTGCCTGCATCATCATTAAACAGCCAAAGCGGGGGCTGATCGTCTACAGCAGAACAGGGACGCTACACGGGAAGCTAACCTCCATCACCTTTGGAAAAACAAACTGGGACCATGAAATGATTGTAGAAAATGGACATAAAACACTGCTGCTGTTTTCACCGCTAGCGAAGGCGAGCAGAGAAAAGGCAGAACTGAAGGCACGTCGGTGTTTCACAGGCAGTTTAAACGAGTAGTTCTGCTCCAGCAGCAGCTTACTGCGCGCAAACACACCTTTCTAAAGTGCAGCTGTTGCCACATTCAGGTATTGGGAGAAGGTAAAGCTGTGGATGATCTATAGCAGTGTATACTTTGCTACCCAAAGCGCTTCGGGTGAGACTGCAAAACCAACAACTGACTAAACAGGATAAAACAAACAGGAATGACTAAACGGATCAGTTTTAAGGACATAAATTAGGTCTGGGACTGAGAGGGGAAATTATTAAAGATGTCAAATCAAATATTTGCTCCCAAAGCAAAAAATTTACCACCAAAACAAAAATCTTGCATCAATAAAGAGTTAAAGTTTAAGAGGCTGAAGAGAGAAAAAAAACAGCTGAACCTTCCCCTCATGACCTTAAAAATGTTTTAGTTTAGGTTGTAAAGCCGCCTTTGGTCCAGTTTGGTCCAGTTCAGCCCTGAAACCCGGGTGACCCGCACACTCCAACCTCCCTCCACCAGTTTAACCAGTGACATGCTGCACGCCTGCCAGATAACACACCCTCCTGGTTATCTGGTCCCAACATACTCCCCAGTGACACAAGGAGCAGGAATCCCACTTCTAAGAAATGGGGGGGGGGGGCAGTTATCTCCGCTCTAAGGGGTCATGAAAGGAAAGAGGAACGAAGACGAACCAGAGCCATCACAGCTTTAGCCCCGTTAGCAACGTTGCACA
This sequence comes from Pseudomugil tenellus, assembly GCA_037177515.1. Lineage (NCBI taxonomy): Eukaryota > Metazoa > Chordata > Actinopteri > Atheriniformes > Pseudomugilidae > Pseudomugil > Pseudomugil tenellus. Next base: position 4,870,362 of record JBAMHX010000014.1, on the reverse strand, counting down.
TCAACGGCTAATAATAAGCTTTGCTAGAAATAGAAATTCATCCGTTCGGTTAGGTGGGGGGGCAGGGGGGGGGGCTTCGTGTCACTTCCACAATCCATCAATAATAAAGTCTGAAAGGAGAGACGAGTCGCCAGTCCTCCCATGACCACAAAAGGGGCTCAAACTGGTCGCAACGGGCACATGAGAGGCCAGGAAGTGGTGAGGCAACACCCCCAGTCCTAGTTCCCTGCTCCAAAAAAAAGGTTCCTGTCATGTGGGGGGGGGTTAATAATAGCCCGCTTGTAGTGGCAGCCAGTTGCTACGTCAGAGGAGTATCCGTGTCAGGGCTGTGAGGGAAAACCCTCCATGTGTTGCTCCTTTTAAGGGAAGCAGCCAGTCAAGCCTGCGACTCCAGGACTCCCCCCCCCATATAGGCCCGAGTCCACGCCGCCCCGTCAGCCTGCCTCCCACAATAACTATCTGGAGGTCACTGGTGACCTCTTTTGGAAGCAAATTAAAAAGGGGAAGCAAGTTTGCCCCCCCAAGAAATAAACCCGCACAGAGCAGAAGCCTGAACGCTGAACTGGCCGACGACATTTCCGCTGAAAGCCGGATCCGGCTGAGAAATGACGGGCTGGGTAAACTGGATCAAGAGCGAGGGGGGGTGGTGGTAGTGGGGGGGTTACACTGAAATCCAAAGGGGAACCAAAAAAAAAAAAAAAAAAAAAAAAAAAAAAAAACCCCTACAAACAGGCGCTGTTGGCACAGATGTCCCACTCGTTTCCTTTCCCTCCACCGTAAACACTTTTTAATTGTTTTCACACATTTGATATTTTTATATATTATTTTGGTTTTCATCTATTAGAAAATCACCCTATTATATAAATTTTGAGTATTTTTTTCTGCTTTTTCACTTTTTTAAACAAATCCAAATGAAAGGCATTTAATTTTCCCCTTTTCTTGAAATAATAGTTCATCCTTAAAGTCTGAGGGGTAAACGCAGGTTAAGGCACAGAAACGCATCCCCAGTAAGAATAAGGTTGAAAAACAAGCCAACAACCAAACATGGGGAAAAAAAAAAAATCTAAATAACACTTAAAAATATCACTTTCTATTCAATGACAGACATTTCTGTAAGTGAGGAATGAGAAAGGATTAAAAAAAAAAAAAAAAAAAACCTGACTTGTGCCTTGACAGAAACCATATTTATTGCCAATGTGTTCTTTCTTTTGGGCGATTCTTCTTATAACCCCCATTTTCTTTTTTTATATATATATTTTTTCCATTTATTCCTTTCAGAAGCAGCAGCCGTGTCCTCTCGTCATCCATCTTGTTTGTCAGTTACATGGCAGCCATGTTGGAATGTTCTGGTTTGCCACGTAATAGTTGCTGAAGTTGTGATCTCGGACGTACGGCGCCGGCTGGTAGTAGCAGGTGACGCACGACGCATCTGGGATGGTGCTCTGCTCCGCCAGGACCCTCAGCGCCATCAGCGAGAGCAGCTGGAGGGTCTGCCGCCGCTCGTGGCCCATCAGACACACCGTGCTCTCGTTCACCACCTTCCGCAGGATCTGGAGGTAGTCGTACTTGCTCTTCTCCTCGCCGATGAAGTGGCTCTGGAGGTAGGCTTCCACTTTGCGCTGCTGCTCTCCGATGTCGGGAAAGTCGATGAAGAAGCGCGAGCACATATACCTCTCCAGGGCCTTGAACTCCTCCTGACTGGCAGGGCGGAAGTCCCGCACCAGCAGGTTGCAGTACTTCAGCAGGCCGCCGCCGCGGATCTCCTCGGGCCGCTTGGTGGCGATTTGCTTGTTGCGCAGGTGACTCAGTGCCGCGTTGAAGTCCCCGTACACGCTCTCCCCAATCACAGTGGGGTGGGACGCTGGAGACATGGGAGGCTGCGGCTGCTCGTAATGGGAGAGCATGGAGTCCAGCACAATCTGAAAAGAGTCCACGCTGAACTCGAACTGGCGCCGGATGGAGTCCACAAACTTCAGCTCCACGTTGCGGCCGCTGTTGTTGGAGAGCGAGATCAGACTCCAGCGGTCCTGCTCCGTGTTCACCTTGACCAGCTTTTGGACATAAGCCTCCTTCAGAGTCATGGGCGTGAGTTTCTCCTTGTTCACGCGCTCGGGCAGGAAGTCCAGCAGAATATCCAGCACCACGTCCTTAATCAGCTTGAACTCCGACTCGTGCGGCAGGTCCACCCTGAAGATGACGTCCAGATCCTTGTAGCTCCAGCCGATGTCTTGCACCAGCACGTGGCTGGCCGTGGAGCCGTTCAGCCGGACGTCCTTCACTTTGATGCCGCTCAGCTCCAGGCGGGAGCGAACTCGTGCCACGATGTCGTTGAGCTGCACCTCTAAGGTCGGGAAGTTTCCTCGTCCGTGAACGGGCACGACATCAGTCAGAACCTCATTCAGCCTGCTCACCTGCTCCCAGGTAAGCACGGAACTGCTGTTGGATTCCTCCTTCATGTCCATCTTCCCACAAAGTTCAGATAAACTGAGATGGAAGGAAAATATAAATCAGTAAGCGATTTAAAATGTAGCATTTTAAATAGTTTTCACTTTTAACAGGTTAGTTTCAGCTGTTCAGAACTATCAAAGATGCCAAATATAAAACACTATTTTTAGATCTTGTGAAAAAGTCGCTGCGTCATTCAGCACGAGAGGGAATGTAGGAGTAACCTGCACACACACACACACACACACAAAGAGCAGAGCTCGTGCTGTTTCTAGAAAAAGCTCCCGCGCGAGCCTGGCTTTCATTCCAGAACCGCGGAGACAAACACCGAACTGGCTTTGAGTCGCTAAAGTTGCCGTTTTCCCCAAATAAAAACATTAACTGTAGCGAACACAGTTTTTTCTTACCGTTAGCCAAAACATTAGCACTAATTATTTGTTCCAGCTGAGTCCTGATGAGCATTTCATCAGTTTTACTGCATTAAATCCACCAAAGTGCGATTCAAAACCTACTTTTCTGGTGGTTAAACTTCACACAAAACGTTTTAAACTCAAATTCGCTTCATTTAACGTTTAGGTTCACGAAGTTAAGCAAGTTAAAATAAATAAAAATATAACACCGGTGTCACGTTGTTTTGCATCATGGCTGCCCCGAATACAACTACAATTAAAACTTTACCCAAGTACTTTCCTTTGGACACGTTCAAAACAAAACTTCAAGTACTAAATGACATAAAATGCAGAACATACATTACCAAGAGTGTGTTCTGGAAGCATTCAAAGCCCGTTAACGTTGTCGACTTGTCGTACACACCTCCACATAATCCACCGTCCGGGAACTACAGCGCAACGATATAAAAGTCAGCGTTTGAACCACGGTCCCCACTGAAGACACGCCCCTTTTATAAAGCCGAAGTACTACCCGCTGTAAATGCGCCGTAGTACGACGCTACCCCTCCAGTCACGCGTCAAAAATCATTTTGACCCGAATTTACCACATAAAAAACACTATTTTATACAAGTTAAACCCCAAAACTTACTTTGAATATATATCCAAAAGTCTCATCTTCAGTAGGTCACATATAATCATAAAGTGGAGTTCGAGTGGATCAATGCGCCGAAGGAGAATTCTGATTGGACAACAAGGTTTTTGTGTTGCCAAGTAACCAGACGCGCCTGCGTACAACCGGCGCTCACTGAGGTCACATCTGTGTCATAGTATAGTAAAAGAAAAGGTTATCTGTTTGAACTTGTGAAATTTTTTCATTTAAAGATTATTAATGATGCCAACACGAATGCTGATATCAATTCATAATAATGCCGTTTTAATTCTAAACTTATATTAAATCATAGTAAAAGATGTGAACATTATTCCTGGAAAAAACAACTCTGTTAAAGCGAAGCAGTTGTACAAAAGGGCCATTTTGACCTTCTGCTTCCAACATTCCCCTAACAGGACGACCTCAGGAAGTCTTAAGGAATATTTCTCCAGACTCATTGAAGGACTTTACAAACGTATTCTTTAAATGTTGGCTGCCTTTTGCTCCGGATGATCCCACATTGCTGCAATAACGTTCTGGAGTCCAAGGAGGCTCCATCATGCCATAAAACCTGTTGCCACTGATTTTTGCTCCAGTTCTTGTACGATTTGGCAAACGTAAGCCGTTTCTTTTCTTTCTCTGCTTTAAAAATGGACTATTGACAGTTATCCTTCCACAGAGACAATTTCTGACCAGGCATCAGTAACTTTTGAAAGACCAATTGAGGGTTCAGACACAAACTTCAGCTCTCATGTCAGCCATTTAGTCATATATTCTGTATTTTACAAGACACTTACTAGAAATGCTCACAATTATGAGATGTGGCAAACTTACAAATGCATCATGGGAGCATTACATGAAGAAATGAGGAGTGCATCAGGACTTTTTATTTTACACTACTGTGTGTAAGATTTAAAAGAAAAATGTCACTTTTGGTATTCCTGCTGTAATTTATTATCAACTGCATTTTTCAAGGTTTTATAAATGTGATTTGTATTGTTAATTTCAAACAAGTAGAATTATTTTCCATGAGATTAATGGGAAATTGTTGGCAGGTTATTTACAGTTTAATCTTTTTAAAATGCGTAAGAAGTTAATACATTTTGATAACGTCTAATAAAGTGGAAACTTATGATCAATATAAATGGGATCTATGTTCTGACTAATAACAAAACCACTTGCTAAAATGTGTTTATTCCACCCTGCACACTGCAAATGATTTCAGAAACCAGGTTTCCACAAATATCTTTGACCAGAATATAGTAATGATCATAACAGGCAGTAAATATGAGCTACTTGTTTCTGACATGCAGAAACCAGTTCAGGCAGATTGTCTCTTCTGTCAGACGAGGCGACTTTCAGTTCTGTGGAATGAAAAGGATTCTGTCACTTCACGCATTCATATTTCTCATTGACACATGTTGAAGAAATCCCTCGCAGAAGGGATCGCAAGTCCCACATGGTGATGATGCAAACCAAACACATGACGCTTCTTTGGAAAACAAAAGTCGCTCACAAATCACAGAAACTCCTTTCCGCAAGAAAAAGGTATCGTTAACGCATAACTTACAGAAGATAAGAGACACCGGGGGGAGCGTCCTGTGGAGCAGCATGAAAACACATGAAAACAAAGGCAAAGAAATAAAATACAAAGCATCGTTTAGAGACACAATATCACATATAAGGGAGTAAAATGAAGTGAATGTCGGAGGAAGTGGTCTCTCTGAGGACGCAGTTTCCTCTGATGATGGAGAAACCAGAAGGTGAAACCGCAGAGCTTCGACCATGTCAGCTGTGTGGGTTTGTACTGTGGGGAGCCCCCACGGGAAAGGTTCATACATCACTGTCAGTGAGTCAGAAAGGGGGGTCCCCTCTCTGCACCACGCACGCTTCCCACTAACATCTGTTCAAAGAGTTTTCATCCTGCCGTCATCGCAAACTGTTTCACAGAAACTTCAGAGATTTTCTTTTCAGCACAAACAGAGAAGTTTATCAGCAAGTTCAGAATTTAAAATCCAGCTCTGTGTTGCTGGAAACTAACTCGTTCTGGTTGGATGTCATCTTTAGTCACCTCAGACACGGCAGGTAACAGAATAAAGCTAAAAGAAAAGGAGTCCTGCTTTGACATGTGTCACGAGGATGAAGGAAATTCCCAGTCATGTCAGATTGGTCGGTGATTTGGTTAAAGATGGTGGTGTGCCACGTCTCTGCTCATCCGAAGGTTCGATGACGTATGTGGTACTGCTTATAAATAATACGGAGCATGACATATGCCTGAGGTACATCGTGTTTCTATGGGAACCCTGCTCTGCATGTTTTAGAGGTGACCCTGCTTTACACACCTGACTCAAGTTAATGGCTAATTAGCAGGAAGTCAACAGGCAGTTTAATTAATCTGAATCAGGTGTGCTGGAGTTGCAGAGGACTAAAACATGCAGGGGAGGAGTTCCTGATGACCAGGAATCCGTTCCACAAATGGGTTCAACAAACCCTGAGTGTGAGAAATAACTAATAATACCTGCGATGAGAAACTTTTCCGTTTCACAAAAACTGTTCTTAGTTGGTTTTATTAACACCGAGTTAGTTCACCCCGAGTTAACCCTGAGCGACAAGACTTTAAAAAGCATCATCAATGGATCCTAGAAACAACGAGTCACCATGACAACCGCTTGAAAAAAAGGTCTCCGTTCTTTCCTCGCTGGAATTAGACGTTCTAATGCTGACGTACGGTGATTAAACAACGTATTAGGTATCATTAGTATTAAAATATATAAGTATTAATATATATATCAGGTTCACACTGAAAATTAAACATTTGTGGAGGATCATTTTTTCCCTTCCTCACTATGAGAATAAACTTGAAATGTCAAGAATAAAGTGGAAATAAAGTCTCTTCAAAGTACGAATATTTTATTTATTTTAATGTTGTGTTTATGTGCTAAAAGGGAAATAATGTCCTTTTTGCTGAAGCCTCTAAAGTACAAGATCACTAATTCATCCACACATTGTGTTTTATAGAGTGAAGCTGCTTCACATTAATCTGAAAGACTTAATGTCAACTTTTTTTACTTTATTCTCAAAACTCTACTTTGACTTCATTCTTCACATTTCAAGTTTATTTTCAAAGCGGAGGGGAGAAAAAATTAATCCTTGTTTTTCGTCCTAAAACTCTGTCGTAGCGATTATGAACATTTTCAGGGAAAATAATAGTAACCGGAGAGACAGGCAGCGTGGGAGAGTAAATGTGTAAGTTTTTATATTGTATTTATGCAAAACAGCAGCACATTTAATTATCATGCAGGTTAAAATGGTGTTCATATGAAAAATGCATGTTCACAAAACCTGCTGCCGACCATGTTAGTTTCAGAGACCCTGTTACCATAGCAACGGACTCAGAGTTAAACTTAACCTTCTTGTGAAACAGGCTAAACTTTACCCCGATACTCGGGGTTGTTTCAACCCTCTTCCTGAAACAGGAATCCCTGAGTTGCCTCATTTCAACGTTAACTAACTCTGAGTTTTCAATAAACCTGCTTTGTGAAACGAACCAGGATTAAGAAACAGTCACGTTACTCAGTTTCTCAGTAGTTCAGGAAAGACTAAACACAGCTGTGATATTTTCTCTTTTTCACGCTTGTTTCTTTATCGTTCTTCCTGCTTTACGGAAATAGTTCACATATTCTAATGAGTTTTATTAATTGGAAATGATTTATATTTTCATTGTCTTAATAGGCTGAGATTGGCTGGTATACACAGAAACAAGGTCTTACAGCGACCTGCAAATACACTCACCTTTTCCCCTCTTATGTGTGTGTGTGTGTGTGTGACAGCTACTAATTTCAAGTGGCTGGTTTTGTTCATTTATTTGTTTCAGATTACATTCATTATATATTTTTTAAAATATTATTAATGTATTTTTATATATAAAATCCTTCCAAACAATGTATTCATTATTTGCATTTATTGAGGTAATTTCCCATTTCATCCAGATTTAAGTACTGTTTTTTTATTTGGGCACATCTTTCTCTGTTCAATGAACTTCTCATTTAACAGCAGTTTCCATGCTGCCGCCTTCCCACAAGATGTGCATGTCACTAGAACAACTCTGATGCTGGCTGATAAGGCCGGGCCAGCATTCGATCTGCACTGGCGCTGGACACAGGATGACTGGAAATGGAAAAAAAAAACAAAACAAAAAACTCAAAACTTTCCCCAAACTGACCACAAAGTCAAAAACACTAAATTGTCCAAAATATTCTTAATGTGGTAAAGTAAGCTGGAGCCTGGAAAATGTGAGTGTTATGCAAGGAAAAGGCTTTTTTTCTGGACTGAGCATGTCCTCGTGTGCATGTTAGACATTTACCAAAACAAAAACACGACACACACCAAATTAGTTCTGAGGCTGCAGGATTCGAATAGTTCAGAGAGGAAGAGAAGAGTCTTGCCTTCGCATTTCAGCATAGAGCCTTTCACAAAACGCAAATGTCTGGGTTTCTGCAAGTACTGGTTACATCACGTACATTTGCATGTTGGTATCTTTTCTTATTCTTTTTTCATTTATATGGAGCAGAGAGTTAAATAAAATAAAATGAGCAGAAAGAGCTTTTGCAGAAACATTTCCAGAGTGGCAGAACTTTGCCTAATGTTCATGCCTTCCACAGAATGTGGCAAATCTCTGCATGTGCTGTAATTGACCCACATATTCAGCATAACTTCAGCTACTCAGAACATTTACACACAAACTGTGTGTCATTCCAGTCAGGTTTTAAATACAGTTACAGAAATACAGAAATTTGATGCAAATACAGAAAGGTGATGCATAAACAAAAATGTGATGCAAAATAGAAATGTGATGCAAAAATGGAAACGCAATGCATAAACAGAATTGTGATGCAAAAAACAGAAATGTGATGCAAAAACAGTAATGCAATGCAAAAACAGAAAGGTGATGCAATTACAGAAATGTGATGCAAAAACAGTTATGCAATGCAAAAACAGAAATGTGATGCAAAAACAGAAATGTGATGCAAAAACAGAAATGTGATGTAAAAACAGAAATGCAATGCAAAAACAAAAATGTGATGCAAAAACAGTAATGCAATGCAAAAACAGAAACGTGATGCAAATACAGAAATGCAATGCAAATACAGAAAGGTGATGCAAAAACAGAAATGTGATGCAAAAACAGAAATGTGATGCAAAAACAGTAATGCAATGCAAAAACAGAAAGGTGATGCAACTACAGAAATGTGATGCAAAAACAGAAATGCAATGCAAAAACAGAAACGTGATGCAAATACAGAAAGGTGGTGCAAAAACAGTAATGCAATGCAAAAACAGAAAGGTGATGCAAATACAGAAATGTGATGTAAAAACAGAAAGGTGATGCAAAAACAGTAATGCAATGCAAAAACAGAAACGTGATGCAAAAACAGAAATGCAATGCAAAAACAAAAATGTGATGCAAAAACAGAAAGGTGGTGCAAAAACAGTAATGCAATGCAAAAACAGAAAGGTGATGCAAATACAGAAATGTGATGTAAAAACAGAAAGGTGATGCAAAAACAG
>JBAMHX010000014.1:4839421-4849817 GCA_037177515.1 Pseudomugil tenellus | reverse complement strand
CACACACACACACACACACACACACACACACACACACACACACACACACACACACACACACACACACACACACTTGCCTTTACGTCAAACTGAACGTAACCTGGATCGTGTACATTTGAACTCGGGTCACATCCGGCTCAAACTAGTTTCTAACTAGCTGATTTCCAGTTCCAGGTACCTGAACATGTCAGACACACATATCACACAAATAAATAAATGATCTGATGAAAAGCTGCCACCTGTATGAGGAGAAGCAGGGAGAATACATTATAGCAGCAGGTTTTCACCTTCACACACACGTGCACGGTCTATGTGTGCACGTGGTTGGTTTGGTGCATCAGCTGGAAGACAAACATGTGAGTTTAGTTTGGTTTGATACCTGGGAAGTCAGATGTATTTTTTGGCATGAATATTATCAGTGAAAAGTTTTCTTGAGAGCTAAGAAGATGCGAAACAGGACAGCAAGAGAACCAATAGCGAGTCGCTCTAACTGACACGAGCCCTAAAGGCTGAAATGAAAACTAACGGAGGAAAAGAGTTGAGATGGAGCCTCAGAGAAGAAACTTAATGGAAGCAAAATAAGCACAAAATAAAAGAAAACAAATGAAAAATAAGGCAAAGATGATAAAAAAGGACTAAGCGACAGAAAAGCATAAAACACGTTTCCAAACTGGCCTGATACGTACATTCTCACTGATGCATGATAATAAGAGGAAGCTAAACTGATTAAATAAAATTAAATACAGATAATTTCAGCTAATCAATTTAAATTATTTAAATAAATTAAACAAAAATAATAAAATATATGTATAATAAATAAGATTATTATTAATAAATATTTTATTATTAAATTAATCTAATAAAACTAAATAAAATGATATAACAAAAAAGAATTCAAATTAAATTAAAATGAAAAAATGTTAAACAAATAGAAGAGAAAAGAAAAAAACTTAAAACTACCAACAAAATATAAAAATATCAAATAATTTAAATGAAATTCAATCAAACAGACATTAAGTTAATATAAAGATCTGTTTCAGTTATTTACTTTTATTTAACTCAATATATTAAATCATTAAAATAAAATGATTCTAAATAAGCAATAAAATAACCAAGAATACAATAAAATTCTCCAAATGAAATTAAATACAGAAACATTCAGTGAAAATAAAATAAACTGTTCTAGAGAAACAAAACCCATAAAAAAAAAATCAAACATAAAAGGTGAAACAATAATATTACAAAACTGGGCCAGAAGTATGGAGTTCAGCCCTGAACTGGTTCTAAACTGGACATCATTTTAATTTCTACAAGCCTGAAAGCAGCGTCGAGCTTCAGGATTATTTATTTCCAATAAGCTACGCTTACATCTGCTGATCCTGCAGGTTCTGATTTTCACCCGGTTCCGCAGCATCAGTGTGAAACAAGCTGGCTTCATTATGATCAACAGCTGGATCAACACACACTTTTTAATACTCAACTAAAATCTGCACAAAATGTCACAATAGTTCAGCTAAACTCAGCCACAGAATACTAAAGTTAGATGAGCAGATGTGTCAGAAACTTTACTGTGTGTGTGTTTGTATTACGCAAAGCTAAATAACGTACGGAAGGCACAGACGAGGCCGTCAGCGCCGGCTCTCGTTAGCGCCGGCTCTCGTTAGCGTCGGCTCTCGTTAGCGCCGGTCATACTCGGCACAATCACAGCTCGTAACACACCTGCCAATATATCTGCTTGGCAGCGTGTTTGATGCCTTCACACCCACTCAGAGAAGCAACGAGCTGCTAAAAATGGAGAAAACAGGTGACAAGATGACTGGCAGGAGAAAAGTAAGAGTTTGAAACGAGCTGGAGAACAAAAGGAGACGCCGACAAGCAGATGGGAGGAGATGAATAAGGAGAGCGAACATGGAGTCCCGAGGAGACGACAAACTCTTTAAAGCTCTGTCAGGGGGGGCGACAGAGCGCCATCATTTCACAAAGCTTTTCACGCAAACACAGGAATAACTAATAACTAATAACTAATGATCCTTTCATATGTGAGATGATTTAAACCTAAAGAAACATTCGACGCTTTAAGTCCTTTTTTTTGCTGTCAGGAGTTTTGTGGAGCTTAAAGCAGCTCAGGGTGTAGATGCTACAAAGCTCCTTACCTGCGCCGCCTCCCAGCCCCACTGCCTGTATTTGGGGTCGTGGGTGAACCTCCACATGTACCAGTACGTCTCGATGACCTCTGGACGCAGGATGTAGTATTTCTCGTTCTGCCGGACGGCCACCGCCTCCAGCCCGCTGTCGAACTTGAAGGCCTCTGGGCCGAGCTTCAACACTTGGGGGAGGGAATGACAAGTGGGGAAAATAAGAAGATGGGGGGAGAAAAGAGGTGAAGAAAGGGAGGGATCAAGAGGTCAGGGTGAGGTGTGATGGACGAGTAAACAGATGTTTAACACATACAGAAGAGAAACATTTCGCTTCGTCTTAATGGTTCTGTTGGTGATTCAGGGTGTGTGTGTGTGTGTGTGTGTGTGTGTGTGTGTGTGTGTGTGTGTGTGTGTGTGTGTGTGTGTGTGTGTGTGTAATTACCATTTAAACACACTGATTTCACTCCCTTTGCATCTTTTACAAGGTGTGTTTTTTCCAGTTACTGTGGTAAGTATTACCACAAATTACTACAAAGTCCAAATGCAGAAATGCTGAGAAGCAGAGCGTGTATGTGTGTGTGTGTCTCGCTCTCTCTCTCACACACACACACACACACACACATCCACAGGTGGACACACACAAATTGCTCATTACTGCTCATTAACTAGCAGGCCACCATCAGTTGCCCAGACTGTGGTTAGAAAATTCCCAGTTCGCTCCTTCCTGTTTTACTTTCCTCCTCCATCTTCATTTGTTGCCACGGCAACCACTCCTCTTTGTCAGAGCAACCTCGCAATTTAAGACGGGACACACGTGCACACACACACTGATTCAACCATGATGTGCAATGTTTCTTTTTGCTCAAACAGAGCACCACGTCTGAAATGAGTCTACAGCAGAGGTCCTCGACCACCGGGCCGGTACCGTCGTCTCCCACGTAGCACACTGGTATTTCTAGTGTTGACACTTTAACAGCAGAAATCTCCAGTTGCCGTCCTTGGGGCCATTTTCTGCAGGTATCCAATGTTTCCCGACTAAAACAACCTTGATGCTAATTAAGTTAATAAAGTATTTATTATTATTATTATTAATGAAAGTGATCTCCACAGCTTGTAAAGTCCTGCACTAGTCTGTTAAGTTTGAATCAGATGCGATGCTGCAGGGATAAAACTTTCCAGACTAAAATCATAACTGAATTTAGTGAACCCTTATTTCAGGGCAAATGCAACTGAACTCTGAAGCAACCCTGTGCACGCTGCTGCAACACAACGGTCCTGATAAACTCGCAGACGTCTGTTAAAAAGTTGTTTTTATCTCAATTTTCTGATTTCCTGAACTATTCCAGCTCAACTTTGGACTGTTTTGGCATTTATTTTAATTTATTTATTTACAAGACGTGTGTTTTATTCTGTGTTAGATAAATCTGTCTGCTCTGTGCTCAGATCTCTGTTCTTGGGGGTAAAAACGTATCTAAGCATTGTTTCTAAAACGCTTCATGTTTGTTTAATCTGAACACTAAATTTTCCTCCAGAGGATTTTTTTTCATCCACACGATCCTCACTGATAATAAACCCAATTAAATAATAAGCCAAATAAACTCTAGAAATAATATACAAACAAACATTATTAAACACAATAGACATAGATGATGTATGCTTTTTATGTCCTGATCAGATAATGTTTATTAACCTTTAGATGATTTTATAACCAAGAAAATGATTGAAACATTAATATTCACTGGTGTTTGGAAAATAAAGATTTATTAAAATAAAGTTTTATTTAAAATGTATGTGCTAATAACAGTTAATAATGCAGTGGTGATAAAGTGGTATAAACTTGTAAATAGTAATAAGATCTAATTTAGACACTATATCTAAACCAAGGCAAGTTTATTTCCACTCATTTTAAATAAGTCACTGAAAAATGTTCTTTTCCTAACAGTACAGCAGGCAGTTAAAGGGTTAATGTGAAGATATGCCTCTGCATGCTGGTGCGACGACACGATTTAAATAAAGTTCATATTCATTTTGGCCGATGCACATTTATACGCACAGTATCAGTAACATCCCCTCCAATTACATATTAGCAGCTCAATGTGGATTTACTGAAACATCCTCTCAGCATTTCTTAAAAAGCTGCTTCTTACATATATAATTAATTAAAATTGATCTCCAATCTGTTATGAATGAATTCTGTTGTTCAGTCAGTAACAAAGCCGTTTCCATGTCATCACACATAAAATATCTCCAGTCGGTAATGATCACTGACAGGAAGTTAAGAGGTCTCTGCGTCTCAGCTGAACTGTCAGCAACACTGACAGAATGAATCTAACTGGGAGTAGATGTGTTCTGGTCTGGTTTTGTTCCCATTGACTCAAAGACAAACCAGATTAGTGCGTATTAAAATCAAAGCACTGCAACTGATTGATGGTGCAGATATTACTACCGACGAACGTGTTCAGTTGTTTTATAATCTGCTTGTTTATTTCAATTCGGTCCTATGAAGGCTGCAATTCAGCAGGTTTTCAATGCATCCCTGCTCCAACACAACATGGAAAACCTGATTGCAGAATTCCTACGACTGAATTAAGAACGGCTGCAAAGCTGTTCTGTGCTGTTTTATTGTGTTGCGTTTTCCTCGATGGTTTAGCTTGTTGCCACAGTAACGCAACATCCCAAGTTTCCCCCACAGCGGTTGCATTTGCAGCATTCGCCCTCCTCACCTGTCCTGTCGTAGGACTCATGGCAGGTGTGTGCGATCTCGGCTCCGAGCTGTAAGTAGTGTCCGGCCTTGTCGTCCGGCGAGCCGTCGGCACCCAGTGCAAACATGCCGCCGGCGAAGCAGGCCAGGTGCCCCATCTTCCTCTCCAGGTGGCCGTTCTTCCACTCACCGATGAACGTCAGGCCGCTGTTGGATTTGCGTATGAGGTGGCGTTCTATGGCCTGAAGAGATGCGGATGGTGGTGAAAACAAGGCTTTCATGCATTTAACGCTTATCACACAGTTGCTCCAACAGCGGAAATAAAGACGCATGCTTTCAGGAAGTTGCATGCTAGCAGTAGCTAGCAGATGGAATATTTATGTGGAAATTGGGATATTTAAGGTAAATTCAGTGTGGTGACATAATTTGAGCAGGTGAGGAGGGGTCAAACACCCCCCTCTTCCCACTGCAGCATCTGCTCAGCTCAATCTGACACTTAATGATCAACCGACTCCTTCATCATTCACAGTCCATTAAAATTCATCATCTGCCAAAAATTTTCCTTCCTTTATTTCCTTCGTCCTGCATGTTTAATATGAGAAAACAGCAGATTAAACTATTGTGTGTTTGCATTTCATAACTGTCGCTGTGAAGCTCTGAATGTGCTTTACCTCGATGGCATCATCGTAGGTCTTGCGAGCTTCTGTGTCGGTCTTGTCGGACATGAGCCACGCCTTCAGCAGATACTCATAAAAACTGTCTCCTAGTCCTCCAACTGAGGTGTGATCTGCAGGAACAGAAAGGAAATTAAAAAAAAAGAGACAACCAAAGTGAATGCTTCATTTTGCAGCTTTGTGCAGGCTGGCATTTAAACCACCTATGTTTCTTCCTCTCTGGTCCTGCTTTGCTTATCCGCTCCCCGATGTGCTCACATTTCGCCATCCCCCAGTCGTCCCCAAAGTTCACACAGCTTTCTTCGCTGTCCTAATTTTCAGCCAAACTCAAACCAAAGAGTGAAGATGTGACGCTGCCATCACACCACAGAACGTAACTTCCCTGGAGGGCATTTGTGTGCACTTTTACACCAGCACGGTGCATTTCAGAGGAAATTTCAGTGGCTTATGAAAAATCTTCAACCACAATTTTATATCAAGTAGAAATTAGATGAAAGTTACATTTTTTCTTGCATTCATTTTTTTTATTTGCAGATGTAAAAAGATAAATAAGCTCATTCTAAGCCCTCACCGGGCCAACGGATAAAACCATATCTCTGACTTCTGAAGCTCTGGGGAATCACTTCTGACACCTGAGCGGATGCTCAAAGACGTTCTGGTTTGTGTTTGACTGACATGCCTGCAGGTAGCTGGAAGTGTATGCAAAGACAGGCAGCAGGAGAGAGAAGCGAAACAAGATGACCTGAAAGACATGAAGGAGGAAGAGCAGACACTTGTGTTCATGTATGGAATTGACATTAAGGTGCTGGAGGTTGTCAATCCACAAAGAAAGCTACAGCTAGCAGCCAAGCAGGAGGGTGCAAGTTTATGAAGCTAACTAATAAATATGATTAAACCATTTAAACGCTAGAATCTAGAAGCACCCATGAATGCAGAGTTAAAAAAGACCGGAAATACCTCTTTGATATGAACAAGTTTGTAATTTCCACTTTTATCGTAGCAGATATCTCTCTCTTTTAAGATAAGCATGAGGTCAGGAGGTGTTGGTACATGCAGAAATCATGTAGATGTTACCTGCCAGTTAAAAGACAGACAGGAGGGAAATTTTCTCCCTGCATCATTCAATCCATCAAACGGGAGAATGCTGGGACCCACCAGCAGCACGACCCTGGGAAGGAACAGCAGCACGGCGCTGGGACGCACCGGCAGCACGGCGCTAGGACGCGACGCATCAGCAGCACGGCGTTGGGACGCGACGCACCGGCAGCACGGCGCGTATATAACCGTTAGCCAGATATATAAATGATTCATTCGGGATGGGAGGCTGAATCAAAGTCCAGATTCCACGCAATCTGTTGGTTTTCCTTAACCAGGCTAATTATTTTGAATTGGCTCAAACGTGTCTGTAACGTGGCTGAGATGACGTCGTTGTGAAAAGGAGGTTTATAAATAAAGCTGAATTGAATTGGTTATGATGGGTAGAACATGTGAATTTTTTTGCTTATGCTATGTTCCAGCTCCAACGTTGGTGTCGGAGAAGTTTCTGTTTCCAAGCAGGAGGCATGTATAAGGATATTCAACTGGGTAGAATGATAAATTCCCTCTAAACTGATGTTATCTTTAAGCCAGCATAGGAATCCTGGGAATTACTGGCGATAAGTGTAGATGGATGCTGCAATAACAAACAAATACTCTGAAATCCATCAAAACGTCTCATCTGTTGATGATATCAAATGTCTGAAAACTGTAAATAGTTATGGCAAAGTGGGATTTATGAGGATTACTCATCCTGACACCAGCAAATCCTTGTCAAGGTCTGTGTGGTAAAAAATATGCTTTAATTCTGTCTGTTCTGCAGTGAAATATCACCTCCTGTGTTGCTGGGGCAGATTTACTGCCCCTGCCAGTGGATGTTGTGTGGAAATGATCTCAAACCACAAGGAGAGGATCTCTTTCCTCACTGGGATCTTTTTGGGCGGTTGATGCTCATTTTCAGAGATTTTATTTATATTTATTCCTAATCTGTTTATTTCTTGCTGGTTTTCTGAATCCGTGCAGAGCATCAAGATGGAATCGAGAAGTTTCGAGTAAAGTAGTCATTCCCAACACCTCCTCCTCCTCCACTTCCCACCTTTAAGCTCACATTTACCTCCATTTAACTTTATGCTTTTTATTTAACTGCATTTGGGATGCAGTGAATGAAACAGATAATAGGTATAATAAGTGTAATTGTGTAATAATTGGTGTAAAATCACTCTTATGGACCAATGAAGGCTTTCACAAATGAGATGTAAGTTTATGTGCATTTTATTTGCACTGCTTACTGTTTCATTCTGCGCTTGTCTTAATTCCTGAACAGAGATCTGATGATCTGGCAGAGGAGCTCCGAGTCTGGATGCTGCGTTCATGTACTCCATTATTCACATAAGATGTTACAAACAAACCGTCAAATGCAAAGTCTGTTCAGCTGTTCAAACCTCGTTGGGTCAGGCTCTCTATGATTAAAAGATTAAATCCTATTAAGACCAACTATAAAAGATGCAATTATACTGATTACAATTAATCCCAACGTACTGAGGGCAAACAAGTTGGCAGAAAAACAGGATTTTTCAGCTGCAAAGCTCCACCTGGTGTGAAAATGTTGAACAGGGCAAGTATGATGTGTTGTCAGGATGCATCCTGAGGCCGTGACCTTTCACTTGCACTTGATTTGAGGTCAATGAGACAAATAGTTCCAGAGATATAGCCAAAAATATTATTTTCAAGCTTGTTCTTTAGGCAGACAGAAATAAAAAACATCTTGAGATGAAGGCAGGATTTCAAGCAAACGCTGAATGTGAGAAAGAGCAGATTAAAGTGGGTTGAATGTAAGCTGGAGCTACTACTGCAGCCTGAAACCCTGCAGACATTCATCAAGGAGTGGCGTTACCATCGCTGGTTTGTCAAACTAGACAAAAAAAACCTGCTGCTGCAAAGCCATTTGCCTAAATGATGTTTAAATGCTTTCCAATTGCACTCAAAAGCCAGATGTTAGATATCAGAGAGATGTTAGTGGGCGAAAAAGTACTTTAAAGTAAGACAGAAGAGTGCGGTAACAAGGCTGTCTGTTTCTATAGTACATCATTAAGACAGAAGAAGCTCAAGAGCCTCATCAGCGTTGGTGTAAGTACAGTCTGCAGACCAGCAATCTGCAAGAAACATACTGACACTCAACAAGGACACACTGGTGAGGCTCCCACTTTAAATGTAGATGAACACAAGACTTTCCAAGAGGTAAAAGCAACTTTTAATTGTTGTTTACTTGTACTGCAAGCTGATCAGCAGCAAAGAGATTGTGGATGGTGGTTTATGTTAATGCATGTTGATGAAAGCTCATATTACTGGTGTGAAACAACCCACTGCCTCTCTCCAGTCTGAAGTGCAATCTAAATGGTTCTGTAATGGATTTAAATGGCTGTGATGCGTGTCTGTTTGACTCGGTCTCACTGACAGGTGGTAAAAACATGAAAATAACAGACATCTCTTTGTTTTATTATCTGGAAATAGACTTTGAATGAGGTGTAATTTTCTGCTTCTGGAGTTAAGGAATGATAATTACAGTATCACAACAACACCGAGAGGATTGCTGCTCCGTTACCGACGTGTGGGTTGCTGATAGAAAACATCTTTAAGAAGATGAAAGATCCAGTCTCAACAGCTGTGTGGTCAAAATCTTTTATCTGAACATTGATTACATACGATGCAGCACTGTTGGTTCTGGTCGGCCTACATTAGCCCTTAATGGGACAGTGGACATCAGTGGTCAAAATTCTTCCAATGGCTTCAGGTGCAGCAATGACTGCAATCAAGAAACTACGTCCAAATTCTGTCCATGGGTACCGTCTCTTTCCATGTGACTTTTAAGGTGTGACTTATCCAAAGTGATGCTCTGGGACAGCGGTTCTAAACCTGGGGTTTGGATCTTCCAAAGAGTAGAGCGGGTCTCAGAAGCTTTGAAAATTCAGAGTTACTGGGATTGAGTTCACACCTTTCCCTTCTCAAACAGAGAAATATGTATATTAATTATATCCCAGAATGAATATTTTGGCCATGACAGCAGAGCGTCCGCAGAAGATCCTTAATGCTAACGCTTTGACTTGAACAATATTCAATGTAGAGTTTTCATGTTGTGCATATGCAGAGATATCAGAGGATGAAATTATTTGATTCTGGCCACAAGGGGGCGCTCAAACCTGAAAATTGTGTTGGCTAAATCTCTGAAACTCAATCATGTGAAAATCAAAGGTCATGACCTGAAGATGTGTCACATGATAACGTTTCTATATTTGTATATGTATTCAAGGCCTCCAACGGCATCATTTCTGGTTTAACTATGGCTTTATTAAAGAACAGGGCTCAACCAGGAAATATTGATGGTGAGAATCAGACTTTGGAAAGCATGAAAACACAGATGCAGCACAGGGTGGGGCAGGGGGTCCATGGCTTTTACTATATGCATGAAGGGGGTCCATGGCTTTTACTATATGCATGAAGGGGGTCCATGGCTTTTACTATATGCATGAAGGGGGTCCATGGCTTTTACTATATGCATGAAGGGGGTCCATGGCTTTTACTATATGCATGAAGGGGGTCCATGGCTTTTACTATATGCATGAAGGGGGTCCATGGCTTTTACTATATGCATGAAGGGGGTCCATGGCTTTTACTATATACATGAAGGGGGTCCATGGCTTTTACTATATGCATGAAGGGGGTCCATGGCTTTTACTATATAAATGAAGGGGGTCCATGGCTTTTACTATATGCATGAAGGGGGTCCATGGCTTTTACTATATGCATGAAGGGGGTCCATGGCTTTTACTATATGCATGAAGGGGGTCCAT
>JBAMHX010000014.1:4791989-4804608 GCA_037177515.1 Pseudomugil tenellus | reverse complement strand
ACACACACACACACACACACACACACACACACACACACACACACACACACACACACACACACACACACACAGCAGCAGTTAAGTTCAGTGCAACACTCATGCTCGCACAGTCGACTGATAAACTTGACTAAGACTGATGTCTTTCATCTCCTAAATGGAAATCCAGACTATGGCCTGGTTCCAACCTCAGAGCTGCGACTAGAGAGACTTGGTACGGCTGAACAAACCTTTGATATTCACAGGAACTGAGCTTAATAATGTTTTGCTAAAAACGATGCTGGCAGACCACTTGAGGCCTGAAGTTTGCTCCCTACGAGCTGCAGGAATAAGAAGCCGGAGCAAAGCGTCAGAGTGATGACATGACCACACTGCTGAGATTCATCCTAAGCTGGCTAATGCAGGAATAAAGCAGAGCGACACACCTCCCTCCTCCTCCGTCATGTTAACAGGAGTCTCATCCTCCCGTCTCCTCCCTCTCCATCCTGTAATCTGTCCACTCCCTCCTGGGTAACTGAAGTGGTTCTTCTCCTGCCTTTGATTCTCATTACTCAACACTGTTTTTTCTCCTCACTGCCTCCTCTTGGTGTCTGCGTTACTGCATTTGTTTTACAATCAGTAACTCATGTTTTCATAAGGCAGGAATTTCAAGACAGACTTTATTGTAATGCCAATGTGTTTTTTAGCATAGTCATTCATACTGATTACATGAACCATAATGCTTTTTTCCTCTTTGCTTTTTTATTTAAAAAATGCAAGTGAATTGCATTAATAAGTGAACTTATTTTAGTATTTTAAACACATGTAATAACTTTTCAAAGCGTGTTTTAAAAAAACATCATTTCCATTTAACAGCTCATCTAGCAGCTCTATCTGCATTTTTTCCTTCCCCTCCTTACATCTGGCTGTGCACCCATAATGTCTTCCTCTGAACCTAATGCACTCTGTCTCTTTTCATTTTCCACTCAGTCATCTTCCAATTCATGAGAACCATTAAACTAATCCAGACTCATTTTGTCTCACTGAAGAGGTCTGATTTACAAGACATTTTTAATTTTGCTGAAGCTTCACAGCCAGTCTCCTTGACCTTTAGCTCCCAACTTCTGCAGCGAGAGTCAAACTAACTCCTTATTCACAGACTTGTGGCCCAAATCAAATCTGAAATACATTTTAGATCTAACACAACCTCTAGGCTCATTTATTTTACACTGTCATTACGGATACATCTCCATAAATCTGCTGGAAAATACACAACTGTTGATTGTTAATCATAATTTACTGTTTAAGCGTTTGTTTGTTTTTTTATCCCAATTTTATTCTAATTCACCAAGTTTTGCCTAAATACACTGAATTAAAATGAAAAGAAACCTAGCAAAGAAAAGAAAACTTTTTATTTTTGGTTATTAATTTATCTTATAACACAAAAAAGCTGCTTGAGGGGGAGTGTTTTCAGTGCTTCACCACTAAACATGCAAGATGGAAAAAGTACAGGAGGGACAATAAGTAAAAATGTTTCACTTCTGGATTGGAGGGGCTAAAATAATTGTGTTTTTACAGGTTTGATATCCCTGACTTAAATAAAAACGATTGACAAAGCCTCCGTCACCTAAACCAAAGGTTTCTGAAGAGCTGACGGGATGTTTATTGGCGGGTTCCCACAGCTGCCATCTTGACAGCTACAAGTGTACAGTCACTTCCGCAAAATACAAAAATGAGTAGAGGTAGAGCTCAGAGGGGGTTAGTGATGGGAGTGAATGCTTTAGAGCTATCAAACACAGAGTTGCCTGCTGCTAACGCTAACAGAGGCAGGCAGGTAAAGCTAAGCGCATTGTTAGCTAGCTAAAAACCGCAGCTGTGCTAAACTCTGCTTTCTTGGTGGCAGTTACCTGTCACCGCTAATACGCCCAATTTCAATATCAGATAACATCTAAATGAATAAATCAATGACATTTTATGGGAACTGAACCTTTTTGGAGTCCCTGTCCATAAGGGGGAAACAACTATTTTTGGTTCTTTCGCGTAGCCTTTTTTAACCCAGATTACCGCTTGCAGTAAAGTCATAACATACACTCCTAGTACAGGCCACAGATTCATTTCACTATAAATCCTGCTTCATTTAAATATTTCTGAAACTGAAAAACAGTCTGCTATAAACAACTCTCGTCTGTTAAGAGTTACGGAAATGAAACACAAGCAAAACCTACTAAGGTTAAAAACATTTCCCTTTTCCTTCAGAGGTATAACGGAAAATGTTTGTTTGGAATCCTGTAATCATTCTGTCTCCTTACAATGTTTGATTTATCCAAACTATAGTCCTTCTATATTCCTTTGCTCTTGTTTTATCCCCATCTCACCTCCATTTCTGCTGCTCTTTAAGCTCCACTTCTCCACACCAAATTCTTTCTCCATCCTCAATCTCAGCCCACCTCCATCTCATTCACTCCCTCCACTCCGCTCGGCAAAGTGAGGTCCTGAGGTTAATTAACCCTCCAAGTGTCAGACTGTTAGAGCCGCTGCGCCTACCTGCTGGCTGCCCTGTGATCGCCCCAACAGGGAGACTAACAAGCCTGGAAAGCAGATGCTGATGCCGGCAGAAAGTACGGACAGGCAATGGAGGGAAAAGCAAAGAGATGGCATGATGAAATGTGAACGGAAAGATGTGAAGCAAGATCTGTAGAAATAGGAACAAAAGATGGAGGAAGAAGAAAGGGAGTGAGAGCGATGCATGGCCGGTGACCTGAGAGTTGACAGGAAGCCTTGTTAGGTCTTAATAAGATGTGAAGAACAGACAAAGATCAGGAAAGAAAGAAAAGGCAAATAAAAAAGTCCCTGATAAGACAGAAAGGGGGAGGAGGGGCAGGAGAAGGGGATTGTGGGAGAAAATAAATGCAAAGGATTGCACCGCTGGTATGTAGGACCAATAGAAACGATGGACAGAGGAGACAACTGTTACAAATGATGTTGGGGGGGTGAAGACAAACCAAAGCCAAAGACATAGAGATTATAAAAGAAATGTAAAGAAGGAAAATATAATAAAATAGGTAAAATTTGATTAGAAACAGGGTATACAAGGACAGCAGTTTAATTACAAACACATAATAAAAGGAGGTGACTGACAAGTGAAAAGGAGGAAAAGGAGGAAGGTAAGATAAGGAAATAACCGAGCTGAGCTCTACAAGGATTGATAATAAACCAACATGATGGAAAAACGCAGAAGCAGATCAAATGTAAAAACATGATGTTAAGTCTTTCAGCATCATTTACTGGAAGTTTTCTGACACTGGCTTCAGAAATGATTCTGTTCAATCCCAGGACAAAAGGTAGAAAATCATCTATTTCAGGGCTGCGGGAGGGCTAGACGCCATCCCAGCAGCTATCAGGCGAGAGGCGGGGTGCAACCGGGATGGTTAAACAGTCCATCACAGGACGATTTGAAAAAGCAAAACAAACGATGGTGCGCTCATTCTCGTCCGTACGGACCAGACAGGATCAGCTGGTGGAGCAACGCAGGCTAACCAACAAAAATATATCATGAATGTTCGCTGCGTCTTCCTGACATGATTATTACATCCAGATGTGTTAGATATGATTTTATTCCTGGATGATTTGTTCCAGATAAATGGGGTGAATATGGATGTAAATATCTCGTATATATTTATATCCCCGAACACAGAGTATCGGGGATTTTATGGTTTCGCCTCGACCACCACCGGATATCCATCATGTGAGCATGATAACTCAAACAATTTTTACTATTTGATTTTCATACTCAGTATAACCGTTTAGGTCCCCGAGCGGACGACTAGGGTCGAATTTCACGATTTAGGGATTTCTGGGTTGCCCACCAGGTGGAGTTTTATGCAGAAAAATCATACTTTTGGCTTCATTTCTTAAACTATTTGTCCGATTCACCTCAAATCAAGTTCAAATAAAACGTCATGACTTCGGGACCGATCATAACATCATACCTGCATTGTTCAATATTTTCACACCAAGTGGAGCTTTGTAGCTGAAAAATCACTGTTTTGATCATTTCTTTGTAACTATGCATTAAATTTACCTCAATTCTAGTGCAAATAAAATGTCATGACCTCAGGAAACATCTGGGAATTACACCATACCTTCCTGGTTCAAATTTTAATTAGTTAATTATTTAAGGCTTTCTTCATTATTGAGTTCGGTGAGGCTGAATAAATAAATACGATGGATGACTTGTTACTATAGTTACAGGGTATTACATGTGCAGCTTTATATTATTGTGTCGCATCTATCGGAGGATTGGGAACGTTTGGGGATATATAGGCCTTGTTTATCCTCGTTTATGTTTCTGAATCAGAAAATCCAAAAATATCTGAATTCTCTTCCACATATATCAGATGAATAAAAAGACAAGCGGATACACACCACACTGAAGTCCAGGTTCTGCTCAATCCACTCCTGGCCGTCCTTGAACTCCTCATGGAGACCCATGATGTACAGCGTGTCTAAAGCATCCACGATGGATGCTCCCAGCTGAGAATTACCTGCACAAGACAAACACAGGAAACCCCAAATTAGATTCCTTTGTTCAGTCACAGAGCAGAAAAACTCATCAGAGAGATGTTTATTTGCAGAATTAAAACTGGAAGTAGATGCAAATCCATCGGAGACAGTCCCACAGAGGGCCAGAGGAAAAATATGAGTGAAAGCAGAATTATGATGTTCAGAAATCTACAAAAAGATGAGTGAGAAAAGGGATTGAACACATTGAATACATTTCTAATAAGCTTTGATCAAATGATTTGTTATATCCATGAAAATATTCCGGTCATCCTTTAAAGTTTCCTCATTTCTGTCCGCTAAAGCGTGCACTGTTAGAATTCCCTCCTTATCTTGGACTCCGTTCAGAAAGGAGAGTGGCTGCTTCATGCAGAAGCTACGCTCTTATCATCACAGACAGAAGCTCTAAATCTCTCTATAAATACGCTGCAGTCAGGATGGCGTAGCTGATAGCAAGACGCCCCGGCTGCCTGCCGGATCTTAACAGATTGGTCCGACTGCTGAGCTCCTCTCCTGCACCACACGACCCCCCCATCTGTCACACCTACAGGTACGCTGGAGGCCGTTATGGCGCTGCGACGACACTGACGCCCGTCAAAAAACGATCACACCAGCGAAAGTGCTTATAAAGTTTAAAGCAGTAGCTCCTGAATGCAACGCTCTCCGTGCGTCCATGAGCAGCGATGAACCACCATACTGGTCCCCGTCAACCTTACAAGTCAAATAAAGGTACAGAAAAAAGAATAAAGGTGATGTTTTATTGCTCTTCTTTGGATAAAAGCATTTGCTTAAAGTTAAAACAAAAATGTCCTGTCTGGGTTGCCATAGCAACATGGTTTGGAAACATCAGACTTTGTACTCCAACAGATTTTGTCCCTGAATCAGAAGTCAAGGAAAAACTGTAACATAATGGACAAAATTATCTTTTTCAGCCTCTCCAGAAGTCTTTCCTGCTGGCTGAAATCAGTGAATTTGTGGCAGTTTTTGTTTAAAGCAACAACAAAAGTTGTGTTTGGTTAGTTTAATTCTGTCACAAAATCACCTGAAACCGATTTAATAGTATATAAAAAAAAGAAAATCTAGCTCTGATGTTGCAACACTTGTTACTGATAAAAGCACACTGGGAGAGTGTTGCACCATTTGGCAGAGCTCCTAAAGCTGCAACCCCTTTATTCACACAAGAAGCACAAAAAAGAAAAACATCTTACAGCATTTGCAGCAGATCTGGATGTTAAAAACTCCATCATGGTGATTTGCCTCATCGGTACTGGGAAAGTGGCCTGCATGGTGTTTGGTACTGGTTTGAGAGGGGAGATGCAACACGTGCACACGTTTGTAATTACACTGACGTGCACATGCTACAGGTGGCCCATTAAGCGGCCTGTAAGTCCGTTTTTGGAGTTCATTTTAGAATATTTACTCACAATTTTCATTTGATCGACATAAATTTGACATATAATCTCGGAATTATTTTGTGTTGCATTGCAATAACGCAGAAGCCTCCAACTTTGGTCCTCCAGAGCTACCGTCCTGCAGGTTTTAGTGTTTCCCCACTGCAACACACCTGAGACAAATAAATGGCTCATTCACAAGCAGATGCAGAAGATGACAAGTTGTTGGAGAACTTTTTGAATTTGAATCAGGTGTGTCATACCAGGGAAACAACAAAACATGCAAGATGGTAGCCTATGAGGACCAAAGTTGGAGACCTCTGCTCTGAAGACCAAAACGAGACTTTGGCTTTAAAAACCAAGAAAAAAACCTACAAATATTAGGTTAATTTTCCTTTAAATAAGATCAAATTTCTTGTTCTGTTGGCAGATAATTTATGTTATTTCAAGGAACATTAACCCGTGAAGAATTTCTAAAACAAGTAAAAAAAAAAAAAAAAAAAAAACAACTTAAAAAAACCCTACTAAGAAAGAATAATTATCTTATGGTTAAGAAAATAAGCATATGTGTCCTTGATTTGATATGTTTAATCTTAGTTAGATTTTAGTTTTTGCTGTGAAAATCGTTTCTTGCTAATTTTCAAGAACTTTTATTTGGCTAAAATGCTTCAACCTAAAGAAAATAATCTAAATACTTTAACCCCCTTAAATAATTTGATCTATTTGTGACAACTAAGATCCAAACAGCTGGTAATCCCCATCTCATCCCCATAGTTCCACTTCCAACCAAGTGAAAAAGATCTAAAGGTGAAGCTCTGACAAACCGAAGCTGTGTTTCAATAACTTTGAGAAATTCTGCAAACTCACAAATTTGGAAATAACCTTGTGGTCACACCTGAAGACTCTCCACTCCATCACTGCCTCCTCCTTCTCCGCAGCCATCTGTTTGTTCTCATTCATCACTGTCTGTCTGTGTTATTCCTAATCTTCCCCTGATCGCTCCATCCGAAGCCTGATGTGCCAACACTCCTCTGCCCTTCAACTGCATGTATTTTTCAGTCATCACCTCATACTGTTTAAGCATTCTGCCCTGAACAAAAAGACTCTTTTTCCCTGTTTATCTGCCTCACACATGCCTTTACCTGCCACCGGTTTTCTTATCGCTCCACCGAGAGTTTTTTAGTCCCTTTCTGTTGGTTCTCCCCGAACCTCTGGGCTAAATGGGTGCTTCTATAAGGTAGTTTTACGGCTGCCAGAGTCTGTTTATCTGAAACAAATTGGTCAGAATGAGCTTTATCTATTTGGGGTATTATCACCAAAGCCTCGTGCTTCTTATTTCTCCTTGAACTAAATTCAAACCATGTTGGCCAATGAAGCAGTTTGGTTAGAGCCAAGCTTTGGAGCTCAAAGCACAAAGCCGTTACTCAGGCTTCAATCTTCTGATCATGTACGCCAGAAGCTGTCTCCAAACAGGAGATGATCGACAGCGGAGGGATTCATGTCTGAGTCGGTCGCCTTTCATTCAGTGTAATACATATATTCTCTTGGATGTAAATAAAATGAGGGCAGGAGACTGTGTGGATGGTTTTGGTGTGCATGGGGGGAGTTTGTGTCCTTTCAGTCCCTCTTCATGCCCCTCTGCAATATTACACTGTTGCATGCCAAACTAAAAAGACTGAAAAAGTAATCAGAAACTCCTAAAAATGATTAAGATGGGAATACTATCCGGCTTTCTGATCCTCCGCTGTCGGAAAATAAAGACATCCACAATGAGATCTGAGCTCAAAATAACTGGGACATTAGTTTTTACACACACACACACACACACACCGCTGCTGATCCTGAGAAGTCATTTTTAATAATGCGTCACTCAGACACACACACATACACACACACACCTCTATTGTTGGATTTCAAACATGCACTTTAACGAGATCTGTCATTGGAATCACTTGATACCACTTTGTAGGAGGAAATGTGTCCATAAACACATTTCATAATCCCGGATGCAGCGTTTTTACATCCATAGTGTCAGCGCAGCCGTCAGGTTTCTGCCAAGGCAGCTTGTACCCAGAAATGCAAACAATGTCTGCAGGAGAAACAAAACAAAGCACCTGGAATTAACCAAGCAAACAGTTCTCTGTGGATAATTATCACATGGACCATTATGTTTCTGCTAACAAGTTATTAACTCTGAAAATGGGAATCTCTTTCTGGAAACGTGCTCAGAGAAAACTATTGAATGATCCCGTAAATGTTTGCTGAAATAAAACCGTATAAAAACAACAATAGAACTTAAGATATGCTGAATAGTGAAAAACATTTCCACATCCACTCATGACTGGTACTTAAATGTTGTGTAACCTTTATTTAACCACTAATCAGGAAAAAACGGCTTATGTTTGCTAAGGAGCATAAAGATTGGACTCTGGACCGGTTTGGTCCCATTAGTGTTGATTTAACCTGTGTGTGATGGCAGCGTCATGGTAAGAAGAGAGGAAGACCAAGTGATGCACCCATCATGTCCTGATGGAACAGCCGTATTACAACATGACAACACCAGGATTCATAGTAAAGGAGTGGTTTAGTGGTTTCACCTGTAATGTCATCAGTTATTATAAAAAAACGTTTTTGGAAAAACATGGACATCGCTTCTGTTCATCTGTATTCAGGCTGATCGTGAAGCAGTTAAAAGCATACACACCAACAGAACCAGTATGCTACAGTTTGGTGGAGGTCGGACTCCTCTGGGGGTCCAACGCCACACTTCAGCTTATTTTTGTAAAAAGCCAAGTGGCTCTAAATAAAGCCAAGTTAACTCCCCAGGCCAATTCAGTCCAGTCTGACTGCATGATAACTGGTTGGCAACTTATTTGGCAGAAAACTTGAACATCTGCCGTGTTCTGCTTTTAGCCTCAGAGAGCGACTGGTCTGACTGGGACGCTCAACAGGAGCTCCCTGGCTCAACTCCAGCCTGATTGGTTCCAGGCCTGGCGCCAAAGTCAAAGCTGTCAGCACCAGTTTAACAGGCAAGTCATTTGGTGGCATTCCCTCACAAAGACCCTGAAACTAACTGTGCCAGGTTTTGTTTGGGAAGAGGATGCTGGATGAGAAGTTGAATCAAAAAGGAGGGTTTGGAATTTTAGGGCCAAATTCTAACAGATTTTATTCAATGTGTCCAACTAAACACAGACACTAAAAAACCACCAGACAGTCCAGGATTCTGGATCAGAGAGTTATCTTATTTTGGTATCTGAATGACATGCAAATTTATGCAAATTAAAAAGGCATTTTGGGAGATCATAAACTTTTACTTCTAACTAAAAAACAAGAGAATTTGTCATTTTATTTTTTTAGCCTCTTGATTAGAAAGAAATTAAAACAGCCATAAAAACGAATAGGAAGATAAATGCTGACTTTTTCCAAAGCATATCACTGAAATCGTGTCTTTAAATGGCCAATATGTGTGTAACGTCTAAAAGCCTTTAATTTTTGGGCGCATGTTGCGTCTCCTTTTGAATTCGTTCATTTAACAAGTGTTGTTAAGGAGAGAAAGCTTACACACAGTAAAGCGTAACATGACCACTAAGTGTCTCAGGTGGGAAATAAGCCATGAAGCAGCGAAGATGATTTCATCAGGCTCCCACGTTTTCACATAATAAATATAAAACTGGCTCCATCTAATCTGGCATCAAATGTAAAAATGACCCAATCAGCTGACAGAATGATTGTTTGTTTCCAGATGGATTTCAGTAAGTCAACAGTCCAGATGGACTCGTGGCAATTACTACTCAACGCAACTGATCAAATCTTATCTGGGGGCGGGCAAAGGAGAGCCTGCAGGGCTGGATGGGCCCTTGGGTTCGTTTATCTGTTCCTTCTGTTGAGGACGTGGAGGATGTGTACAACATTGGGTTTATGGTAACAGGGTAACATTGGTAAGTTTCTGATGATACGAAAACATCTGAACCTTCTAGAACTGCAGCGAGAAAACTCAGCAGGTGTGAACCAGGTTGATCCGACTCTCACTCTGAACGAGCAGAAGTGCAAACTGGATGCCATACTAGCCCACATGGGCAGCCTGATTATTTTTTAAAACAGAGTCGGGTAGCACCAACCACAAACATTCACCGCATCCTAGTGAAGCTGATCCTTCCAGTAAAACCATCACCATGAAAGTACGGCTGCACAATTCCGGCTAAAATGAGAATTTCAAATTTTTTTGCCAAGAATTGAGATCATGATTCTCGCCCGATTTCTTTCCATTATAAATATTTATTGCACAAATCACCAGAACCCCAACTTCGCAGCATTCTCATTTGTTGAGAGAAAAAGGCAGCGCTTGTTTTTATGCAGATGATATCCCTGATCAAAATGCGGTAGAATTGTGGTCTTTTT
The DNA here is from genome assembly GCA_037177515.1 of Pseudomugil tenellus. NCBI lineage: Eukaryota > Metazoa > Chordata > Actinopteri > Atheriniformes > Pseudomugilidae > Pseudomugil > Pseudomugil tenellus. The sequence continues at coordinate 4,794,283 of JBAMHX010000014.1, read as the reverse complement.
TCTTTTTTTAAAAAAATTGTTGTCATTTGGAAATGAGATTGCATACAAGTGTGAATTGAGATGGCGATTTTTTAACGAATAATTGTGCAGCCCTACGTGAAAGGTCGTAAATATTTCAGTGTCCCACAATATGACCCAATGCCATGACTTCAGGCTCCTGCTTCACCATCATGTGGCAACATATCAGGCAGAAAACAAAGGGAGAGAGGGGGGGAAGGCTAACATATCTTAAAGCTTTTTCTGTGTTTATTTTTTTTATTTTCACATAATGGCGTCATTTATTCAGCTACTTAAAGGATTTTTGCACATTCCTGCTGCATTTCACAACAAGCAACTCCTGCTGTTTGCTGCAGACAAATCTGGTTCCTGCAACCATGTAGAAAGGTTCAACCGAAAGGGAACAGTAAGAGAAACCCAAAGAGAGTTCTGAATGGCATTTTAAAGCAAACTTTCATTTACTCCTCTTTTTATACTACCAAGGTAAAATTCCTGCCTTAAACTCACAGTGAAATGCAGAAAAATCAGAATTGAATGACATGAAGACAAAAAGAAAGTAGTTATAAGAAGGCATGAAGTGAGAGAAGTAGTGAGTGCCTCCTGTTACGGGGCAAATCTTTAATCTACCCTATTAAAATCATACAATCGGAGGTGATCAGTTTTACTTACATGATGGATGTGATTTAATACAAGCGTCGTGTTTGTAACGTGCATTTGTCTACTTGTTGGGAGACACCTTCATGTGCAGAAACAACGCCTACAAAGCAACCAGAATGAGTGTTGCTTAGTTTTGCATCCTGGTTCGATCGTGAGAGGGTTCAATATCACCTCTCGATCCGATTCTTTCCAATCAAAGTCGATGGGACCAGCTGTGCTTTTAAAGCGACGTATCCTTATTCTGACCGGCTGTTTTAGCTCCATGTTCACGTAGAACGTGATTATTTGTGAAAGTTGCATTTCGATAGAAAGAAAAGCAGATGAATTCTGTCCAGGAGTTGTGGATAAAAGTGACGTCCCAAAGTAACAGCAGCGACCATATTCTCCAGCCCTATGTGCATTTCTACATTGCAATTTAATATAAAGTATGTATTCATTGAAATGATTGTTATGAGGATATAAAATGAGTTAAATGGTGATATGAGATTTTGGTCACAGCCCCATTTCATTGTGTTTTTTCTTTGTGATGAGAAAAACAAGAATGAAAAAAAAAGGAAAACTATTTTCAGGAGACAAAATGCCACAATTGAGGTATTTTTCTCCAAGTGTATAAAGACGTATAATAAACACGAAGATGGCAATCAGAGGATAAGTTCCCTGCTTTTGGTGATAGAAATCACAGACGTCCAACCAGCAAATTTTAAACCTGAGCCGCTCACACTGCACACAAGCACAGCAACTAAAAAAGATGGAGGCTTAGCGAAGGGCCGGGTGTATTTTTCTCCATCGCCCCCGCTAAACACCATGATATCTGCTTCACATTCTCTCTCTCCAGTTTCTCTAATGCAGGAAGGAGCTCTGACCCCTCCGGCAAAATGAACAAGCAATCATCACCTTCACCCTGATCCACACTTCCCATCACCACAGCTATCACCACACCAAAGGTTCTGTCTGTGCGTCCCTCTATGAATCCGTTTCTGTTTCAACAATGTTGAAGAGACAATCATTTCAATAATTTAGCAGATATAAACTAACAGAACAGATCTCAGCATTTAATCAGGAGGCTGATGGACATGGATGAAGATGGAAGAAATGAGAAAACGCTCCTGTGGTGGATTTAAAGCTCTGTCAGTCCAACATCACAGGTTGTTGGAAAAAAAAGCCTCTTTATCCCTGAAGCAGTTAGCAGAACTAACAGGATAAAAGTATAAATTTGTTTAAACTTTGCTTTTTTTTTTAATAAAATTCCACTCTACATCTGGACATCCCACCTAAACTAGAACCAAAGCAAAAGCGTTTTTCCTTTTAAACTTGCACCGAGCATGTGCACTGATGTGATGGAGCGCCATGCGCGGCATGCGGCACCGCAGGACAGCCGCGTTACAAGCGACTGCATGAACCATCAGGCAGCAAAGAACAGAAAAGCATTAACAAAACACCTGCTGAGGAACAGTTTAAATAACAAATGTGCAGGACAGAAAGATCATGACGGATAGCTGTGGTGAAAGTTGACAAAAATACCGTCCATGTGATTTCAGGTGTGTTTAGATAAACTACTATGCAGAAATCGAAGAAATTCCATAACTGATATAAAACATTATCTATCTGTCTATCTATGTGTGTGTGTGTATATATATATA
>JBAMHX010000014.1:4758083-4768937 GCA_037177515.1 Pseudomugil tenellus | reverse complement strand
AGGACAGGATGCATCCTGAGGTCATGACCTTTTATTTGCACTTGATTTGAGGTCAATGAGACAAATAATTTCAGAGACCACCTGGTGGGGGAACCATTAATCCCAATTATCATGGAACCCGTCCTCTTGGGGATCTAAACAGATGTACTGAGTATCAAAATCAAATTGTGTTGACATGATGGACACCCGATGGTGGTGATGAAACCATAATGTCGCTCTGGGATACAATAAAACAAAAGACATCGTTATCCCAGATTAGTGGAGTTTCTCAGAAACTCATTCCCTCAAACCATTTTCCTTTAAATGCACTTGCTGAAACTGAACAGGTTATGAAAAATATGAAAAATTTCAACCGATAACTGATATTTTTCTGTTTGTCATGGACGATAAGTTACCGTTATTTTATGTTTACTATAATTTGCAGTTTGTGCTGAATGCAGGGATGGAAAACTGATATTTAAGTAGCTCTTCAAACGTTTTTTTTTAATGCCATAGCACAAAAATGTGGTCATTCAAATAAAGTGCATTCCTTGAAAATTCAGTAAGAGATCTACGGCTTATCTGAAAAGGTATCTGTGTTTAAATAGGAAATTATATGTACCGACATACTGTGTCGGCCTCAATTACAAAAGTGTAATCAAATATATAAAATAAAGCACCCTCTGAGTTATTGTTTTAGCTTTAGCAGCGTACTTCTCAGTTTCAGTACTTTTTTGCTGCGATGATGATTTTTCAGGCGAGCTATTAGATTTGTGTTTTAAAACTTTAAATCTTTTTCCCTCCCCTCAAACCTCCCAGAAATGCTGTTTCATTAACAGATATGGTTTCATCTACTAAAATACTATGTACTGATTATTATTATCAGTCAGGCAGTGACAGGGCCAAGCCTGGGTCCTGCTGGTAAGGCGCACATACTCCGCCATCTTTGCCTGCTTTCGCGCTTCGTTCCCCGAATAATATAATATATAAATAAAGCTAAAATTTTAATATATTATCTGGGATTTTTATCGGTAAAATTTACTTATCGAACAGATAAAAAAATAACCCAAATCGGCAGATATTTTATCGGCTCGATAGATATTGTGCATCCCGATTATTAACCAATCAGGTTTGTGGTTTAGCTAAAAAGCTGTTGTTAGGAGTAAAGCCACCAGACTGTCGCAAAAGTACAAAAAAAATTAAACAAACATCTTTCCACAACCAAACATTGTGTAACTGAATGTTGAACAAAATAACTTTAAAAGGAATGCAGACATAAGACGACTGAGATGCATGAATTACTGCTTCCTGTCTACAGAGAATAAACATAATGACAAGAAAATGGATGCAGAAATGCCCCCTGAACTGGTTTTACAAAATCAAAATGCAAACCAAATGGCTGCATCTACAGTCGGAAAGGAATAAAAAGGGAAAAACTCTGCTTTTCTGCTTTTGCAGATACAGTTTTGCTGTGTGTCATTATGCTTTCTCCTTGGATGCGCGAGGCGACCGCTAAAAGGAAGTGCGTTGCGCCGTCGCGCATACAGCTGCTACTTTCCTGCTCATTTGGGATTGCATGGCATTTTCTCTGAATGGCAGTTATGAAGGGCAACAAAAGGGGCATTTAGAGACAAAAGGCGGGTGAGGAATGAATGGGGCTGCTCCTCTGCACGACTGATCCAACTCCAAGTGCTGCTTCACCAGAGACGATATGAGGCAATTATGCAAGAGGGGAAAGGAAGGAGATCAGCATAGAGAGAGAGACGGCGAGGCCGGTCTGGTGTCTGTAGCGAGCAGAACCAGATAGAACCATCTGCATTCTGCTCATGCACGCCTGGCTCGCTGGAAACCATTCAAACACAGTGCAATCCTCACACTGTGGAAATGTAATTATATCCCAGCAGTTCTATGGCAACAACCTTTCACCCTGGTCTGCTGCGAGATGGTCTTCACCGGACTAAAATGGGAGTGCTGAGTGTAAAAATGGGGTAAAATAGGTAAAATGGGAAGGCTGATGCTTTATCCTGGACCCTGGCGACAAGCCCATAAAATAAATTCTGCAATTAGATCCACATCAAATTTTATTCCAGATTATAATCCAGTTTTACTTTTAAAGTCATGTTTTCTCATTTTAAAAGGATCTTTTATAAAAAGAAAATAAAACAGGAACATGACTAAAGTTACGGTTTCATATTGTATAAAAGGTACCGTATGCTTAGCGTGATGCATATCTGGCAAATCTTTATCCCACTGAAGATGAAAGTGACCCCCCCCCACCGCTGCCGGTTGCTTTTTAGGGCGCTTCCACATCAGCCTTTCTGAGTAGAATCCGCTTTGTGTTGTTGTGCAAACAAATTCTGATCCAGATCAAAGAGGCGGACTCGGTCGGCCTACAAACCCAGGTCTTGGTCCGTTTACAGGAAGTGAACTGGAAATGCATTGTGGGTTCCTGCAACATGTACACACGAGTGGGATGAATAGACGGCTCATAACGGGATAAATAGCTCACAGAGAAGAAGACGTGGAAGGATTTAGTCGTGGCTCTGATCAGACAGCGATCTGATGCAGCTCCATGTTTTCTAGTGGAAACGGTGAAACGGAGAGTTTCTTAAAGGACCGATTGGTTTGGAAAGGGCGGCGTGAATTCGCCTGCAGGTGGGGTTACTTTGGCTTGTGGCTGCTGCAGCAGTATGGAAGGAGAAAAATCCAAACAAACTGTCATATATACCTCATTTCATCCTTTTCCATACCGAGTCAAACTAAGTCATCAGCTTTCTCTGCATAATAACTGGTGAGACGTTTTCTTACCTCTCTGATCTTGTCCCGTTTCTCTTTCACATCAGGTTCTGGTGGCTCCCCATCGCTGGTGCCCACCACATTGGGCATGGGGACAGGTGGTAACGGTTTAGGCCCCGTATCCTTTTTCTTCAGGTCCTCCATCACTTTAGTCTTCTCGGTCTGAATCTCAGACCTCAGCTCCTCGCGCGACTTCCGCAGCTTCTCCTTCGCCTCCTGCAAAGCTCGCTCGTGGTCTGCACGGATCTTGTCTCGTAGGCTTTCCTCCTCCTCCCTGCAAGGAGATGAAGGAGAACTCTTTTAACTGAATCCCCATTAGCTCCCCCCTGAGCGCTCGAACAATGAATTAATCTACCCACGGCTTATGAGCAGAATGATTTATAAACAGAGACCTTCAGGAAATTCATATTTCAACATGACAATTACAAAGACAAGCATTGCATGCTGGGTAAGAGAAATAGCCCGCCTCCACCCCCATTACAAACTTGTTTCCAGTTAAGAGGATATTTGGTTTTCATTGGAGAAACTTAAACTGTTTCAGATCATTATGGGGGGGAAAAATGACAAAACCATCAGTGTCTCGTGGGAAATCTACCCCCAACCCACTAATCTGCAGTTGCATCAGCTCCAGGAAATAGGACAGGTGTAGATGAATACAACAGAAAGGCTGGCAGTGCCAGAATAACAATGAAACATCATCTGCAGCTCCATGTGGCGGTACAAGCCCCAGGGTGTTGACACAACTCCACCCCATGCGGATGTTCTTCAGGAATGGAAAACAAACATAGCGGGAAAGCGAGCAGGAAGGCAAAGACACCGAGCTGCTCGTTGGTGGCCACTGAAGGTGAAGAATAATGGAACTTTGCTAATATGGTTAATACTCATCTAATAAAGTCAGCTGTGATGAAGAGGAGGCTCCATTTGGTTGCCTATTAAATGAAAACGAGCTGATGGTAAATCCTGTGTGCTTTAGCTGGTAATACTGCTGATTTGGTTTCTTTTGTTTTCCCCTTTTTAAATTAATGCTGAATTTCTAATGGTTTCTAATAAACATCATTAGGTTCTTATTATGCAAAGTTTATTAAAATGTCTTGTAAAGTTATTGCTATATAAATAAAAATGCCACGAATTCTATTTTTACGGTTCAAAACACCAATTACACAGTAAGGAAATGGAAATTAAACGAAAGATTAGAATTTATATTAGATGTTTTAAGATTAAGCTCCAGTCCTGCTGGAAAAATGTGACTTTGGCTCCATTAGGTTTACATCCAAAATGTAAAGTATGGTGACTGTAAAACCAAATAACACCAGACAGACGTACTGCAGTACATTCTCACATTTTAATTTCAGAATATACAATATGCACACATGTAGAGGAAACGCGGGTCTCCTCTACACGTGTCGGCCTGCAGTCCAAAGGCGCAGAATTGTTTTTCACCACCAAAATATAGAAAACTGTCCGTAGCAATTTGCATTTTATTGCAGAACTTCAATTTTAGGTGGATATTTGATGGAACATTATATATATTTCCATGACTTTTCCTAAACTTGTGACAAAATAAATGTTTTCCATAACTTTTCCAGGTTTTTCATGACTGTAGGAACCCTGATGAACAGCCAGGATAACATTATTAGAATTATTCATTTACTTATCGACATGCAAATATGTGAAGTGACTTTGAAAATACCTGAACCTTGGTCGACAAATGTAGTTTCTTGCACATTACGTCGCGCACACAGATTTTTCCTTTTTCAAAAAACTTTGAAACGCCAACAGAAACTATTATTAAGTTACTCTTAATAAGCCAGGTTCAGTAAACCTTTTCCTCCCAGGAGACGAGACTGTAACCAGCATGAAGGGATGAGATTACACTGGATCCAATATTCAGCCGACTAGCGGGCCACCGTTTTCTCATAAGATCAACTTTCCGTGGTAATTAGTTTACGGTTATTGACTTGGATAGAAAGACGCCGGCTCTACACACCCGCCCGGCAGCCAGCTGTCTTTCAATCAGATAAATCTGATTTTGGATCTGAGGGCTGTTGCACGTCTGCTGTTAGTTTTACAGCCAAAGACTTGTTTGATGCAGGACTGAATGTATTACTATTCAAAATCCAGATGTTGGCAGGTGTTCATTTGGTTTTTAAAGCGTTTAAATGGAGTTTAAATCAACACTAAGGCCCTTTAAATGTTCCTGACTACGCAGTCTATTGTTTTAGTTGCAAAGTGAACAGAAAGGAAAAAAAGACACTTTGGTTTGCTCCTGTGAAATGGCATTTGCATAAAGACAGGACTACACGAGTGGCTTATACATGTATGCATGCGGGTATTCAGTGTGACCGTACCTTTCAGTACTGTGTGCAAGCCAACGCATGCATCACTGCAGTTACAGGCACAGTGTGTCAGTGTAGGAAGAGAATATAGGCAAGCTAAAGGTCTACAAGTACAAGAAGAAAAGTGGTAGGCAGCAACCAGCTGCATAAATGTAGAGAGAAGGTTATCAGTGAAAATAAAATCATACAAAGATACTATATACAAAGGCCAGTCACTGCTTTTATGTCTCACTAAGCAAAAGGGTAGAAAAAAAAATGGCTTAAAGTAATAAAAAAGGAGGCAGATTGATGGAACAAGATAAAGGAATTAAAAGAGATGAATATTAAACATTTTATTCTAATTATCTTTCACACAAAACAGTCAGAATGACACTGAATGTGGGCCAACTGAGACCAAAATAAACAGCTTCCAAGTTATACAACATCACCGTGGAAACCGCTCATAAATATTCATGCTGCAATTCAGCGTGTCTGACTTTAATTGATAGAAAACATATTTTGCAACATCAACACGACACTTGCTGTGCTTTTGTAGTGAATGCATGGAGATGTGTGAATACGTCAGATATGCAGCATTTACTGTGGGGATTTCATGCAAGTCCTGTTCTTAGCAGCTTGTCCATCATGTGGGGGGGTTTAAGCATATTTCCTTCATTTCATTTTATTCCTACGAATTCTCCAATTCCACCAAAATAATTTCTGATATGTTTGACATAGTTTTGCTGTAGCTAATCTTTGGACTGCAGGACACAGTGCCCTGATTGTAGAGGAAAACACATTTTAAAACTTCTTTTAAATTTGTTTTTTTCTCCGACTGTAAATTGATGTCAGTTGTTTTTAGACCAGAGAACGTAACCGTATGTAACTCTACAACCTTACAACTCTGCATTCCTGACTCATTTGACAGCACACTGGCATATTTCTAGAAACTACTTCATAATATTACTTATTACGCATCAACATAAAACTTTTACTGTCTTGAGAGCTACGAGTACAGACAGGATGCGAGACGGATGCTAAATTAGCCATCTTTAGGGGGGCACCAGAGAAAATCTGCCAAAATTCACCTTAACTAGCATAAAACTCATTACAAGCTAAGCTTTTGCTGCATTTTGCTTATATAGCGTCTAGATGTTTCCAGCTCTCCGATCTCTAATCTTCAAATTCAGCTGACTGAGGTTTACCACCACGACCGTCTGAACGGCCAAGAAATGCACAGATCCCTCCAGATTTCCTCGGCATCATTAAGACTAGTGCAAATCTCTTCTCTTCCGCTCCGTCATGCACAGAAAAGCCACCGCTTCAGTGGCAGAGGCTCTACTTCCAGTATTTAACTGGATTCATCTATACCAGGGGTGTTCAAGAAGTCCAGTGCGATCTATCAGTCCATCTGAAAGGGAGTACTGGTAGACCGCAGGACATAAAAAATGGACGTTAGCTTATCATCCATCCTGTCACTTGCTATACAAGGCAACCAGTCTGAGATTTTTTGTTACTGCATATGTAGAAATAACGCAGCTAACACTGCTGGGTCTAGATACGATATTTTTTTGCAAGTGGCATACATTGTAAGCCATGTGGCATGGGGGGGGAACTGTTAACAGCTCATCAGCTGACCACAGATTGAAAAGAAGAATCAGAACATGCAGATACCGGAGAGGGTTCAAGCTGCCCTGCAGGCCATTTACACCACATCAGATCTCTGACTACCATCTACGTATGAAGAAATGTAAGTATCTGTAATGGCCAGTTATCCTGCTAAACACGTGTACATCCGGTCTGCTAACAGGATGAGCGGAACCACTATCCCATTCAGAAAAGGAGTCATGCTCTCCCACACCATACCGGAGCCGCATTGCTCAGGATTTCCCTTGAGTCCCTTCAAAGTTTAAAATATGCAATTAAGCGCACATCAACCGCTGCCTGAACCAATTACGCTGACCGAGATTAGCGTGGAGCCGAGCTTTTGTGGCAACAGGTGACCGGGCTGTGTTGTCTTCTGGGCAATGTTTGTTTACTCCTCTCTTTCTCACACACACACACACACACACACACACCAAAATCAGAGCAAAATGAGGAAAGCTCCAACTCCTGATTAGTTGCTTCTGTCATCTCAAGCTGCCAGTAATCACTTTGTTATTCTCTCAAGTTTCCTGCCTGTCGTTTGTACTTAATGTTCAGAGACATCATCCTTTCCATGGTAACCGGAGGGAAGCAGCAGCTGTCCGCCTGGTTGGGAGAATCAAGAACAAGCAGAAACCCGGTTCCGGGGACAGCATAGGATGTTACTATGGCAACAGAGACACGCATATACAGAGGTCACCGACAGTTAATTACTTAACTGACTCATTAATTCATGGTAGTCAGGCTGCGGGGTTTGTAGTGAAAGCACAAAGCTTCCATGTAGAAGGAAACAATAGAGACAGCGTGTTTGCAGGAATCCGCAAGCAGATTTGTGGATTTTAGGGTTTGATGAAAAATAACAATGATACGCACAAAAGTAAATCAAGAAAATTAAACTAACAGGAAGCAAAACAAACATCACAAACAAATTTTCACATGTAATCCCTTACAGATTACTGATTATACTTATAAAAAGTCATCTGAAATGTAATCCTTTGGATTACTCACATAAAATAATATACTCTAAATACTTTGATTACTTTTAGCTTACTGCGGAATAGCCTAGCGTCTTTAACTGGGACATAGAATATAGTTAACATATGATACATATTTAGCGCGGTGTTGATAAACATGTTCATCAGAACAACCTGGTGGTGCAGATATAATATATTTATATTTATTATATACATTAATTATATATATTTATGGACCAAGTGCTGTACAGCAGAAGACGATCGCTTTCCTTCATCATCCATTTAGTTATTATGCTGAAAGCAGGAGTATTAAATTCAGACCTATAACAGCCACGATCCAGCAGATTCTCCATGTTTTCCTGCTTCAACACACCTGAATCTAACGTTTTGGACAATGACTCGTTCATTTTTATCCAGATGTGTTGGAACAAGGAAACATGGAAAACCCGCTCAAAAGAAATAAATAATTAAAAAACTTAAAAATAGAGCAGCTTTCTTTGCATATGTACGCTACAGTCGACGAGCCTCTAAAGTTTATGCGGAAGCAATTATTTTCTTAAAAACGCTCGTCTAAATACTTAATTTAAATTAAGCCGGAACATCCGAGGCAGCAGACATTAATCCTCCCCTCTTTCTCTGCACATAAACACCGTCACCCGCCGGCGCTGGAGTAATCGTTGCCGAGGTATTTCTCAGTTAGCTAACCAACCAAATTACCTCAAGGTGCTCCTTTAAATTAGAGGTAGAGTCCCTCGATGCTGAAGCAGCCTCGCTGACACTCAGTAAAGCTGCACTGTGATGTTCCGGCAGGTAAAATGTTCCTAAACGTCCAGGCCAAAAATTCATTTTTGTCCTCCTCCAGGTAGTTTGTCCCATCTTCTGTCGTTGTCGTTCAGCAATCCAACAACCCAGAAACAAGTAATACGACTGAATGATTCTCTCTGCGTGATGTTTGCGTAACCAGACTGCACGTCTGGTTGTGGGAGCGGCACATAGAGCCTCTGCGGACCTACGCGGACAACCTTATGCAGCGATGGTATAAGACTTATCTTCTGATGTTGGGATTATTAAACTGAATGAATCAACACCTTCAAATGGATCACATATTTTATCCATAATATTTTGTATAAAGTTTCTTATTTCTGAAAGTTACGCGCTCTCTCTGGCATCAGGTTGTGATTTTAATTCTTTATTTGTTTATATTGATTGTGTTTTTTGTGGAATGACCTGCATATTATGCATCACTTTGCTTTGATAGTTGTTTCTAAAAACCCAAATTTCTGCTGTTGTGCATCAGTCTGTCTAGGAACAGCTCTACTAACTAGTTTAAAGCGGACATGTAGCTGAAGGAATCACAACAATGTGATTTTTTTTTTTTTCAAAGCAGCATAAACTGTGTTTGTAATGAGCTCCTGTCAACACGAAGCATCTGACACACTTTTCCCCCAGAGGTGTGTGAAACAGAGCTGTGTTACGGCTTCACCGTACAACAGGTTTCATGAAGGAATTATCAGCTGCAATGACAGAAAGGAATGAAAAGGAAGTGGTTTGAAACATCTCAAACATCCTTTTTTCTACACGCCGACAAATTTACCAGGCAGTTAAAAAGAAAAAGGAAATAAATGTTTTTTTTCTTGCAGACAAGCAGATTCACGTTGTACGGAAATCAATTTTCACTCTATGATAAACCTCTGCATTTTACGGTAAAGAAAAGCATCTTATCCCTGCCTCATCCCTGGATTTTACCAAGTGCAGCTACCTGCCTGTGATCAGATGGACATCTCAGAGGAGCTTTTCTGCTCACACACACCAGCTAACCTTTCCACTGCTGACAAACGTAGGATTAAGCTGCACAGAGAAGACAGAGACAGTTGCGTTTTTATGACCATGACGTTGACATGGAGCTCAGATCACATGCTCGTATATGTGGTTTAAGCATGCGTGTTGCTGACAGTGTTTGTAAAAGCAGCATCTCATGATCACGTTTGTTGGCTGCCCGTTGGCATCCGTTAGTATGCATATCTTCTCTTCACACACCCGATTTCCTTCTCGTTTCTACTCCTGGACAGTCGTGTCCTGTTGCCTTTTCTCTTTTTTTTTTTTAAACAACGGATGTGTGTTTAGTTGATTCAGATTCTTCCATTATGCACAAATCTTTATGCATTTGCCTCAAAAAAGCATATTTAGGTTCATTAAAATCAGAGAAAGAGCCCATCGAGGTCCTAGCTTTACAGCTGCAGCCATGATGACCCACATCTTGGCCAGCTGGGTAATCCATCTACACCGAAGACAGGACGTCAGCACAGGTGGCTATGGAATAAAAATCTCTAAACCTGGTTGTTACAGTCCTGCTAGACTGATTTTACGGCAGAAAGGGAGGTGATGATTAGGTGAGATACGGTTTTAATGATCCAGCAAGGCTTACAGGTGGGAAGAGAAACTGGATTTTCATTAAGCATCTGCACCATTTGGCATTTTCTCAACATTTAGTTTATGTAACACAAACTATTTGTTCAGACCCATCCGATCGCAATGCAATCCAACGCTTTCAGATGGCTCAGTAGTTTATTTCAGGCAGAAACATTATAATAATAAAGGAGATGTTCGATCTGTCCTCCTTCTAATAGAAAAAACCTAATAAAAATAATTCTGCCTGAAAGGGAGCAGGAAGAAGAGCGCTTATTAAATGCAAGCCCATTTCTATCCAGACACATACAGCAGCAGCTACCAAGGAAAACTCCCTCACAGTAAGTTAGGCCAAATTTATACGGAGCGGACAAAAGTATAAAACAGCGAGAACAGAGGAAAAAATGAAAAGAGGAAATAAATAAATAAATAAGTGCTAAAGTCAGCGAGTCCTACCATAAGCAGCAACCATCAAACTGAAACAACAATTATTTACAAAAATATAAATACCATCACTGGTAATAAACAACATGCAGACACGGTAAGAAACAACACGGCAACAGTGGTTACCAAATAATGAGACAGCAAACTGATGCACATTTAAAGCCCTCTTTCCACGAATGTTTGAATCTATGGATGTTTAGGATCACCCAGACTATTCCAGGGGGAGGGGGGGGGGGGGGGGGGGGGGGGGGGGGGGGGGGGGGGGGGGGGGGGGGGGGGGGGGAGGGGGGGGGGGG
>JBAMHX010000014.1:4709372-4734723 GCA_037177515.1 Pseudomugil tenellus | reverse complement strand
AAAAATACCAAAACAAATAGAAACATTGACCAACCTCCTCCAGAACAGGTAGGTATGTTTATGTGTGTGTGTGTGTGGGGCGACGGTAAATAAACTATAGTGACAGCTGGCCCTGTCACACACACCATCTCTGGTATGGATATTCATATTGATTGATTGATTGCCTGAAAAAAAGATGTAGAATGAAAAGATGAAGAAACATCAGGATACTGGGCAGAAGCACAGTGGAGAGCAAAGAGGAGGAAGGCTGGAGAATGTCTTCTTTCACTCCGGAAAGTGTAAGCAAATAAGCTGGAGGACCAACACAGACACACAGGAATATCAGGAATGAAGTGTTTAAAAAAAGAATAGCAACATAAAGATACTTTATGTTAAAATGCTCCATATCAATAGTTCTCAATCTGGAGTCCCTGACCTGCATGAATGTGCCCACAAAGAGCACAGCAGTTTGTGAGGTTGAAGCAGTTTAAACAAGGCTTATGCCGTCGGAAGCAACAGCTAGGGGTATATCCCCCAACCCCCCCAATCCTCCAATTCCCCAATCCTCGAATGGGATTGGGGAAAAGACCAATAGTTCCTAGATATAGCCAAAAATCTAATTTTTCGTGCATAAAGTGCCACCTGGTGGGGAAACCATAAATCCCAAAAAGCTGAAATTTGATACACGTCGTCCTCCTGGGGACTTAAACATGTATGCCGAATATCAAAATCACGTTCACATGAAGAATATGCGGTCCGCCGACACTTCGCGCTTTCACACAAACAAGCTGCATCTGCGTTAAGTGTTTTAGTCACATGGAACAGGCATTTCGGCAGTCCGAAAACTTTTAAAATCTGGTTCCAGATGGAATAAATGAGGCTTTAAAATCTTATAAAAAACATTTAAAAAACATAATCTTGGTTATGATTTCACGCAGGTTCTGTGGGGGTTAATGAGGTTTGTGAGCTGGTGGAGCTACAGTAGCGCCGTAGTTTGTGTCTTAAAAAACTTGATTTTTCCTTCATATTTCATGAATGAAAAACGTCTGAGAAACGTCACAGTTACATAATGGTAAAGTCATATTTACTGTGGTTTACGGAACAACAGCAGAAGTGAAGCTTCTCTCATGTAAGATTCTTCCTCTGAACCCTTAAGCGGTGCAACATCGAGTCCAGCTGAACAAGATATCTGTGCTTTATGTAGTAAAACATTTCATTTGAACACATCTCTGCGGATCCACTGTGAAGCAATCTATTAATCTGCTTCCTGCTTAAACATATAGTTTGTTTTGAATGTTTTTGATTGCTTGTTGATGTTGTTGATTGCTTTTAGTTGTGAATGTCTACATCCTTGTGACAGTCACCATTAGACAACTTACACTCACCTTCGTTCCCCTAAAACATACCTTAAAGGGGGCAAAATGATCCTCTGAAGTTGGCTCTTATTTTCAGAATAATTCTGTAAAAACAAAATGTCGGCTTGTTGCTAGACTCATGTTTCATGTAGAAATGAACCCTTAACGCACATTTATGCGCAACACAGAAGCCAGATACACCGACATACTGCGTGGACTACATGCATGATTAGGTTTGTTTTCATGGAGCTTAGTTATTCATCGCTTGAAGCAGAAAATGTGGCAATGCTACGTTCAATGGCAACAACTGAAAGGAACAAACCACAAAAGAAGAAAAGGAAGCAAATGATGCAGAAACTGCCAAATAAAAACACCCAAAGCTACAAAAAACATTTAGAATAAAGAAAACATCAAGTTGTGTGAGTGTGTCCACACCTGCAACGATCGACTGGTGTCAAAACCTTATAAAAGATGGGCGGAGCCTCCCAGCAGGTTTTGGCGGAGCCCCCCAGCAGGTTTCTGAACAGCAAAAGTGAAGCCTGTTGGGCGTTTCTTGTTGGGAACTGGAGGTTATGGAGCCTCTAGTGGATTGGGGGGGTTGGAACACTGGGATTCCCCAGGTTTCTGCTTGGCCAATATGTAGGAGTGGACTCTGAACTCAGCACTGTCCATTACTGGATGATCTGACTTAACAAATGTGTTCACATGAAAGATGGAGTGTGAGGGCGACGATTATTGACAATGACATGGATGTCCCCATTTACGTACGTAAGCGAGGATCAGCTGTCCTTTAGGATATTTTGGCCATATTGTGATGATTGTATTGTGTTTAATACAACAAGATCTTTGGAACATTTTCTACCCAGTCGTCTCCACGACATGCATTTTTGGCTCCACAAGCTGTTAGTCCTCTGAACCAACCATAGCGTCTGCATGGCACCGTGCACAAACAGGTTAAATATCCACAATTTAAATGTAAGGCTGTTTATATTTGTTTTGTTTTTTTTTTTACTAAAGAATAAAGAGAATACATCCATTTATATCGGTTTGACTTTTGCATGATGTATTTTATAAACAGATCCAACAAACATAAAATGGAAGCTTCAAATGAATAATCGGCCCTTTCGACCAAAGCGCTGCATATTGACCTCAGCTTACATTATAAGGTTGCCATGGTGCAGGAATACGTATGCAGGTATTAGTTTAGAAGGAAAATGTAGGGACTGTGTAAGTGGACTGTTTTCTTTATGTAATGACATTGGAAGACTTATAGTGGCGGAAAAATGAAGGTTCAATCCCGTCATGATATTAGGTTGGGAGATATCTAGGTTAAACATATAAGGGCATTACCTCATTTGTAAAAAGCTTCTACATTTCAGAGGTTACCATAGTAATTTATTACATGACAGTAAGGTCACAATAGTAGGAAATATATTAAAATATGATGCTAACCTACAGATAACCTTGGTGATGTAGAGATCTGTTTTCTGAGCCTTTATGTCAAAGTGTTATTGTTCAGGAGCATCTCAGTGCTGCTCTCTTGTAAGGAAAATTTCAATCCTGTCCCAAATGATGGGATTAAGCAGCAACCACTTAAAAAACACTTGATTTCCTATTTGAAAGTCATGCTTCTTTATTTTGCTCTATCAGGAGTCTTTCTTTGAACTTAGACTTCAGCAGTTCCATAAAAACAGACTTTATTGGCTTTCACCAAGTCCACTTGTTTCCAGA
Source organism: Pseudomugil tenellus (assembly GCA_037177515.1). Lineage (NCBI taxonomy): Eukaryota > Metazoa > Chordata > Actinopteri > Atheriniformes > Pseudomugilidae > Pseudomugil > Pseudomugil tenellus. The sequence continues at coordinate 4,731,658 of JBAMHX010000014.1, read as the reverse complement.
GGGAGCTGGTTAGGCTCCACTTAGAGCCCTGTAAGTACATTACTGTCATGACTGCCCTAACCTCCTTGTCTTTAATCAGGTTATGCAGCGTTCGGTCTAAATGACCTGCAGTCTTTGTAAATCCTCTGTGACACACACAGATGCATACACACACAGGTTAAACAAAAGGAAAGTGCTTTTTTCTCCTCTCTAACCAGTATTCAAGAGGATTTGATGTTCTCAAGTGTGGGTGGGGTTTCTTTAGTTTTGTTATAAAAGTTGTTCCAGAAATTAAATTTCATTGCTGTAGAATGATTGAAATTGATATTACCTTAAAACAAATATTAAGTTAAAGCTTAAAGCTCAACACATGAGGATTCTCTAACAAGGGATTCTGTAGGTTAATATTCTAGGAGCAGCTTTTCCCAGACAGCATTTTATGTGACCTTCATTGTTCAGTGTGTGCATGCATGACAATGATAGAAGCTGGTGGAATTTTCCTTGCAGCCTAGAAGTGAAGTGCTTCTCAGAGGAGGACGTCAAGCGGCTTTCAAAACAAAGGATTTAGGATGACATGATGTCTCAATGTATGTTCTCAATGTCAGCTTCTTCCTTTTTCCTCCCTTTAAACACACTGAGTCATGGTGAACGACTAACAGCAACAGCTACGTCAACACCTGGCAACAATCTGCAGCCAGTTTGATCAGCAGGTTTAAAGGTGCAATGTTTACCAACAAGGTCAAAGACTGAAAAAGGTTCATCAAAAGCTGTTTCCAATGTTATTTAATCACTTAAGTCTTTATTTTCTTAAAATATGCAATTTACATGTAGTTACTGATCGCCCTCTCAGACACACAATCTTTCACTCTCACAAACTGTGGTCTGTTTGTGAGGTAGTCATAGATCCAGGTGGTTGTGCAGGTACGCACCTGGAATTTATGGAGCTTCTCCCACAGCAGAGCAAGCTTAATTGTATTGAAGGCACCTGAGAAGTCAAAGAACATGACCCTCAAAGTGCTTCCTGTTCAGATGAGAATTGGCTCTCTGAAGCAGGTAGATGATGGCGTCTTCAACCCCGAAACCATTAAGGTATGCAAACTGTAATGGATCTTGAAAGGTGTTCACTTGCTTGTTGAGGTGAGCCAATACGAGTCTCTCCAGGACTTTCACGATGTGAGATGTCAGAGCAACTGGTCTGTATTTCAATTGATTCAGCTGATTGTGTTTTTTTTAGGTACTGGAACAAGACAGGATGTTTTCCACAGTACTGGGATTCTTTCCTGACTCAGAGCAGTGTTGAACTGGTGCCGGAGAATCAGACAAAGCTGTCTTGAGTAGGTCTGGAGAACTCTGGGACTGATACTATCTGGACCTGCAGCCTTGTTCTGGTTCAGTTTCATCAGTTGTTTCATGACTTGATTACAGGAGACAGACAGTGTGGAGGCAGAGGGGGTATCAAGAAGTCCTGATGTAGAGGGACATGCTGTGTTCAGGTCCTTGACTGAGCGGCAGGGTGACCGAGTGGAGGTGTAACAGGAAAGCTATGGACTCATGGAGGGTGTGTGGCCAGTTTGGGTTTGAGACAGGAGGCGAGCTGAACCTATTGAAGAACATGTTCAGTTCATTAGCTTTGTCCAGACCTCTATCAGTTTGATCCCCCTTAATCCTCAAGCCGGTGATGATCTTCATTCCTGACCACACCTCCTTCACATTGTTCTGCTGAAGCTGATTTTCTAACTTCATCCTGTAGTCCTCTTTGTACTTCTTAGTTTGTGTTTTAATTTGTTCCTGTGTTGACTTAAATAACTTCATCTCCATCCCTGAAGGCTTTCTTTTTGATGTTCAGTAGCTTCTTCAGGTCACTGGTGATCCAGGGTTTGTTATTGGGGAAGCACTTCACTGTTCTTGTTGGAATGATGCTGTCCACACACAAGTTTATATAATCTGTCACACACTTCGTCAAGTCGTTGATGTCTTCTCCATGAGGTTCACAGAGGACATTCCAGTCTGTAGCCTCGAAAGATCCTCTCAGAGCATCTTCAGCATCATTAGACCATGTCTTTATAAAGACAGGTTGTTGCTGAACAATGGGCTTGTAGGAGGAGGCGAGAAGGACCAGATTATGGTCAGATCTTCCTAAAGGTGGCAGAGCAGAGGAGTTGTATTCTCTTTTTACATTACATTACATTACAGACATTTAACAGATGCTTTTCTCCAAAGCAACTTACATCTGAGAATAAGAACAACACAAACACTAAATCAAACAGTAGAGACATCATAGATAAGTGCAGTCGAACTGCTGTAGTGTAGTTGGGCACAGGTGTTGCCTGCAGTGCTAGGTGCACTAATTATTTTTCTCCCTATGTTAATATCTGCATATCTGGAATAAGTCCAACATATTTCTTCCTCTGGTGGAGCATCTGACAAACTGTTGGAAAGTTGGTAGAGAATCAGAGAGGGAGGTGTTGTTAAAGTCTCCAGAGATTGCCACAAATGTGTTTGGATGTTGTGTTTGAAGCCTGGCCACTACGGAGTTAATGACATCACAGGCTACGTCTGGAGCTGTACCAGGTGTTATATAAACACTAACAGAAGTAGAAGATTGATAGCATAGTGAATTGAACTGTAATGATAAAAAAAGAAAGCTTAAAACATCAGGTAAATTATTTTCTGAAGAGATGAAAGCACAATATCATGTTGAAAGATGTTGAAAATGGTGGAAAGTTGAACTGAAATTAGCATAATTGAGGTGAAATGGGTTAAAACCAGCTTATTGAATCATTAGTTGAAATCATTATAAAGGTGAAATCATTTGAAGTTTGTAATGTTTAAATAAAAAGTGTTCGAATTTGAGTAAAATGGTTAAAAAATAAAGTGAAATAAGTAAAACCGTTGTAGTAGAAGTGTTGGAAGCTGAAGATGAGGTTCAAATGTAGTGAAACTTAGTGCAAGTTGAAATAAAAGAGAGCAAAACAAAAGTTTAAGATTAAGAAAGTGGAAAAGATGTGAAGAGTGATGGGGAGAAAAGGAGAGATAAGGGTGAGGTAGGAGAGATGAAGCAGGAAGGAGAGATGAGGAGGAAGCAATAGACAAAGAGAAAATGATAAATGAGGAGTGGGACACCGGGGGAGAAGAGGAGAGGGGAGGAGAAAAGAAAATATGAAGATATAAAAAATATATATAGTCATCTCCAGAAAGAGCTGAATGTTTTGATACCAAAAGTATAGAAATGGGCAGAAGCTTGCTGAAGTTATTAAGGAGGTGAAAGGTCTGTCTGCTGAGTCATGCTGAGCAAATTTGCTTTGTCAAGAGGAACTATATGTATATACGTATATACAAAGATCCTTTAGATAATCTGAATTCTTTCTTTATTTTAGTTACATCTTAGTTCGACAGAGTTTCTATGTATTGCTGGACACGACCAGAGGGGACAGAAAAAAGGATAAGAAAACAAGAGAAAAGGAAAGAGAACACAAACAGAAGAGAGAGAAACCACAATCTAACCATCACAAAAAGAAAAAGGATGCCATGGGCCCCCGCAGGGAGACAAAATCAAAACGTGTCAGAAGCAACAGAGATGAATAATGATGCAAAAAAATAAAATAATTCTGAGGCATATACATAGGAAGAAATGGCTGTTAGTGAATAAATCTAAAAGAAATCTTGGTGACTGTTCATGATGCAGAATGTACGAGGTGAAAAGTGTTCGCAGGAAAGTGAACATGCTCAGGCAACCCCCCCTCTACCCAAAAGGTCAGAGACAGGCCAGGAGGCCCCTGAGACCAGAACAGACGGCAGCCAGTCCCAAACAAGGACCCCACCCACCCCGCTCTGGAGGCAGCCCATCATCCACCAAGGTAGCGGTACAGGGAGGTCCCGGCCAGAGACCCGCCCCCCCAGGCAGGGGGAACGGACCCTGGCGGGCTCAGGTTACACCCATGATCCCCCTCCCTTACACACACATCTGCAGCACCACCACCACAAGCATTTCACCACTCCCCCCAACCCACAAATTAAATGATACATAAAAGGATTAAGTTGGAAGAGATTAACCTGGTGTTAATTTCTCCCAGTTCACCCAGTACGCATAACGCTGGTCTTGCTGGGATATTACATTTAAACCAGTGTGATAAGTCTTTACATACATAAAGCCAGAATCTCTGAACAGGTGACATGACCGCAAGGCATGATGGTAGCTGTCAATCATGTTCTCAGTGCAACGTGAACAGATGTGTGATTGCGACAGACCCATCCTGAACCCATCCTATGTCCTGTATAATGACTTCTGTGGAAAATTTTAATTAAATTGTATTTTATTTTTTTTTTGTCATTTTAAATATGTTTAAACATATTCGTGAACATCCAGATTCATTAAAGTTTCTGGATAAATCTGTTTCCCATTTTGAAAATGAGAGACAGGTGAAATCCTCCAAGTTAGATAATAATCTATATATTTTTAAAAATAATTTTGGTGCATTAAAATAAAAAAAATATTGTCTTGATTAGTAGCTGCAGGTTTAGCTGATTATGAGTGTATTTTTGCCCATAATCATTTTAAGTTGGTGCTATAAGTTTTTAGTACTACTGATTTTATTTTGTGAGGTCAGAACTTCTAACAGTAGAAAGTTTACATTTTCTATTATATGTACTGTTTCATTTTCCATTGAGGGAAGTTTATCATCTTTTTGTTTTTCATGCGTGACAATATTTAGTTACAGTCTCTTGGCATCGTGGTTTCCATCCCTGCGGTTCTTCCGTCTGAGAGATTTGGAAGCTGAACTTCTGCAGCTGAACCGGCTGGAAAATCTGCTCAACATAAAAGCATAAAAGCACAATTGGCAAACGATTAAACCCAGAGAAAGCAGCGTCTCAGCTATGAGACAATATTGCATCATGATCACTGACTCAGTTACATGGTACATTACTTGAGCGCTCAATGGTGGGTGAAGAAGGTTTATGAGGTCTGGCGTAGATCCCTCAGTGTGTTTTTGTGTCAGCAGGCTCAGCTCTTTTTAGATTAAGTTCACTGAAAAGAGGAGTACAAAGCCTGTAGCAAAGCCAGGTTCTCCATCATCTTTAATCTGCAGCTGCTTTCAGCTAATGGAAGTGTGTATATGTGTGTGTTTTCTGCCTGAACTCACCTCCAGATTCCGGCTCTCAGGCATTTTAATGACACTTTTGGAAGTAACATTTTCCCAGTGTCATGTTACTGACCAGTTCCTGTTTGATTGGGCAGAGTTTCCACTGACAAATGATGCAACACCCCCTGACATGCTTTCAGTGGAGCCATATTGTCTCCTACAGCAGGATGAGGATCAGTTTCAGAGACGCAGGAAGAGAAAAGTAACTCTTCCCTGCAGCCTGCTGGTCTGCAGCAGTAATAACCTTTTAAAATCTTCCAATTTAAAGCTGTCCTTGAACCATTTGCAGGACAGGCATGGTTGAGGGTAACTATGGTGACATATTTGCTCTGTCATACAGGATGCTAGAAGGTTCTCCAACATTTTCTCAGCACAGTTTGGCGTTACATTATTAATAACATCAAACATTTCTGGAGACGGTTTAGTAAAATTTGCAGTATTTTACAAAACCTTTCAGGAAAGAAAACAAACCTAAGAGAATGTCAAAATATCACATGCAAAGTATGTAAAACAGAACTTTAAAAACACATTTAATGATAAACTAATCTGAGATTACAAACACGTCGCATTTAATTGGAAATGTAAAGAAACTCTTTTAAAAAAATCAGATTCCTCTAAATAATCTGAACCGATCATTATGTCCTGCAGCCTGAATGCAGCATGTGCTGAATATCTGTTTCTAGTATCAGCCAGGACACTTTTATTGTCTGGATTGTGTCATTTTGGTCGTCTAAGAGGAAACCTGACCAACTACAACATGAGCTACAAATGTGAAATCCACAGCTAACCTGATTCAACTGCATAATGTGCTGGTAGCACTGGTTCCCAGTCCTCTGTCTTACAGCTATAATCCATTTATCTCATCTATCGAAGTTTGCAGGGAATCTGTAGAACAGGCCGTTCTTTTGGCCTTGTCGATTGGTACCCCCGAATGCAGCAAATGAAAGAAAAAACATATTGAGGAACAAATAATAATAATAATAATAATACATTTTATTTGATAGTGCCTTTCAGGACACGCGAGGACACCTTACAATAAAACAAAACAAAAGATAGATACAAAAAAAAATGCTTAAATAAAAACAAGACGGTCAAAATAAAAGACAATAACAATGAATAACTACTTAAAAAAACCTGGTGGACATACAGATAAACGTTACACATTATATGCAGTTTTTAACAGATGGGTTTTGAGTGTGGACAGAACAAGATGATAAAAATGCACCTGAAACAACAGCCTGGTGGACTGGAACTAGTTTAGAGTCCGTTCTGTTGTTCAATATGGCAGAAAATAGTGACATCAGCTGCACATCACCTACAAAGAAATGTGAGCGACTGAAGAAGCAGCAACGCGTTTACTTTTGAGGTATCGGGAAGAAATTAATGAGGCAGAATCTGAGAAATGACATTTTATTATACAGATGTAAATAATGCAGTAAAAAGATGCTACAACAGGAAGATGTACCTGGAAATACTTCAACATAGAGTACTGATGAATGAAAAACCAGTTTGAGAAGCCACAGCGTGCGAGAGGTACTGCAAAGATATTGGACCACAAGTACAAAACACATGAAAAGCACCTGCAAAAGATCACATTGTTGTCTTCAGCAGTAAAAAAGCACAACGAGGCTCATTGTGGGTTTTAGGTTTGTTTGTTGTGCAGGTAGTGGACTTCCTGAAAGGTCAAAGCCTGTTTCCAGGCAGAGCTGAAAAAGCGCCAGCAGCATGTAAAGGCTCCACTGCTTCATTAGTTCTGAGCTTTTATTGGTCTTCAGCTCAGCTATTAGCTTTTCAATCAGCTTGAATGGCTACCGATCACAGCGATGGGTCTGAAAAACGCCCCGAGACTACTTCTCTAAACTGCTGCTATACAAACAAAGCTGAATGGAATTGTTTAACATCCTGAACATCTGGTGAAGCTGGATGAGCGGTTTCCATCCCAGACCAGCTGTGATGATGGGAACACGCATGAACTGAGTGTTGCAGATACAGCTCATGAATGCAGAGAAGGGACATGAATTCAGATGCATCATATGGCAGCATGTGTGCCATGACGTGCTAGACTTTACAGAAACATGCACCATCGTTCGGTTTCGATTTATTTTATACAAAGAGGTCAGTATGTGTTCTTAACAGCATTAATGTCTCAAAAAACAGTAATAAGTAGTTATTAAAGTACTCTCATCAAGCAAAAAACATGGAAAAAAAGATGTTTTTTCTTATAAAAGGCAACTTATTTTTTCTCCATGTTTTTCTCCTATTAAAAAGTTGCAAACATAAACAACTGAAAAATTATAAGTAAACAGTAAATATTGTGTACTAACTTTACACTAGGAGACTTATTCTGGACTTTTAGGTTTATAATAAGGACTGATAAAGCTGATTGTGTGTGCATTCAGTGACAAATGGTAAACTGCAGTTTTCAACTTTCATTTTGGAGAAAAAAAAACAACTTTTGCAAGTTTGGATACAAAACATCTGATAAATAAGTTGATGCATCACTATTAAAATCCTCACTTTTGTTTAGTTTACCATGTAACTACTGAGCAAAAAGAAAGGAGCTTTAATTCCCACACCAAAGGTACAGTGAATGCACCGTGAAGCACAGATACAGACGAGGAGGCTGGACACAGTGCGGTTACCATGGACACAGAGGTGTTCCCTGTTGGTTTTGGATGGAGTTTCAGATGAACACATTAAATCCCAAGTGATTAAATTAAACACAAAGCAACATAAAAAATATGAGGATGATTAAATGTAAATCTTCTGACGGACCAATCAAATGGCTTTTCTTAGCGACCTCCGCTTGTCAGCAGAAGTTCTGTTCAGGAGCTTTTTTACACACAAAACAGGCCTGAAAGTTGTGCGAGTACTTTTCTGCACAACGATTGGTGTCTATAAAAATAAACTTGATGGAGTAAAGCGCGTAGCGAGTGAACTTTGAACCTTGCGTAGCTGATGAATTTAAAGCACATTCAACCCATGTGTGTTTTCACTCCTGTTAGACTTTGTATCCTCGCAAATAAAAACACGAAATCCTGGAAAATTATACACATTCTCCAAAATATACACGTCTTTACAAACCAGATGGTGATAAACCTGATGAACAGAGATGTCATGCAGAAAGAATGTAAACTATGTTATTATTTAAAAGATTTTCGCTCTTACGTCTAATAAAACTGCAGAATGTACAGATGTTACCTTCAGGTCCAAATCTCTGCATTTCTTTGGTATGTTTATTTGGAAGAACAGCTGTTGAGGATTGTTGACCGAACCAGCTTTCTGTAAGTTACTCTCTTTTCCAATCAAACTGCTGATGTCGGTGCGTTCCCCTTATGAAAATCAAAAACTAACAGCAGTGAATCTCACCTTTACTTAACCATTTGGTGATGAATTATACATTGTAGGACAAGTTAATAGGTGACGTTTCCAACGAGGGGCAGCTCGTATGGATGGGAGCGTCCCAGCTAAACGTGTGGGTAGATCAGAAAACACCACCTGCGGAGGAAAGTGGTGCAAATCTGGTGCAGCAGCTTGTTGTGGTTCATCTTGGCTTGTAGAAATGGCAAAACTTTCCTTCTCCACACAAGCCTACATCATTCTGCAGTGATATTTTTATCTAAACGAGATGTATTTTATGACGAGTTCCGATTCATCTAAACTGTAAAATAAAAGAAAATAAAAAAAAGATTGTAAAAATCAGCTATTTCTTGCTATTTTTACTGGTTCAGATTTTACCTGATAGATTTCCAGCAGTGTGATGCATTCCCTCTGTAGCAACAGCACAGCTTTAACCCCAAGGCCGACAGCTAGCATCTTATTTGTCAGATTTAAACAACGTGCAGCGACTTTGATGTCCTGCTTCACTCCATGATGTGTTTAGAGTCTCTTCTCCTGTCCGACATTTAGAAGTCTGCCCAGGACTCACACTAAGAGCCTGAAGCTTACCTCCCCGCTGCCCTAACCTTTCGCTCGCTGCCATCATATTGACTTGTCTCTGCGTCACATCAGAGCTCCACAGTTCGCAGGTGGCTGCGAGGGGAAACCGCCGCCAACACGCTAGCAGGCAAACACTCCGACTTCTCCACGGTGCTGCCGCAGCAGGACCAGTGAGGCTTCCCGGGATGTCCCTTATGTCCGTGGCCGCAGCCTTTAAATCCTCCTGCAGCCAGAGAGACGTGTAGGAAAACATGTGCAAGGCATTAATTAACTAAAACTACACTGAATACACTGCTGTGCTGTTCAAACAGCAGATTTATGGTGAAGTTAACTGTTTATTTTCAATTATGGATGAATAAGAAGTGCAGGAACCACAGTAAAAATCGCAACACATCCTCTTTCATTTGCTTTTATTATTGTGTTTGATGAACTGAAGTATTAGTAGAAACACATATACATACTCAGACTTATACTCAGAGCTAAGTGTGCACGTCGTTTGCACCGTTACATGCTGCGAAAGGCCAGTTTTTCTCTCTCAAACTATCCTGGTGAGTAGGCTGTGCTTTTCTGAAACATACCTGTGTTGGATAAAATCTATTTAAATAATGACTTTTTTCTACTGTTGTGGAAATTTCATATATTAGCTTAAATACCTTGCTCTTAGTTAATGTCTAGCTGAAAGGTCCGACCATAAGGCTCTTAACTGATGTCATTCTGACCTTGGTAAACTATGGTTTAGACGAGACCTCAGTTTTGTTATATCATAAGAAAAAGCTCCAGATTGACGAACTTAACCAAAGTTAAGGTGCCTCTAAGTGACCGGAGAACAGTTCCAGACTTCTGTGTGACGACAGATCTCTGGAGTGATTTTCCCCGGGTTATAACCTTGTCTGTTTGTCTCATTTATGTTTCATTTCATGTTTTAATTTATGTTAGATTTCTGTCATTCTTCATTATTAAATTTAGATTCTTCTCATTCTAAAGAAACCATTCCCCTCATCGTGACAGGAAAAACGGCCATTACACAACTTGTTATAGTTTATTGAACCTGCAGCAATTAAACTTTCCTGCAGCATGAAACGAGATCCCAACATCTACGTTCAGTCAGGTGTTTTCCTTCATTTGGCTCAGGTGCTCCTACCTGGCATGGTTCCTGGGCAGCCACAGCGAGCCTCTTTGGCTCCTCCGCTGGAGCAGAAGGTGCAGCAGTGAAACTTCCCACCGTGACGCCTCAACTTCCTCTGAACATCCAGAATAAATGGAGAACCCTGCAGGAACACAAGCAGGAAAGCAATGAGCTGCTGGAGAGGCCATGCCCACACCGAACATAAGATTAAAGACTTCAGTTTGAGATATTTTACTCGGTTGGTTTTGTACCTTGACATGTTGAGCTTTGACACAAACCCACACAGAGTAGGCTCCTGGCTCCTCAGGTGTGTATGAAACACCATAAGTCCCGTCATTGTTGTCCTCAATTGTTGTCTCCACTTTGCTAAAGGAAACAACATGTAAATAAAAACATGCATCCCAAAGAAAAAAATATTAAACAACTGTGTGATATTGAATATTTATTTGATTAGCAATAAAGGAATAAAACCAATAATTCACAAAATGCATACAGAATATAACCCTAATCAAAAGGTATTGGCTGCATGTGCTTATTATTCCATTAAAGCTTTTTCTTCAAGCAAATGAAAACTATTTTTTAGAAAATCATGGATCATAACAATTTTTTTACTTTCATAACAATTTTTCAGGCAATAAATAAATAAATAAAACCACAACAGTAAAAATTTATTTCTCATTTATAGATTTTTCCAGTACTTTACTTTTGAACACATTTTTAAATGGAGAAAGTGATGTGCAGCGTTTCTGGTCATTCTCACAGCCGTTACACCTCTAACAGAAACACACCTCCGTCTTGTTTTTTTTTTTCTAAAATAAATCTGTTCCTCTCACATCATTTGGTCTTTTTCTGACCTCAAGCAGCTTCTGAATACAATGGCAGAACAGATTATTTTGTACACAATATATTAACTGTGCCATTTTAAAATCAATTAAATCATATACATTGAGAGCTTTTAACTGAATAAAAGTATTTGTTGGATCCAAGTATTTCGATTTATTTATAATTCTTATAGCTTTTTTTGTAGTATTTGTTTTTTAAGCATTAACCCAAATTTCTACACAATAGATCATAAATGAGAGCAGTTAAGTGCAGTATAGTGTATAAAGTGATTTTCTTTCCAAGATATCTTTAGATTTATATACAGATACATCTCAAGAATTAGAATATTATGAAAAAGTTTAATATTCTTCAGTCATTTCAGAATGTGAAACCCAAATATAATATAGATTCATTACACATAGAATCAAACATTTCAACCATTCATTCCTTGAAATATTGATATTTGTGGCTTTTAGATAACAAAAACCCAAAATGCAGTGTCAAGAAATTCGAATATTACATAAAATCAATTTAAAAAAGGATATTTTAAACAGAAATGTCAGGCTTGTGAAACGTATGTTCTTTTCCACTCAGTACTTGTTGGGCCTCGTTTTGCATGAAGTACGGCATCAATGTGGCGTGGAAGCCATCAGTGTGTGACGCTGCTCAGGTGTGATGGAAGCCCAGGTGACTTTGATAGCAGCCTTCATCATCTTCATTGTTGGGTCTGGTGTCTCATCTTCCTCTTCACACAGATTCTGTATCGGGTTCAGATCCGGTGGGTTTGCACAGTAACACCATGGTCACTGAAGCAGCTTGTGCTTCCTTTGGCAGTGTGGGCAGAACGGAAAATGAAATCAGCATCTCCATTGAGCTGGTCAGCAGAAAGTAGCATGAAATGGTATAAAATGTCCTGCTAGATGGATGTGTTGACTGTGCGCTTCAGAAAACACAGTGGACCAACACCAGCAGATGACACAGCTCCCCAAATCATCACTGACTGGAAATTTCACACTGAACTTGAAGCAACATGCATTCTGTGCCTCTCCACTCTTCATCTCGACTCTGGGACCTTGATTTCCAAATGAAATGCAACATTAGCTTCATCTGAAAAGAGGACTTTGGACCACTGAGCAAAAGTCCAGTTCTTTTTCTCCTTAGCCCAGGTAAGGCGCTTCTGGCGTTGTCGCTGGTTCAGGAGTAACTTGACACGAGGAACGCCACTTTTGTAGCTCATATCTAGGAGTCTGTGCGTAGTGGCTCTTGATGCGCCGAGTACAGCTTCAGTCCTTGTGAAGCTCATCCAAACTCTTGAACGGATGTCGCTTGACGATCCTCTCAAGGCTGCGGTCATATATTCTGCTGGTGAGAGCATTTAAAGGCCCGGGATACCTTTGCAGGTGGTTGGAGTTAATTATTTAATCAGGGTTTGGCACTATGGTTCTCCAACATGGAAGTTTTCCACAATATTCTAACTTTTTGAGACACAGCATTTTGGTTTTTGTTATCTATAAGCCACAAATATCAATATTTCAAGGAATAAATAGTTTAAATGTTTGATTATATGTGTAATGAATCTATAAGATATTTGAGTTTCACATTCTGAAATGACTGATGAAGAATATTAAACTTTTTCATAATATTCTAATTTCCTGTATCTGTATATTGCAATGATTTTTGACATTTTTGTTTTTACATTATTCATATGAGGTTTCCAATATTATTTCTCATTTTCATAAAACCCAGTCATTATGTGACTTCTGTCTCCATTTGCATCTTGTTTTGATCAACATCTGGTGGTCATGAACCATTATAACCAGTATATGGTGTCACTGTTTGCTGAACGCTGGTACAAAGTGTGTGGTGTTGTGAGATTTCATCCTTATAGGTACAAACATGCCGAGTGAAAGACAATAAAATGGTGGAACAGCTCTGCCAGTCTGGCACAAGTCATTTAGGAGGAAAACATCCAACAATATCAGTTTATATTTCAGTTTGATATAAATATCAGTTTAATAATGATGTTAACGCAGCTGCCGTGAGACGGCTCACGCCGTCCACGTTGCTTTGCAGATGGTGAGAGCTGAACTCCAGCAGGAGATGGATCAACCAGTGAGTCCGTTGTGTAACTGTGTGCAGCTACGCTGGTGTCGGGCGGCAGGAAGGAGCGTGTTCATGTTACTCAGCGTCTCGTCCTGCCTGCAGCTGCTGCGGCTTCGATGCTACACCATACAGAGATTTGGTTGTGTCCTCATTCATGCACGCTGTTAATCGTTAGCTTGGAGTGGCAGCTACAGGCCTAACTAGGACCCCGGAGTTTACGGCTGCCCAATCAGTTGCCCGACTGAGGAATTTTGTACAATTAGACATGAAGAGTGCACGAATAGTGAACCTCATCTGAAACACGACAGCAGTTTTGTTGAAAGGAAACATTTTGGTGGTTTGATAAGATTTTAAATCAGCATAGGATGGAAACATTGTTCTAGTTTGAGTCATTTATCATTTTCAGGTTGGCCACTAGGAGGCGCTCACACCTAAAATATCTCTGAAACTTTTCATGCAATTGAGTTAAAATCAAGTGGAAGTGAAAAGTCATGACCTGAAAATGTGTCACATGAATGTTGCTTGTATGTGTATTGGATGATTAGAGGAAATGAAACATTGGGGGTGTTCGGGGATAAACCTCTAGCCGTTGCCTCTAGTTTACTACAAATTTACTAGTTTACCATTTTCATTGGTCAAAGAAAAACAGGAAACAATATTATGACATATTTTGCCTTATTGATGATGTTTTCAGAAGGTTTTTAAATGTAAAGAAGTAAAATGTTATTATTTTTTTTTACAAGCTGTTGGATTTGATGCAGGAATTAGCTTTTTATTAGCAGGATGAGCAAACTTCAGACTGTTTTAAATGAAACTGATGTGCAGAAATAAAAAGGATTAGTGGGATCCAGTGCAAATCTCTCAGGTTTTAATCTAGTGCTTGGTGACCTGCTGGGAGGCATGATGTAAACACTTCCCCCAACGCAGCGCCTCAAACCCAGCAGAGCCGCCAGCGCCTTGCTCCGGGAAACTGCTGATTTCTTTTATGATTGGCTGCTTCAGAACGAAGCACGTGATTCTCATGAACTCACCAGTTTTTCTTCGCTTTGTGGACGATGCTGACGAGGACGTGCTCTCCTCCTCGAGCCATCTGTTCTCCAGCAGAGTCTCGGCACATCAGGGTGAAGTGGCTCCGCTGGCCCTCACGGCCCCGATGCAGACCTGCGAGCATGAAAAGGCAGGAGGTCAGAGGTCAGACAGCTGCCCAGAGCAATCAAAGTGTTCCTGTCAGACTCTGGCATCAGATCCTTTAGGCAGAGTATCATTCTGTGTTATTTTAATACTGCAACGAGGAAGTACTTCCACAACTTCACGCCTCGTCAACACATCTGCATGTCACATTTTACTCTAATGTCAAGAGGAGAGAAAAATAATGGAGCAACACAAAACCATTAGATGCTCTCTTGGCTGTTTGTAAAATGCTCCAAGATGAACTGATTTCTAATGAAGCAAAAGGAAAAAGACACAAAATGCTGCAACCAGCGAGGAACGATGACTCAGCATCTGCAGCTACTGAAAACGGCAGAAAGGGGACGAGTGGACAAACAAGGAGCGGGGAGAGAAAAAGCAGGCGCTTTGCAAGACGAACCCTGGAAATGTTAAACTAGAAGAAACGTCTCGCTGCCTGCAGTTTGTGGGAAAAGCAGCTCCCACTGTGCAAAAACATTTCAGTACATCTGTAATAAACAGAAAAGTTAAAATAAACTAGATGCTTTATTACATTGCTTTATGAAACCACAGTGAACACTTTCATTTCAGTTTCTCTTTTACTTTTCCCAGATACTCGAGTACCAGTTGCTCCAGTCTTTGGCTTTTGACTTTAGCTTGATGTGTTTTTCTTTTGTATCAGTTCCATTTTCACCCCGTTGTGTTTTTTTATGGGATGATCTGCTACCATTTATCTCCTCTTTGTCTCATTTTATCAGGTCAGTTGGTTTGCAGTAGTGTAGCTTTCTAACTGAATATTTTGAGTAGAGTTGGGTAACTTTGACCATGTTTATGGGCTCATTTGTTTGTTTTTTAAAATTATTTATTATCATGTTTTTATTTGTATTTTTTATATTCTTTTTATATTACATTTTGTCTTTCATGGCTTAGTCCATCACACGGAGCTAAAGTTGCTCGAGAAACTGTGGTTTCATCTGGAAACTGGAAAAGTCTGAATCAGTTTTCTGGTTTTTCATGAGATCAAGCTGCATCTCAATGAAGGCAAAGCCCCCAACGCCCCCCAGGAAGGACCCCAAACAGCAAATAGATCATCTTCTTCTGCATCCCAGCCTGTTAGAGGGAACATAACGGGATGATGATCATCAGCATGAGTGGTAAAGATGAATACGTATCAGTTTAACAACAACTTTTTTTTTTTCTTTTGAGACAAAAAAAGGGACAGATTATTCTGCCAAAGGTTCAGTTTTCCACGTGAGTTCCCTACATCTTGTTTTGGGTTAGGCGTCATCCGCAGGACAAAAACATGACAGAAACAGCAGCAACACAATCTTTATAATCTCTGCTGTTCAGTTTCCTTTTGTTCACATTAAAAACAGAAAACTTACAGATTCTCCAGGGTGGAAAGATCACAGCCGAACTTTTCTATAACTATTGCTCCTCTTACAGTTTGACTACTTCAGAGACAAAATGAAGCTCTTCTCTTATTCATGGTCAGGCGCATTAACTTTACTCACACACACCTCTAACAGTGTGACGACACACCAACTTGTGCTGATCGCATCAGGAAGGAGTCTGCATGAAGGCTCATGACAACAAGCCAAAAACACAAAATACATTTTTTATATTTAAAGACTTTTTTCTGGTGCAAAAAATTTAAGTCTTCTGAAACTGCAAAAATTACAGAACTAAAAGAAACAAAATTCAAACCACTAGTTGGTGTAATTATTACCTTAATGAGAAAAAAGTAAACTTCACAGACTAAGTAAATTAAACTTTAGCATCTGAGTGAGACAGATCATATTAATCTGCTACAGCAGCATTTCCATCATTCACTGAAAAAACAAACTGTCTGCAACACAGTTTTTCATTTCCTCCAGAAGGAGAAACTGTTCTTTAGTTTCCACTTCTTTGGATAAACACAAAAGACCAAATATTTCTGGCTTACATATGACAACTGGTGTCTCCGCCCAGAGAAACACAAAGAACATACAGCTGAACAGACCGCATGAAAGAGA
This sequence comes from Pseudomugil tenellus, assembly GCA_037177515.1. Lineage (NCBI taxonomy): Eukaryota > Metazoa > Chordata > Actinopteri > Atheriniformes > Pseudomugilidae > Pseudomugil > Pseudomugil tenellus. The sequence continues at coordinate 4,715,366 of JBAMHX010000014.1, read as the reverse complement.
CGCAGTTCGTCATTTAGACACTACATAAATGGACACACTTTGACATTTGTCTTGTGTCTCTGAAGACTTCACGGCATGTCGACCTAAAAACAAAGCCCCCCCTCATCCTCACACTGAGCGTACACGTGAACATATGGTGGCTGCAGTCAGTTCCAGTCATGACTTCAGTTGCAGACCAGGTTATAAAAATCCTCTCTGCTCTTGCAGGATACTCTCCTGCTGGTGTGGCATTGTTGTCGTGTTACAGCAAACATCATTTATGTTCATTTCAATGATTAATATTTCTTTGCACTTCCCTGTCAGACTCCATTAGCTGCTCAATAACAAATTATCCCACTTTGTGTTTTCATCTGTTATTATTCAGTGTTTTCCAGCAGCTGCAGAAAAATGTTTGAATACTGATGCTGCTGTTGCTAATGAAACCACTTCAGGAGATGATGAATAAGCGGATGAGCCCCTGTGAATAATATAACCTCTTCAACGTGTAACCGACCTCATGCAAACAGTTTATGTTGTTATATATACACATCATACAAGCTCAAACACAAACAAACAAACAAAGAAAACACCAGATCCTGGTCCCAGAAGTGCGGTGGCTGACAGGTGCAAATGTGATTCGTTTACAAAGTCACACTGCAAATACAGAAATATGGTGCACACATGCAACAGGAAAGTGCTGCAAATACAGAAATGTGATGCAAAAACAGGAAAGAGCTGCAAATACAGAAATATGGTGCAAAAACAGGAAAGAGCTGCAAATACAGAAATGCGATGCAAAACAGGAAAGTGCTGCAAATACAGAAATGTGATGCAAAAACAGGAAAGAGCTGCAAATACAGAAATATGATGCAAAAACAGGAAAGTGGTGAAAATAAAAATAGTTATGCAAAAGAGCTGCAAATACAGAAATGTGATGCAAAAACAAGAAAGTGGTGAAAATAAAAATAGTTATGCAAAAGAGCTGCAAATACAGAAATGTGATGCAAAAACAGGAAAGGTGCTACAAATACAGAAATTTGATGCAAAAACAAGAAAGTGGTGAAAATAAAAAAAAGTTATGCAAAAACAGGAAAGTGCTGCAGGTGGGGGGGATGCGGAAGCAGGAGAGATGCAGACCCAGGCGTTCACAGTGCCGGCTAAAAATCTCTCAGCAACAAATGAATGTTATGGTAAAACTATAGTATGGTACATGTTGCAAAATGCATAATATTATCATTGATGTGCATAAGATAGACTGTGAAACGGCAAATATAGCACAATATAGGACCTTTAATGCAAGTCAAACTGAAGCTTTGGCCTCAAGAGGTTAAAATTCTGTCACTCTGACCTGATTTAGAAAATAACATGGCTCCCAAAATGTCAGTTTCATGTAGAAAAAACATCTACATGAATCCAAAACGTCATTTTCATGTGAACTTTGGGAAATTCTAATAATTCTCCAAACTTTTCTTCCCTCATAAGACTTGTTGCCATTTATGTTTGCAGCTCTAAATAAATCAAAAGTGGAAAAATCTTGAGACAATCATAAATAAATAGTTTAAAAACACTTCTATGAGTTAAACAATTTTTTTTAGAAATGAATGAATTGTGAAAATTACAATTACGGACTACAAGTCGCTTCAGAGTATAAGTCGCATTAGTCAAAAAATTAGTTATGGAGAGGATAAAACCACATATAAGTCGCATTTATTCATAGGGCCTACCAGCATATATTATATCAATATCCTTGGTAACTACCAGAGCGTTGAGACGTAACTGTGCCATTAACAAACTTTTTCAGGCAGCACGTTGTTCAGGCTAGTGACGCTCGTGTCGGGTTTTTTCCAACTGACAGGTTTATGAAATAACCCATCCTCCTGATATGAAATACATGCTAAATATTAAATAAAGAGTGATTTAATTTGGTTTTAAATGGTACGCTTGCGAACAGACTAAAACTGGCAATTGGCTACAAGACTGTAGGTTATGCACTTTGCACCGGTGTATTTAAAGACCCCATCACGCATCACAAGTTTAGGGCATCTTGCCTTCACCCTGTGATGATTTGGGAGTATATAAGTCGCAGGAACGACGTCAAACGATTAAAAAAAGTGTGATTTATAGTCCGGAAAATACGGCAAAACTTTTCAACACGGATCACTGCTTATCTGTTTTAACCATGTCACCAAAACTGTGCCACAGTTACCACTGCACCAACAAAATGACTTTTAGATGCTTTTATGTGTGTGTTGGAGTGTGAGCTTACTAATCCCAGTTGGCAACAGCTGATACCATTAAACTTGCAGCTATTAAGGTCGTAGCTCACCTGTGCTGCAAAGCCTTGCAGTGAGCTGAAGCGCTTTAGAGCCTCTTATCGCGCTGCGAGGCGATAATCATCAGAGCGAGAGAGAGATCACCAGAGAAATCTGGCCTTTATCTGCCCCTTTAATGAGAATATCACACCGCTTTGTCGGGAACAACTAACAACTTAATGCTCAGAGACTAAATAAGAGCTTTTATCTATCACATGAGCACAAAATGGAAAGTTGGACCTGTGAAAATGTCGCAAAGATCCGTTTACGCCAAACACAATGAGTAGAAGGCGCCATTAAGCTGCACAACAAAGACCTGACAACACGACACGCTGACCTTTAAGCAAACATTAGCACAACACTTTGTCTCTGATACCAACATAAGTTGGCAAAGAAGTCTGTGTTTGCTTTGGATTTTCCAGCGAATAACTGCTCCAAGTAATCCGAGACTGGGACAGATAAAAGCTGCTAAATATCCACCAGCTGCTTTTGTGTTGGAAGGATGTGAACAGTGGCAGACTGACTTCCATCGCTGGGTTAGTTCAGTCTGTGCCATCAAACTTCGCCTCGCTCGGACTGGATGATGATCCAGTCTGAAAAGTATCCTGTTGCCACATGTTAGCGGTTAGTTATGGCGCGTGCATGAAGCTGTTCAGTCTGTGTGTAAACATCCATTCAAAGGTCCCGTTTACATGGAACTATTATTTCCTCTTTAATACTGAAGATAAGTTAATTCGCTTTAAACAAATGGAAAGTATCCATATAAATATTTACTTCTGAGTGGAATTGTTCATTCGGAATTAAACTAAATTCCGAATAAACTGGCTGGTTTATTCTATTTTTAAAGCAGAATTAAATAATTCCTGTCTCACGTAAACCCTAATTCCTATTAGATTTGGTCTACAAACTGGAAATAAAATCTATGATTTTGGTAATAATAATCTAATTATAATGGCAAAGTTTTTCATTCACAAATGTCGTTTTTTGAAAATATTACCTGTTCTTGAGGCATTTAGAAAGGAATTGATTTTATTGAAAAGTGCTTTAAAACATTGTAAATCTGCTAAGGCCCAAGCTTTATTTGACCATTTGAAGATGCTTTTCGATTGACATATTGTTGATATTGTAATTAACAAGTCTCTTTAATTTATTTTTGTAAAACTTTGTTTAATCTGTTTTATACTGCCCAGTCAATTTATACACATGTATATATTTCTTGATGTTGATATATGCTGTTTTGTTTTCTGTATACATTTTCAAAATGAATAAAAAAAAAAAAAAACAAAAAACAAAACTTTCTTGTAACCACAGACTGGTTGCATCTTATTATCAATTCTCATAGTTCTGCTTGTGTTTCTTCACTTTTTTTGCTTGTTTAGTTTGTTTTGGCTTGTGAACAGAGGCAACCTGTTATGCAGCATACAAAATGAAAGTACAAATGAAACAAAATGCACATACATTTTCATGTGTGTGATTCAGTTTAGGTTTGTAGGTGTTGCTGTTTTGCTTTTCTGTTTTTTGCTGTTTCCTGTGTAGGACTTGGTGGAGTCCAGCTCCGCTCCTCGAAAGCAACAATGAGTGATTAATTAATATGTCGCTTTGCTGAACTTTATACCCTATTGCATCAATTTAATTTGAGTCAGGTGTATTGAAGCAGGGAAACACTGAAAACCTGCAGTACTGGGGCCCTTGAGGACTATACACGCTGATTACTGTTTATTCCGTGTACGTTTTTCCTTAGTTTGTCGTCTTGCAGGCTCAGTTTTGTTAAGCAGTTCATCTCCATGTGTAGCACATTTACTTCCTGTTCTCCACACACTTAGTTTCATTTGAATTGTCTGACAACTGTTAGTTGTCAGACAGTTTTCATTCCCTTTTGTGTTATTTTAATGAATCTCCTTCTTAATTTGGTTTTTTCGCTCCATGTATTCTTATTTATCCTGCCTCTGCAGCTCATTGAGTCATTTTGATTAAACCTTTAAAATGTGAAAATATTTGTCTTGTAATCTTTTTACAGTTCTAGTGGTGGGGTATGCTATCACCTTCCATCAGGAGAAAGAAGTTTTAACTTTTAGCTGGATGCAAATCTATCAAAAGAACAAACACTGAAGACATATGAAAAAAATAAAGGTCACCAAAATTTTACTGCTGTGATTTAAACTCGAAAAACAAAATCAAAGATGGATGATAGAAAAATCCAACAGAATTATTAAAAACTGTTTTTTTTTTTTTGGCATTTTATCGCTTTAATAAAATAACTGTTTTTTTAAGCTCATAAAAATGGTTTGGGAGAAGTGCTTATGCAAGTTAGTGGAAAGTACTCAGAGCTACCCTGGTTTGGATAATTTCCTGTTTCCTGATTTTCATTGGGATGCCAATGTAATGTAATATTTGAAAAAAGACCATATTGAAATCCTTCTACAATTCCTTATTTGATATAATAACACAGGAATCTTAATTGGTGGTGGAGATCTGAGTATTATTAACAGTAAAAAATGGTAGTAAAACCAATATAGCCTGTTTTATAAATATAACTATGAAAGAATTGGAAATCAAAGATGTCTGCAGAGAGAAAATGCCAACTATTGGAAAGATATGACATTTTGCTCAGTCCCTCATTCAACTCACATGAGAACAGATTATTTTTTAATGAATAAGGAAGATGGATGAAAGCATATAAGATCGGTACAGCTGATCTCTCAAGCCACTGTACATTATACTTTAAGGCCGGCCTAAATAGGAGAGTTAAAATTGCAATTTAGAGATTGACTATGAACCATACACCTCACTATACATGCACGTTCACACTCACGTCACATGATACACAGACACTTCCCTGCTGCCAGAGCATAGGTGGAAAACTGATCTCCAAACTCCATCAAAGTTTGATGAATGTGGAAACAACAGATGGCATTAACGAGACAAATCAAGGTACATCGAGTAGAGAACATTTTGTTGGAAAAACATGAGATGTTTTATTACGACGAGGATAAAGAAAATTCAAAGTCTGTACATCAGCTTTGCTGCAGATAACGTGGAAAGGAGGATGCAGATCATGCACAATAAATAAAATTGACACCTTTCCAGGATGATGTCTGGAAACAACTGAAAATAATACTAGGATACGAGAGGGCCTAATACATATAGTTCTGTACCTGGGTCACCACTCCAAACATGAACCAATATTATATAAGATTCTTCAGCAGCCATTTATTGTAAGGCTACAGGTACCATCTGTAGCAGTAAGACTACTGCTTATAGAGCCACCCTGCTGGAGAATAGGTTTTCACCGGCACAGCTGCTGATGGGGAGAAACCTGTGTACCTCCATACCACAGCCAGCATCTAAACTGGATTCTAAATAGCCAGATCTCCAGGTGTTTCACAAGAAGGATGAGGAAGGAAGGAGGCAGCAGGCAAAGCAATACAGTCAGGGACACCTCTCTAGACCCCTCCAGAATTTACATCTGGACAGCAAGTTTGGATTACCACAGACAGAACTGCTGGCACCATTGTAGAGCCTGCTGACACTCTAAGATCATATGTGGTGGAGATTGACACGGATCTTCTTAGGAGAAACGTCATCTTAGGCCTATGGGGACTTTAACCAGGTTTGGGCGTGCCACAAAGCCTCCTAACAGAATGGACTTGGGAATATTGAGAGAGACTAAATGAAAAACAAAGACTGTATATGTATATATATA
>JBAMHX010000014.1:4692023-4703145 GCA_037177515.1 Pseudomugil tenellus | reverse complement strand
TGGCGACCTGTCCAGGGTGTACCCCGCCTCTCGCCCTGTGTAGCTGGGATTGGCTCCAGCCCCCCCGCGACCCCGTTAGGGAATAAGCGGTAGAAAATGGATGGATGGATGTTTGCTCTTTAAAATAATTAACAATATGGTATCTCCTCCTATTAAAATGTTTGTTAAGCTGACATCTAAACAAATGAGTAGGACGACACGTTCAACAACAACTGGGCAATGTGTCATACCAAAAACCAAGACAGCTTTTGGACAATCAACATTTTCTTTTAAAACAATAACAGAATTGAATAAACTTCAAGCAGAACTTAAATTACGCAAAAACCTAAAAGCATTCTGTACAGAAACAAAAGACATCTAAACATGCAGACATGCCAGTACTAACTTTATCTGTATTTCTTGCATTTTCTTTCTGTTCTTAATTCCTAATACATAAGAAAATATGTGTGTCTTGTTAGTCCAGGGACTGCAGATGGATGAGAGCTATAATCTGGCATCTAGACATATTTCTCTATGATTAATGGTGATGTACATGGTCTCTGTCAGATAAACTAAATGTAAACAAGCAAAAACAAACATTTCCAGCCTTCTTTTTCTTATGTGTTGATTTTTTTTCTTTTTTATGACTGTATGTGCAAAAATCCATCCTTCTGGGCTCAGCATCGGTCCTGCAGGGGCCCAGACACTCACCTCTGTGACTCCAGTATCCTTCATCCAGGGAAATTTGCTACCAATGCTGTTTCTGTTCACTTGGGTCTTCTGAGCTGCATTTTATCTGGTCCTTCACCTAGAAACATGTTTGCGTTACCCTACAAGCAGCATGAAGCCACTCACAAACCCTTCCGCTGCAGCACAGGAGCAGCTTGGGCCGAAGAGAGTGGAGTTTTCTTTCTGAGTTGGGAATCAGGTCCTGCTTTATGTGGATACGTTCATGTATCTTAGAGTCTTGTTTAAGAGTGAGGGAATAATGGAACGAAGGGTTAAGAAGCGGCTTGGCGCAGCATCAGAAATGATGCTGCATCAGTCAGTCGAAGTGAAGGAGCTGAGCAAAAAGATGACGCTCTCACTTCACCAGTTCTACGTTCCTGCCTTCATCCAATCGGTGTGACTGAAAGCTAATAGATATGCTGGACTCAGATTGTAGGAGACAAACTTATAAGAAATGTATGATTCAATATGGTCACTTTTATTTAAACATGAACATTTAAATTTTCAATTTAAATTTTGAATGTTGCTGTGAATGAAATATATTTACATATGATATGGTAATAAGAAAGAAAATAAAATTCTAAGCAATGTTTCCTGTTTCTGTAAATAAAATGTGCCTGATATGGGCCTGAACCGGACATCAGCAGCCGTCCTTCGCTGTGAACCTTGAATAGAATTTGAGTTGCATCAGGAATCTCATATCACAGTTATCTGCTTTAGAAAATAAAGAGATCAGCTTACTGATCAAGAAAGACAAAAGATTTTTGAACCTTTACAGGAAATGGCTGAAATATTTCCTAACCCTGTTTCCAGTTTAAATTATCTCACGATGTTTAGACTCACACTGAGATGCAGCCTCGGCTTACTAAAAAGCAGCAGAAACAAAAGATAACTGATCCGTTTCACAATGAAACAACAGCAGATAACTGGGAGTTTTCTCACTGATATGCATGAAGAGCTGAAAATAAAGTGCTTCAGTTCGATGCTATTATTGCTTGTTCATTGTTGTAGCAACACAAAGGTAATATAAGCATCAAGCTCTGCATCAAATGACCCTAAAGTCATTACAAGTTTTATTTGACTCCATCTTTGCATCAATAAAAACAAAACTTTTGAGTGTATATGCTAATTTTAGATAATTATAATAGTCTTCACAGCTTCCATCTTCTTTAAACAACATCACATCTAATGAAGGCTCTGAAACAGACTTGTGGAGAAAATCAGATTAAATAACTTTATCTGTCCATAAAACAAGCTACTTGTGGTATAAAATGGTCTATATGATCTGGTGGAATTTTATCCATGCCTCATCCTTCTCTTGGCACACTAAATCTGAATACAGGAGAAAAGCAGCTCGAGCTTCCAAGTTAAAGAAGATGACTAATAAATACAGCCATTTAAAGCTACCAACCAGGACGTTTTCACATTTCAGATGTAGGTAAATAATCTGAGTAGTTTAAATGCTTTCTGTCATGCAGCTTTTCGCTATGTGACAACAAAAGCTTCTATGTCCTTTTTCCCAGTCTTTGTGAAAGCTATTTTATGTTTAAATATTTTTACGTGTAACAAAGAAATAAAAATGTTTGGACAGTTCTCTCAGTAGTGGTATTTTGGAGTTCGCCATTTCAGTGCTAAACCTGGGTATATATTATTATTCTCATACAATCCCACATTTTCTCCACATCTTCCCGTTCCCTCCCATCCAGGACTACTCTTCTGTTCGGAGCCAGCTGACAGGAATCCACTGAGGCTCGTTTTGTGCCTGTTGGATGATGGAGCAGAGCTGAATGCAAGCATCCTGTAGATCATCATTCACCAGAATGCTGTCAAATAACTGTTTGTATTTAGCCTCCATCATCTTGGAAATCTCCTCCAGTTCCAAAAAGTCTTCCTCCTGCATGAAGAGATAAGTGCTCATCACTGCGGCCGATACTAGTTTTGAAATTAAGTGCTTGGATTTGATTCTATGTTTGTGTTCCTCTACTGGACTAATAGCTCTGTTGGGTCTCTAAAGGTCTGGGTTATACTTTCTGTGTACACTTATATGCACACAAGTCACATTTTTTCCAAACAAACTTAAGCACCTGGGTGCCAAAATGTCCAATAACGCAGGTCACTGCTAGGAGACAAAGCACAAAGGGAGCAGGACTCCCTGTACAAAGCACCAGGACTCTGAACTAGTGAAATGGTCAATCCATGGTAAAGCAGCAATGTCCCAATTCAAAGCAATTCATTTGCCAATCTGTTGCTAACTTTTAGGCACAAATGCAACATGGAGGAACAACTATAAAAATGCTGGTAGTTAAGAACAAGATGCGAGAGATAAAACTATTCACCACTACTTTAACCTCCAAGGTGTTCATGGTCTTCTTTACATAAACAGCTCTTGCATTCAAGCTGATACTGCACCTCGCCAACGTGACACATGTTGCGCTAAAGCACGACCTATGTGCCAAACATACCCTAAGAACACGAGGGCAACTTGAAATGTACGAGGACGCGTTGCCAGAAGCTAGTATATCCCAAGTCAAAGTACTTCTACTTATCCATTGATAATTCTTAAGGTGTCTTACCGTAAATGCCCTGTTTTTGGCCAGATTGCTGATAATTCTGGCATTTCTTCTAGTTTGTCTCAGTCGTTCTGGGTTTGGAGGTTTGATAAAAATCACAAATGGTTTTAATTTCCTGGACCGTAACAGCAGGATGCTCTGAAATCAGAACAAACAAACAAGGTTTTTACTCAGATTGCTTAAAAATGTGCATACCAGTAGGTTCCAAACTTTTAGAGACACGAGCCCCAAAATAAAAAAAAGTGACCTTTACCTAAGATCTACTTCACCCACACAGATTATGTCAGAATCTGATTTTTAATATGGCACAAATAAATTTTGTTGTTATGCATTAAAGGTAGGATAGGAAATCCTGGAAAAGCAATTCAAGCAAGAAAAAGCTAGAAAATATGCAGTTCAAAAGTCCAAACCGCTTTCTCAAGACTTTCTTCTGAAAGTCCGGAGGGTTCACTGTATTTGGATGTAATTTACTGTCTAATGCAGCTCGTCAAGCTTTTTTTTCTCTCTGTTGCCTTTACATGGGCTTTGTGATAATTTGTGCAGGAAGAGTGGCATGTGCAATGGCAGTTCAGTTTGCTAAAGAATAAGAACTATTAAACCTTTGGGTTAAAATGACTGGAGGGTGCAATATGGGTTTGAAGTGGATTTAAGACAACTGTAAAAAATGCTCTTGGAAAATATCTGCCTGCCTGTTTTTAATGTTAAAAAACAGATGCGCTTATTCCCACAAACTAATCTCTTTGCTTAACATGTCAATTTTGACAGTAATGATAAAAATACAAAATTTATTAAGTGAATGTAGATTATATTTTATTTTGCAATGATCTGGCAATTCCATGATATTATTTTGGGATCCTCAGTTTGGGAACCACTCGTCTTTACAACTTTTAAACCAAATCGGTGGTTAAATATTAAGTGTTAATAAATAAAACTCCAGCTTAAACTTGAATGGAGAGAAGAATACATGTTGACTCCAAATGAATTTTTTAAGACACTTACATGCGGTTCGACATCGACGATGCACATCCGTCCTCGTTTTAGAACCTCATTGATGGCATCAATGCTGGTTCCGTACAGATAACCCTTATTCTCCCCGTATTCTACAAACCTGAACGTTAAAATACTGCATTTACATACTTGTGCATAAATAGAACAGAAATATGATCATTAAGGAAAATAAAACAGAACTCATATGAAATGTTAAGATAAAAAGTATAAACTCCTACCTGTGGTTGCAGACCATGTACTCAAACATCTCTTTGGTGACAAAGTGGTATTCTCTTCCTGTCAGCTCCTCTTCTCTTATAGGACGAGTTGTGTCTGCAACACAACAGGCGTATAATGCTTTATTAATAATATGAACATAATCCAAAAAATAAAATAGAACCTCAGAGTGTGTTCATATTATGCTAATTTATAGGTTATATTCCTTAAAAATATTTTTTTTCTAATTTTTCATGTATCTTTTGATACTTTTTTTAGTTTCTAAAATGATCAGTTATAATGTCTGCCTTTTAAAATGTCTGTTTAAGATAATTGATATAGTGAAACACTTCAATTGGGTTCTTTTAGGGCCCATAAGAATGTTCTTCATGTTTCCCAGAAGAAAACAGGTTAGGGTCCCATTGTGTCAGAGAAATTAGAAGGTTGATTATGTCAATCATGGTCTTTTTTTATGATCCGCACTGTTAATGGTTCCTGCGTTCAGCAAGTGAATGAGATCTAAAGAAAGCCTTAAAATAGGTGGAATATCTATCAGTTGTGTCCATAGACTGTATATAAAAGGTGGACGGAGCATCCGTGACGTCACCCATAGGTTTGTGAAGAGCTGATTTGAGGCCAATAGGCGGGTCCTACAGTCGCCATCTTGGCATTTCGTCATTACCAGAAAATCCAAAAATCGATGAAAAGGTAGAGCTGAGAGGGCTCCGTCACGGTGGAGCCAGCAGGAAGTACACAGTTGTAACCAGTGATAGCGCTCTAACACACATCAATCAAAAGGATACGCCTCTAAATATACTATTAAAATAACATCGAAACCAAAGTGTTAGAAAAAATTCACCCCCCAGAGTTGCTTTGGAGAAAAGCGTCTGCTAAATGACTGTAATGTCACGACGGAAAATTTTGACCTATTAAACTTAAAATGTTTTTTTGAACCAGGCTATAAACATGTTTATTTCAGCTGTGAAATTGGACATTTTAACATGGGAGTCTATGGGGATTGCTCTCTCCTGCAGCCAGTCCTCTAGCGGTGAACTGCAATTATTTTTACTTCCTGGTTCACTTCAAAATCGGTAGCCAGAGATTACAACCTGATCAATGCAGAGATTTTGCAGGAAACATGTAAAAATAAAAAAGAATGGCTCATAACATTTTTTTTCAGTTGCAGAAGTTCTTAAGACAACTGTTTAAGAAGGAGAAGCCACGTACGAGGTACTGGTCCCTGGAAGGTTGATGGGTTCAGTTTGATGAGTCTCTTCCTCAGCTCATTCACTCCAACACCTGAAGCACCTGTACAGAAGAAACAAAAGCGTTTTCCATGTGTGTTTCCGGAAAATGCTCAGTCAAAAATCTGGCAATCTCTGGCTTAAGGCCTTTATCTTAGTTCACAATCACAGGTGGAGGATTGATGCATCGATGTTCTGTGGGTGTAAAACTCCAATAAAACCAGTGGGGTTGTGCTCCATTTCCCTTTGTTTGCTCTTTTTACTGAACTTGTTGAGTCATGAACCCAAACAACAGAAAAATAGTTAAGCTGACTTCTAATTGGACAAAATTTAAGTCGTAAATTTAATTGTTTGTTCTTAAATTAGTTTATGACTAAATTTATCTATGGATGTGGACCAGACAAGAGAGCTAGAGGTAAAAGAAAGAATAGAAATTTTAGAAAAAGAGTTAAGAGAGGTAAAAAGTTACAAGGATACACTAGATGGTTATGTTTTGTTTTTTCTTATTTAAGAAAAAGCAAAGACAACAATCATTGGGAGCACCTATGACAAATACAGATCAGCTGAAAAAATCCACAAGTCACAACAACAAACAGATCAGCAGCTGAAACCAGAGTCCTCCATGGTAATACGGCACAGACCCCAGAGGAACAGAGATACCAGCCTCACCACACGCCTGCTCATCAGAAACAGATATAGCACAGGGCCTCAGGAGCCTGAAAGCCAAAGCAAATGGCCTCCCCAATGACCAGTAAGCCCACGTCCCACCAGAGGGCCACCCAGTGTAGATCTGAATGTAACTGGAACCTTCAATACAGATGTTGCATCAAGGGGCTGTGATGGACTGGCACTCTGTCCAGGGTGTAGCCGACCTCTCGCCCACAGATTGCTGGGATGGACTACAGCTACTTAGGACCCTTCATTAGAGCAAGCAGTACAGATAGTGATGAATTAATGTTGCAACAATATGCTTACATTGTGAAAGACTGGTTTTCATGCATGAACATAATGAACACACTGCATTTTTTCTTTCCATCCGTTGAGAGGACACTCAGTCATGTTTCGACCAGGAGCATCCAGAGTTGGAGTCCAGCAGGTTTATCCCTGTTTCACTACACCTGACTCATATTTAATAGATGCAACAGCCTATGAATTTCTGCAGAATTAATTAATTTTGACTCAAAGGGATGCATCAAAAACCTGTTGTGGCCCTCAAGGACTGGAGTTGGACACCCCTGAGTCAGGCGACATAAGGGCATAAACATGTTGGAAAGGATTTGTTGGAGGAAGTTGAACTATTAGCAATGTTCTTACCAACAAGGATAATGAGGCGGTGGTTCTCCTGTGGGGGGCGCTGGTACAAAGCCACCTCCTCATAAGGGGTGGACAGAGCGTTGGCGCTGGGCGAACAGGAAGTACAGGACTGTCGCCTCTTCCGATAGGACGTCTTCCTCCAGAGACGGAAACTCCGGCGGAAACCAGCTTATAAGGGTGAACGAAACCAAGATCGACATTTTAAAGGACTTTTTGACATGTTGGGAGAGATATTGGATCTTTTTTAAACATTAGGAAAAATAATAACATATGAATAAATGCATAAAGAATCACATATGCTTTGTAACATATTGTGATGTAAAATCAATGTTAATAAAATAGTAATAACATCATCAATAAAAGACAGAGGTGAGATTCAAATAGGTTTAAAGTTTGAAAGTTCATGACCTGAAGATGTGTCACATGATGACATTATAGCTGAATGTTTCTATATTTGTATACGTATTCCAGGATTTGGGGTAATTAATGATATGGGGGTATTGATGTTGGTGTAATTTCTTCTTTAATATGTGTGATTGGCAGGTAAATAGGGAGTGTTAAAATATTTATTCATTCAACAACGTCCTATAAGCAGTCTCCTCTTCTTTCACTTAGCTGTGTGTTGATCTCATATCTGACTAATAAATGTTTCTTACCCAGGTAGATTCCATCGGTTATGTCAGAGTTGGCCTCATCTGGAGGAAAGAAACATCCAAAAGCGATATTCTATCAATATACTCTGTCAAATATTGTTAGGTTGGAATATAAATACAAATGCATTCAGTAGTTGTGAACAGAGAAAATTTAACAGCAAAGAACAAAACACATTCGGTTTTCATGTTTCCTTTGAAAACGATTATTTCCAAACTCTTTTTAAGTTTAACCTGATTTCACGCCACAATTAATCCTTTCAGTTGGTCAGAGAACAAATCTCCATAAATGTGAGAGAATTTAATTAAACATGTATGAGTTAAACTTATTCCAACAACTAACTTACCCACCAAAGTTTATTTCTGTATTGTCCAGATCTGCAGAAAAGACACAAACCAGTTAGTTGTAACTTTAATGGTGAGGGATGATCACCAGTCCAATAAGTGGAAACTAATATTTATCATGATTTTACCTGTGATGATGCTTCTGTCATCAGCATATGTCGGATCATCCTCTGAAAAAGTCAAAACATTAGCTTTAGTTTGTCAGAAACACATCAGAGCATCCCTATGACAACCAAACCCAAAGCTTTGTCTTGGATAATGAAAAAAAAACCCAGAAAATATAAGTTTTGGCTTCTTTTTTTCCATAAATCCAGTGCTGAATATTCCATATTTAAATGCTACAAACCCTCCATCATCTCATCCAGCTGTTACATACATTTTCAGATGTTGGAGTTTTATATTTCTAAGTACCACAGTTTAATTCATCTGTACTTTATTACAATTGATCGCCACCAGAGGCCACCGTGGCCCCCCCACACATTTCATGACCATCACCTCCCTTTTTCTGCCCTCATATCCATCCCCACCTTCTCTTCTCACATTTCTGTAGCACTGGAAGAGATATTCAGGAGAGTAATGATGTTTCTGATTTGGAAAATGGGTGTTAAGGGGGGAGAAGTTACAAACAACCTGACAGCTACTGTATAAGTGCTGAATGAAGGAAACACCCACCGTTATCAGCCACAGCCACTGCAGACAACAGGAAGGGAAAAAAACACTTTTAGTCAAGTTATTTTATAACCATACACACAGATAAACACACTGGTGGGAAATTAGGAGCAATTCCTCCGTCCATGGTGAGGAAGAGAGCCGCACTGTCCCTGCTGCAACACACCTGACACACATCAAATTAGCAGACTAGTGCCGAGCTTGACATTAAACTCAAACCCATGATCTGAGTCAGGTGTGATGCAACAGGGAAACTCACAAAGCTTGCAGGAGTGCGGCTCTAGGACCAGACTGGCCAGTCCCCGCACTGGTCAAAGCCCAGTCACACTGTAAAAAGTTGTACGACTCCAAAGCACAATCCCGGTTGTAAAAATATGCACCATGTGTTGATAAGAACAATGTTGATGTGAGACGAGCCTAAAACCAAAACCATGAGCTGTGAAGTGTAGAATCCAGATCTAGAACAGTTTAATTTCCATCATGCTAAAGAGTTGTCCAGCATCATGTGACCAGATGAAACTGCCACGCTTGGCCGTTTGGAAACAGGAAAATGACTTGTTTTACTTTCCTTTGTAACTGTTTTTGGGAGCTGACCTGTGGACATCCGTAATGTGGTGTGAGACTACACAGGCGATGCTGCTTACTGCGTGGCTTTTAAAGCGTCAGAATAGTATGATATGTACAGCGCACGCTGCCTTGATGAGCTGAAATGCTATAAAGCACCAAGTAAAACTGGATGAAAACTCATTTACTGTTAGGAAAGCAAGCTACCAAGAAGACGGGACTGAAAACTTCCACTCATGATCATTCAGGACTAATAAATGAAACCAGATTGTAGTTTTTGCACTTTTCAGGTGACTGATCTGAATTTTTCAGTCCCAGATTTGGCAGCAGGAGTTTCACATGTCAGATTACTGACGTTTACATCCAGTGTGAGACATTCAAACTGTTAATGATGATGATGATGAAGAGTCCTCACAGGGTCTGATGCAGGTATGAACCTGTAACGGCTGACACCACCAGTGCTCCCTCTGTTTGCTGTGGAGAAAGAAATAAAAAGATCAGTGTGACGTTCGCGTTTTGAAAGAATTAACAGTAAAAACAACCTAATTTGATCTTGTTGAAGAGCAGGAAAAGTACTACTGTACATACAGTAAGAGTACACAGGTTTTCAAATTCGTGAAAGTACTGAAGTACTACCAGCTTTGTGTCTTGAGAAACTGATTGTCAAAGAAAGTTTTATACCATCAAAATATCAATAGGAAATATTATCAGATTGTCTGCGTAAAGTAATAGTATCAGTGAAGTACTAAGGTCAGTCAGTCACTTTTATCATTTCATCACTTAATCCAGTTCAGGGTCGTGGGTGTGCTGGAGCCAATCCCAGCAGTCACTGGGCGAGAGGCGGGGTACACCTGGACAGGTTGCCAGTCCATCACAGGGCTGAAGTATTACTGATACTATGCAACTAATAGTTATTACGGTACTAGCAATAGCAAAAGTATCATAAGTATGATCAGGTTTGTGTAGTAAAATATTACAAACTTCATGGTTATAATCAAACGTCAGTGTGAAACTTTACTGCAGAAAGTAACAATACATTAATACAGATTTACTCTGGAATCAATAATCCATAATCATATATAAATAATTTATATCTAAATGTCAGCAGATCTCATTTATCATTTATTTATGTCCATCTGAGTTTAATATTTCAGCAATGTTCAGGTAGGAATATGTATCCTAATATCCTGTAAGTACACTATCTAATACTTTTCTACATGTACACATATACAGTCTATGATGTACACTGGTATTTGTGTTAATGTACACACATGCTCAAATCCAAACACACTCCTAATATAAGTTCACATGATATTAAAATGTACTTATAAACTTAGTGGTGAGCTTGATTGGACTTTATGTGAATGAATACACGTGTACAACGTTCAGTGCTTGTGTACTTATTCTGTAACATACTTTTCTCAAACAAGGTGATAAAACCAAACCATGAAGATAACTTGTTTCAAAACAAGCTATTTTCATCACAGTCTTCACATTTTGACATCATCAGACGAGACGACGCCTAATTCATGATGAGTCAATGAGACGTAAAGAGTTTTATGTTGTATCAAACACAGTGTGTGGTTTGTTGTGTGTGTATGTGTGTATATAATGAATTGTGTAGTATTCAGTTTTCTATCATTGTTTAATTTTCATATTGTGTTCATTGTTTATTACTTTATCATGAATAAAATGTATTAAGGGCTGACATTAAATTAAGCTTAAGTTTAGTTAAATCATGAGTTAAAAATCAGATTTTTATAATTATTTGTGTTTAGTTTTTTTTTTTTTTTTAACGTGTCTTGTCCAGCATCTAAGCAGGCAAAATGATGATCTGACTGCTATGTTGTGCTGA
>JBAMHX010000014.1:4633992-4651021 GCA_037177515.1 Pseudomugil tenellus | reverse complement strand
GTGGGAAAAGAGCTAATGTTTAGGCTGAGGCAGATAACATATACTGTAGTTAGAAAATGTGTGCCCCACTGAAAAAAATGCAATGCCCCCCCTCTAATTCTTTTCTGCAGCCGGGTCTGCTTTCTACAGAGGTAAAAACAACTTTTAAGAAGTCAGATGGTATCATTTCCAGAGTGCATGTTGTTCATTATAAATGTCAGACTATTTCTTGAAGGATTTTTAAATCTATCATATTAAATTGAGACATAACATCTGAGTTAGTTTGTGGTTTTGGACTTAGACTAATTTTCTTGTTTGGCTGTGTGGCATTTATATTTTGTCTATTGTTTGGGATTTTTCTATTCTTCACTTTCCAACCTAATTTGTATTAATTGACAGAAATGATTACATGTATTGATGAAATTAGTTAGATTCTGGTGAAGCTTGTTAGGTTTATTTTATTCACCTGTGGTTTGAAACAGCTGCTGTTTCACCACTAGATGGGAGCAAAGATGCTAAGATGATGTCCTTCTTACTGCTGCTGCTGTGTGAATACATTCATACACACTGAAACTCTCCCCATAATCACTGCAAATGTCCCAACAACCAATAGATACTTGAATGTATGTTTTGTTCTCTCTAAAATCCACATGAAAGCTTGACTCAGCATGAGTCTGCAGATTAACACCACAGACCATTCCAGCTTCATACTTATAGCATCTCAAAAGTGGCAAACTTACCTCTTGTTCATGAACAAAACTCAATGTTTCTATCAAGGTTTTCTTAAAGCAACATTTTAAAAATGTTTTGTACTCATAATAGTAAAGTGTTACAGTACTTTCTGTACATTAAGACATATTTTCCATATTATTGTGAAGTGAGACTGTCCTTAATAAATGCAATAATCTGCATTTATTCGCTTCTGCTGTGACCAGGTGAAATCATTAGTTTCACATTTAAAGACGTTTTCTCTTCACCCTCATTCCTGCTATTAAAACTGGCCACTCATCCTTTAATAGACCTTTTAAGGTTCAGTCCAAAGAGAATGAAGGCCAGTCTAAATGTCCTCACCTTGCAAAAATGTCATTACTCCCTACACCCCCTCATCCTCCTCTTCCTCCTCCTCTTCCTCCTCCCACCCAAAACTCAGATTGGTCCTAATAAAAACAGACTTCAACAGGGCACAAGCTTTCCATCAGAAGCAGGCCTCTATGCATCTGTGTTCTACATGATACGTAATCTGCATAGTTATGCCTTACACAATGTCCATTACACACACACACACACACACACACACACACACACACACACACACACACCCCTCTGCTTCAACACTCACTCTCCTTCACATGTAACTATGCATGTACAGCAATGTTGAATGTTTGTCTTCATACACTTACATCAGATGTCTGACACTGTGCAACCCCCCCCCTATCCACACATAAACACATTAACCCCCCCCTTGGTGAATCTCCCGGGAGTTTTGCCACACATTCTTGAGAGCACACTTCATTGTAGCAGTGATTCAGAGCAGTTCATGGCCAAATAAGCCGAAAAGCCTCCAGACGTGACTTGTTGTGGGTTTCTAGGCAGGAACCCACAGGGTGGAACTCCATGCGAGCGTACAGAACGCTGTTATTGTTGTAAGACAACATGTAATCTCTTTCTGAGCCAGCATTGTGTTTGCTGTCAGAAAGAGGGGCCAAAAACTTGTTTTCCATTCGGACTGAAAGAATCTGTTCAGTAAATGGTTTAGAAGCTTTCGGAACCGAAGTGTTTCGGTTTGTTTGCCCCACCTTGGGGTTTACACTCTGACTGGGTGCGGCGCTATTAATTCATGACTTCACTGAGTGTGTTTGTTTTTCCCGACACTTTGAAGCGCTCGCTTGTCTGTCCGTGATATGAGCAGAGGTTGTTTGGCCTAACTTTGAGCTTGACCTTTGACCCGAACTTTTCTTCTCAGTCCAGGACGTGATGTGTTTTAGCTTTGAGAAGACGGTTCATGACTTGCCTGAAATACCTTAAACTGAGCATAAACAGGCAACGGCTTGCCTGGAATGGACTCGCCTAGACAGACAGACTGCTTGTGCCCCTTATATGAAAAGTGTGGTAAGAAACGGTCCAGATTAGAGGATTCGCTTAGTAAATAAGTATGAAAATGTGTTCTGTAGCTTTTCTAATAAGTTGGGATTTGACCTGAACTCTCAGGACTTGACCTGGAACTTGTTTTTTCGTGTTCATCATCATGACGTCTGTGCTGTGCTCAACACATTTACTGATTATTAAGCTTTCTTTATTTCATTTTTATCCAACTCAGTCGGGAAACATTTGCTGTACTTAAAAACTGAAATGCAGGAATTGGTGAGTCAACACTGTAGAAGATACTTCGACATTAGCTACAGAAAATATTATATTGAAAAGTATTGGGATCTGTTTAAAACTCCAGAGAGTTTTAAACAATAGAATAAGTGTGAAACCCAGCAACAGTGTATTATTTATGCAGTTTATATTATTTATAATAGATTATAAATGCATTATAAGTCATATAAATAATAAAAATATAGAGAATATACAGGGTGAAAACTGAGAAATCAGACCAGCTTCACTTTCACAAGTTTGAAAACAAAAAATGTTCATGTGCATCTGTTGTCATTGTTAAATTCTGAGTTTCAATATGTTTGTTATCCTGTTTGCAATCTTTTACATTCTGTTGATGATCATAACTTTGAGGATGGAGGATATTACAGCAAAATGTCCTTATTTTGTGGAGACGCTTACAGGACAGATTGTGTTGTGGAATGAACACAACCTTCTGCAGTGTAAAGTTAAAATCACACATCCTGGGGAAAAGACACGAAAACCTTCAGAATAAAAGCATGAATACAGACTTGATTTTAGACACGTTTGAAGGTTTTAGATAAAACTGATACAATGTGTATCAGTGACCTCTAAATATAAGCTTACAATTAATACTGACATCAAAGTTTTTGATCGGTTCTTGTAGGGAAAATGAGAGTAAAAAATAACTCACTAAAACTGTGATAGCATGAGCAAATATAGTGATTGTAAATAAAACAGATACAAAGCAGCTTGTTTTTGTCAACTTCATGTAAACACAATAAAAAATGAAAAAGGGATTAATTTTATTCCTGAAATCTTCTCATGTTGGATTTTTTTTATCATAAATTCCATGAAGATCAGTCCACAGTATAAAAAATCCCATGTCTATTATAAAACATACATATTTGTATTTTAAATCATAGTGTTTTTCATGTAAACTCCATCCAATGAAAAGCTCATCCTCCCAATTTGTGCCTCTCCTGCATATTTGAACTTAGTATCAATATATAAACCTATAGTTTATCTTTAGAGCTCTAGTCGGTCTATTCGAGTAGAGAAGATACAACAAGGGTAAACAACATATTCTGTTACATTTAAAGCCCTTTGGAAAACCAATGAGACAACTGACTAATGTATGCATTATTTACAACCCGAAATTCAAATATATTGAGAGTGTAACAAGTAGTAATGCAAAGATGTGCAGATATCATAAACTGATCTTATTCCTAGTGGAACATAAACTACATATCAGATGCTGAAGCTGACAATTTAACTCCTTTTGTACTGAAAGACAGCAACACACTTTCAAAGTAGTTAGAGCTTTGACAATAAATGTTTGGGGGAAATAAAGAAAGCAAAACATCTAGAGAATCATTTGATAATTAATTAAACTGATTGGCAATGGGGCCAATGACAATGACTGGATATAAAAGAGATAAGCTAGGCAGCGGTTCACCAATCTGATGCAAACCGTGTTTAAAAATTGCAGAAGAGTTTCAGAAAATCTTTCTTCATTGCGTAATTGCAAAATATTTCAAGATACCACCATGTGCAGTTTATATTATCATTAAAAGATTCAGCAAATATGGAGAGATCTCTGTGCGCATGGGACAAGGCTGAATGTTGAACCCGGATGTTCATGACCACCAGGCAATCAGGTATGATAAACACAATGAACGCCTTCTCTCAGCCAAAGCATATTTAAAATGTATCTTTATGGGATGGGATTGCAGAAACGCCAATGGCATTGGATTGTATCCATCTGAGTGGTCCATCAGTGCTGAAAATGCAGTCCAGCAAAACGATACTAAACCATACTGCATCCATCCCAACTGCAAAAAAAAGTAAAAGGAGTAAAAAAAAAGTCAAATTCAGCTTCAAATTGCTGAGTCAGCTTAACCAGTGGGGATGCTTTTATTTTGAAAGGAATAAACCGGATGTCGTTTAGCTAGTTTTCGCTCGTAAATTAGCTTGACTTTAGCTTGTTGGGACAAGCTCCACAGACACACTTGCCTCACACAACCGCGGCCTCTTTAAGCTTGTCCTGTGATTTTTTTTATCGAAAGGCGGACTGAAAGCCGCAGAGAAGCAGCCTGTGTTTGGGTTTTCCGGTACCGCCTCGCGGGGTGTGTTAAAGTCGCTGTGTTTAGTGGAAGCTGTAAACGTGCACCAAAAGACGACCTGCTTCTTTCTGCGTGGGAGAGCAGTGTTTGGAGAACTGAGCCTGTTTTGAAGCGAAACTGTGTTTTTACCACACAGGACGCGCTGTTAAGTGAAACAGAAACCGGCAGCATCTTCGGTGTTTTCCTCGGTGGATCCGCGGAGGTGTCCAGCAGCCATGGCCGGAGCTCGCGCAGCTGTCGGGCTGCTCGCGCTGCTGTGTTTGCGCTTCCATCGCTGTTGCTCCTTCAACCTGGATGATCAGCAACCCTTCGTGTACTCCGGACCCGAAAGGAGCTACTTCGGTTTCTCCGTGGACTTCTTTAAACCTGACAGCATAAAGTAAGATGAGGATGAAGATGAAGATGAGCAAAACATCTTTACTGTTTAGCACATATTTCTAAAATCATTAGTGTGATTTTTTTTGTACATAACTTGATTTTAAAGCTACATGTTTTTACTAATACTGTATTTTTCGCACCTTTGTGTTTTCTGACAGTTTATTCATGTTTTAAATTGATAATTTTTCCTTTAAAACCTAATTAATAGATACACGACGCCTCTTCAGGTGACTCCTCTTTCTAGTTGTTTACCTTAAACAACATGTCAGAGGCTCAAATAGAGAATGATTATCAGGAAAACGGATTAAATGAATCCACAAATTTAGCATCTTCTGCTTGGTATAAATACAATAAACTTGTAAAGGACATATAATCACAACAGAAGGAGCCACAGTAACAAAAAGCTGTAAAATCTTCTATTTTTGCAGAGTCCTAACATCTGGATTCACATCTGTAACTGGATCAGCTGCTCATGTAAAGATCCCACATGGTCTGATGTAGTTTGGAAGAATATCCCAGTGATAAAGATTCAATACTTCTAAAGTTTTATTTACCGTAAACATCTCTAAAATGAATGTAACCTTTCTAAGGTTTGATTATGTCCATCATCTTTTTTAAAAAAAAATGACAAATATTTTGTTTCCAAAGTATTGCCTGTGCCCGGCAGTCATATTATTTTTTATTTAAACGTGTAAACATAATAAAAAACTTGATTAAAATGATTTAAGCTTGAGGTAAGATAAAGTTGTATATTTATAGACATTAAGGGATTGTTACAGTTTAATACCGTCGTTGGAGCTTTTGGAACAAAGTGCCATGTCTGCAGTTTTCCTGCTCCAACCTCCAGCTGTGTTTATGGAGTATTTGTGTGAAAAGACAGCAAAACACTGACTCTTAACATCTATTCATTCCAGACTTACAGCTTGTTATGTTTTATTTTAGTGTCATGTCAAATATTTGACCTATCCTGCATCATTACAAATTCTAATTATTTATATTCAAGTAGTACACGTACACAACCAAAGGGGAAAAAAGGATTTTTCCAGAATTATGATCTTTTTTCCACTTTGACTGTGATGATAGTGATCGCTTTAATGAAATTATGTGTATTTTAATATCAAGCTGATGGCTTATTAGAGGTTAAATCACCTCACCTGATTGGAAATAAACAGATGAAGTAAACCACTGTTAAACAAAGAAAAAACAATTTCACTGAGAAAAACTACTCGTCTTGTTAAATGATGGAAGAATGAAACTAAAATGTAGAATAAACTTTACAGGTAAACTTAATTTCACTTCCTGAAGTCTCCAACTCATTAATGTTAAAGTATTATCTACAAAACATCCCTTTTTCTGATAAGGTAAAAAACAACCCAAATAAAGAGTCGGAATCAGCCGTTAAATATGAATCAGCTACAGCTTGTATTAAACAGCCCTTTTCATCTTCCGTCTGATATGTTCCACCTGAAAGTGGAATACCCCAAACTCCGTGTGACTAATGAACACTGCAGTTTTATTTAGTTTTATTCAGCTGATGTTTATAAAGAGGAAAGGAAAGAAAGAAGCGCTCCAGCTCTGTTCGTTTGGTTTTTAACTTCCTGTCTGGGCTAAAACTGGAATATGCAGTTATGATTATTATGATTGTGATTATGATTATCTTTCTGGTTTTCATCTTATCACTATTTCAGCATTTTTATGTGCGTGCAGCAATGCTTAACAACCGATAATCTGAAATGAACCAACATTGTTGACTTATTTGTTTTAGTTATACAGCCTAGTTTTGTTGTGACATTTGCTTTTTATCCTTTAATGTTACCAAAATGAATCATAATACTTTATTTTATTTATATTTAGAAATTTAAAAGTATCCTTTTTTGTGTACATGTAAATAGTTTCAACATGTTCCTGAGTTTTGTCAGGATTATTTTAGCATTGCTGCTAAACGTAACAGAGCTTATTATTCAGCGTAGATGAATAATAAGCAAACTGAACCAATCAGGGTTTCTGATCAGAGGCAGCAGAGGTATCTAGATGCTATTAAACAAAGGGGGGCCGTCTGCATTATGTACTGACTACACCATATTTCGTTCCACTGACTGCTTCCTGATTTAGCCCACTAAACAGCCCCACCAATCAATAAAACGCCTCCGTCCAAATGAACATGTCCTGCGAACGTTGTGGCCTCACAGCGCTGAACATTTCCTTCTCGTGCATTGTGGTCTGTTGAATGGTGCCTCCAAATAAATCTGCAATTAAACTAAGCTGCTGTGAACAAAGACGTTCTGTTGTGAATGCAGAGAAGTCGTCTTCCACAACATCTCCGCCTGCAGCAAAACGTCTTTCCATCAAAGCTGCAGGAAGATAAATTAGGAAGCAGAAGGACGAGCATCTCTATTTGTTTTTATATTATTCTATTAAGACTTTGTATAATAAATAATTTCATTCCATCAGTAAAGATAATAAATCTACACGTTTAATGTGTGATTATAACAGTTAATACTTTCCAGCTGGAAAGTTTTCTTTAGTATTCTGTCGACATATGTGGTGAACTGAGGCGCATCCAGACAGGGCCCAGTGTTTTCAGACTGTGACCCAGATTGGAAACTAATGCTGCGTTTCCACCACAAACCCACCCAACAGGGACTTAAAAACATGTGAGGAACTTTGCTCATCCGTCTATCTACATTTCCACCGCAGAAGGCAAATTTCCAGGGGGGGGGTGCTTTACCTCTGGGACAATCTCTACATAGGGACTCATATTTTCTGAAAGTATTGGAATTAATTTGTAGGCTGATGCTAAAAATTTCAAATTAATTCAGAAAAAGGGTTAAAACATTAAGAATATTGAGTCTCATTTAACAATTATCTGAAAATTTGTTCTGAAGTCCAACTTAAATCTTTATGTCTCAGTTATGAACAAAGATTAATTTAATAAAAAACTACATTGAAGATGGGATTTAATGCTGTTGCTAGTCTGGCTAAGACAATCTGTGCAGACCGCATACACACACTGTGGATATCTCGTTATTATTAACGTTATTATTATCTACCAGCTAAATGTACACTCATACAGTGACGGGCTGACATAAATAATGATAAATAAATAAAGCAAACATAACTAACAACTATATATATTAGTTGCATATAATAAAAATGTTAGGAAGTAAAAACATATATTATCTTTCCTAATATATCATTAATATTTAATATTACTTGGCTTCCTATCAATATAACGTTGGCCTCCATTAGCCAGTTGGCTCCTGTTAGCATTTAGCTACAGGCAGCTCAGAGTTTGATAGACATCAACCCCCCCCCCACACACACACACACACACTCACAGCCCCCCTCTAAACTCCACATCTTTGCGCAGTTCTGTATTTTCCAGAAGCTACGATACGCTTGACATTTCCAAGATGGCGACAGTAGGAACCGCTCAGCTAGCTTCCCTTTTGCTCTTCACCTCATACTGGTGTCCATCTTTATACAGTCTATGGTTGAGAGAGAGCTTTTATCCAATGATCTGGTAACATCCTCTCTTTTCCTCAGCTCAAACGTGCTGATTGGAGCTCCTCGGGCCAACACCTCAGCCATCAGCACCGTAGTAGAGCGCGGAGCGGTGTACACCTGTCCCTGGAAGACCATCTCCGCCTGCCAGCAACTGGAGTTTGATAACTCAGGTACTGGAAACTTGCTCCTTCATGTTGAGGCAGTTGTGATGTCCTGCTGAGAGTAATGCAGCTTTGGCTCAGTTCAGCTGTTGGCAGGCAGCTTATGTGTCCTGCAACTGTTTCCCAGAATAAGCCCATTAGCCTCCACAGCTCTCTGCAGGATGTGTCGTGTTAGCAAGCGCAGCTAAGGCTGCTCACATGGCAGCGATGATGATGTTGGGTCCGATCCCAATCAGCAGCTCCATCGCATAAAGCTGCGCTGTCATTTTTATTTCCAATAACAGGACCGTGTCTTCAACATTTTCAGTCATGAAGGTTGAGTCGCTGTAGCGTCATATCCAGGCAGATTTAGGAATTTGTGCGTAAGGCAGTGGTTCTCAAAGCTTTCCAGCCAAAACCGCCAAGAAAACAAACGAGACAATTTCAACAACTCGTTGGACAAATGGTCAAGTTTCCATTTATTGTTGGCCTTGTTCAATTAATTCTCTGTTATGTGTTTAAAAAAGGTTTATAAGGAAAACAAAAAATGTTGTGACTTTCCATTTGGTTTTAAGTGCTACCATTGTCTCAAAATAAGAGTTATCCCACTCAGGTGGGCAAAGATTCCTAAAAACAAGGCACTGAAGTCCCGTTCCCATTTTTAAGGACAATTTCAGTTTCAGAACTTAAGGATCCATCATCCAAAACTGCTTCCATATGAGTCTTTTTAGCTTTCCTTGAACCCAACTTACACACAGATGGATTACTGGTGGATCAAAATATAACAAATAATCTATATGATGGGTTAGTTTGAATTAAACAGGTTTTCAGAGCAATGTTTCTCAATCCTGGATGTTTATTTTACTGAATCGGAAACATGCAGAGCTGGGCTAAATGCGGGTCAGGATCGGGAAACACAGCTAACACATTAGAAGATGAGAACCGTCGCCTTCATCCTGATAGTTTGGGTGTCTCCCGGTTCCAACACAGCACGTTTAAACGGATCAATCACCGTGCTGATGTTGATAAGCTGTTGGATCCATTTGATCTGAACCAGGTGTGTTGGAGCAGGTATACATGGGACACCTGCAGGGTTCCCCACCCCTGGTCCTCAGTGACCCCCACGTTTTAGTTGTTTTAACTCCTTCATCAAGCTGCAAGCATGTTAATGAGTAATTGATTAAATTCAGATGTGTCAGAGTGGGGTTGCCTCTAAAACATGCAGGGTGGGGGTCCCTAAGGTCCCTAAGGACCAAGACTGATCAGTCTAAAAGGAAATATAAATAAGTTCATATATTGGGAGAATAAAAAAGATGGAACGTACTATAATCTCCCTTTTTTCTTGCTCTTATGTGTCTTCTGGAGTGTCTTTAAATACCCGCAGGGTACAATGTGTTTATTTGCCTCTTCGGGCTGTTATCAGAATAATTACAATCTAAATCTACCACTTCACCAATCTGTCTCATCATGCGCTGCTTTTTTCTTTCTTCTCAGAATGATAAACTTTACTAAGAATTACTTCCAGCAGACGAAACGTGTGTGATCTTGAATACCAGATAAATGTTCCTGTTGAAGAGACTTTCCTTGAATTTAGTTGTCTTAAAGCGAAGATGCAGAAAGTCAGTATTTATGGTTTGATGTCTCCAGAGTTACAAAGAAGCAGCATTTTCCCAAAGTGTCAAATGCATTTTTTGTTTGATTCGATGTTTTATAAATTTGAGAAACTTTCATAATTTAACATCAATATTTATTTTCATAAAAGTTTTATTTTTCTTTTCCCTCTGCTGTCTGTCAGCGAAGTTTCTGACTGTAGTCTTGGTGAATATGTGTTATATTTGGGGAACTATGCATGTACATGTTTGGCTAGAATCATATATTAGATGAGCCAGAGAGGAATCAGATTAAAGCTTTCTGATATAACGTAGTTAAATGTATCAATAATAACGCCAACACACAACTTCAAACAAAATCCCTCATAAAATTACACCATGTTGCAGAAAAATGTTAAAGTTTCATGAAATAAAATCAAATATAGCAGTAAGGGAATAACACTGGTTTATTATACTAATCATTTCACTGGGTGTAACCCCCCCCCACACAAAAGATTTTACCCACATGAGTTAAAAGTGAAATATAAGCATTTGACTCATTTTACTCAAAAACCAGCACAATTACTGATTTAAAATGGGATTTACAGCTTTTTTTCCTGCTTTTATGTGAGTATGAGTTATTTTCTGTGAGCTGGAGTTTTAACAGAAGAATAAATTAAATGATTTTAATGTGTTTTATGTCATTCTGCACCTGAAGAGCCACACAAAGAAGAAACAACCCAACAAAAGTAGGAGTCTTATTCTGCTGAACATGCCTGGCACGCGAGAACAAAAACAAGTCGGATCATTTATTTCCCCCGTGGGGCGGCTGCAGTTACATACCCATCATATACTAACTTTAAAAGCATGTCCAAACCTGCCCCAAAGAAACTAAAAAAAGTTTACCCTGTGGAGATTTGGATTCCTTCAGCCTTGCATCACATCATATGATTGAGGTTTTAACTAACTTTAATTAGTCGATATGACCAAAATCTCATATTCAGATTCAGTTCATTTCATATATGCATCACGATATACACGTCAGGGTGTGAAATTCACAGCGGGATTGCGCACAGTGTAGTCAGTTTCGCAAACTTGACTCTTATAATGCTGGAATTCCTGCATACAGTTACATGGTGTGTAATGGTGTCCAATGGCGGTTTGCATCGGAGCTTTTAAACCTAAAGGAAGACTTTCACAACAGATTCAGGCTCTGCGCTTCAACAATAACCAGGAAGTTAAAATAATGGAGAGAGAGGAGTAGACTGTCATTAAACCCAAGTTTTAACTCCCTGGCTGCTAGATAGTCTTATAGCAGCGAGTAATTAAAATCAGAGTTTCATCTGTACGTTGTGATCTGCATTTGCAACGATCATGGTTCTTTTTAAACGCTGCTCCATAAAGGATGACATGTACATTTTTAAATAAAAGCATTCTTCAATATGTTTCCTGTGGATTCATTTGCAGATCACAGGAAGAGGGACAGAAGAGAAAAGGAGATAAAACACTATAATAAGGGGGGCCCAAAGTGGGGCCCGCGGGCCAAAATTGGCCCGTCAGTACTTCCTCTTGGCCCGCTGGTCAATGTTTATATTTAGAGCCCTACAGATGTTGATGAAAACATTTCAGAGAGAACAATATCTCTTAAGTTTCTAGCAGTTTATACAGAGCTGTTTGGTATAAAAAGCTGACTCATGGTGTTTCTGTTCATATCAACTTTAATATTTTATAAATAAAAAAAAATTAATTTGTTTTTCACATTTATTCAGCATATTTTTATATAATGTTTTTTAATGTAAAATTTCATTTGTGATGATGGAAAAAAACACAGTCTTAGCTGTTGACCAATACTTAAAATAACTTTATATTTACTTGTTTTTCATCCTTAAAGCTGCAGCGTTTGGCTCATTTTCTCTTTAAGTTTGGGCACCCGTGCATTAGACGGACAGCTGAGAGGCTTCACAGAAAAGCTGTTGTGTGACTCAGATGTGCAGTTTTTTGTTTGTTTTTATTACAGAAAAACCAAAGTGGTTCAGGATCCAGATACCTGTAAAGTTCCATGCGAATCATCTCAACGAATTAATGAATATTATTGTAAATAATAATTATTACAGTTCGTCTTACAGTTATTGTTCCTGGAACAAGAACATAAATGTGCATAAAACTGTTCAAGGTGTTTTTTATTTATTTTTTTTTACAGTTCCAGTGCGATTGTGCACGTTTTTAATCCAACACTACACTTTCTGGAAGGTCTTACATCCCACTCCAGCTCCTGTGTTTCCTCGTTTTAGCTCTTTCTCTTTAGATTCTCTTTCTATAGTAGCAGCTAGGAATGAGAAATACTTGAATGAAGTACGTGTGGACCGAATTGAGGAGGGATTTTTCTGAATGAATGAATATTTTGTTGCAGTCTGATGGCACCAGAACACGGTGCGAGTGGACGGAGGCTGTTGGCGGGATATACTATGAAGTAACGGATGTTTTTTCGCATTCATACGCTGCCAAAACATTCAGAAAACTTCTCTCTCAGCTCTTATGATGGAACTCTCATGATAATTTAATTTAAACACAATATGCTCTTGTCCATGTGACCAACTCGTGGTAGTTTTGGATTGAAGAACATGGAAAAGGAAAACTTGACAGAGGGGAACATTATCGCTTTAAACACAGAGGGGGGGTGTTTATGTGACAAACACTGTGTAACTGAGTTGGGTTTGTATTCTGTGGGAAGCCCAGTCCCTGAAAGAGCAACTGTTTAAAACCATGCTGCCTTGTCGCCTTCGCTCACAACTTAATGCAAAAAGTCATTATTGTACAAACTGAGTGTTTAATGTTCCTCTGTCCTAAAGCCGGCATTAGCACAAGTTTAAAATAAGAGGTTTGTTCTAAACCTTAAAACATATTATGTTAAATAATAAACATGCATATCTGCATGTTTCGTTAAGTACAAATAAAACGGAGGATTTCTTCTCCTTTTTGCAGCTGACACATGCAGTGAAACATGAAAAATGATTTACAAGAGTATGTAGAGAAAATGTTTCTTCATCGCCTGCGATGGGTGGAAAACCAGGTTTTTTTTAAAATATTTTTTAAAATGGGTTACTTCTTTTTCCCTTTTTATAGTTTATCCAACTGCGTTTTCTGTTTATAGTCCAGAAACATGACTTTATACATGACTTTTTATATATATACCTGTTGTTTTGGGCTGAACATGGTGCTCCTATTAAGGAAACCGATGACTTCAGCTGTTATGAGCACTTTGTAAAATACCAAATGACCTTTTAGACATTCTGTAGTTTGGCTAAACATCCATTTATGAGTACAATAGAGAATAAATCCTAACTAGACTAATACTGGTCCGTATAGCTGCTGAGCAGATTTACTGGTCTAGGTTGGGCAACACCTCAGGAACTGTTCATGTATCGCTGTTTCATCCATTTATGCCCATAAAAGGCAAATGTGCCTTACACAGCCCCGGTAGGATGTTTACTTTCCTGCTGCGTTTAGCCAGATGTTGCAGAGAGACGGGTCAGCAAGCGTCTGCACTGCAACAGTGCCGTTGAGCAAGACGCAGAACCCACAGGCTCTGTCAGAAACCATATGTGGTCACTGCGTTACGTTTCGTCCTCTGGCTGTAACGCTGTGAGCGAGTGGCCTAGTTGTGTTGTTATGTGTGTGTGTGTGTGTGTTTTGTTTCAAAAGAGGTCTTTGTTGTAAATTTGACCTGCATGATTGCTGGCCAAAGCTTCACTGGAGCAAAGAACAGAATTTACTGGAATTTGTGTGTGTGTGTGTGTGTGTGTGTGTGTGTGTGTGTGTGTGTGTGTGTGTGTGTGTGTGTGTGTGTGTGTGTGTGTGACTCTGACTCACTGTTGGTCCTGTCCATTCTGCCTGTCTCACCATGATGCAGCCAAACCTTTGGTTCCTGCTGCATTCTCTTGTTTCTGCATATTCTTTCAGATGTAACTTGTCTCCGCAGGGGGCTGAACGTCTGTTTCTGCATTTTCAGAACTTTTTTTTTTTCTTTTGTGGGATGGCTGTACCAGGAAGTACCATCTCAACCCCATTTCTTTCCCATCTACCTGCTGTACAATAAAGACCACTAGAGCCCATAAACTCCTTCTTTTATATGATGTGATGACTAGTTGAATGATGGTTTCTTTCCCTGACTAGTTGACTTGACCATGTTAAGCGATCAGACTTCTTTATTTTCATTCATGCTGGAGCTACATACCATTTTTACTTTTAGCTTTTTGTGTAATTTCAGTGCTGCCAACGACAAACGTGAATCTCCGATTTTACATTTATTCAGAAAACTAATAATATAAAGTTGTAGTTGTAATGGAGGCTATTTGTATTTGACATTTTGAATCAGAGTTTATGAAACTAGCAAACTAGATTATGTAATTCTCACCTCAAATATGTTTATAAACTCATTTCAGAAAATGTTTAGAAACTAGTTTTCACATTAACTCAGAGAGTTAATGTGACGAAGGGAGACGTGTAGAAGTAAACCATGTCTTCCCTTCAATACTGAGGAAGCTGTAGAGTCCCTTTCTTCTGTGTTTCTATCGATGTGAACCTTTTATTCTTAAGATTGCTCGAGAAGTTTAGTTCTCCTTTGATAAACAACAAACAAAAGAGAGGAGAGCTCGTTGCCATGGCTACCGTTCTGTTAAGATGGTAAGTAGCTGGCAGCAAACACTTTGTGTCATTGCTACATGCAGAGCAAAGATGAAATATCCAACCTCGTTAAAAAAGATCCCTTTAGTGTCTGACGGGTACTTTAATGTCCTCTGATCCTTTTAATCCGTCGAATTGTTCTGAGACTTAAAGTACTTTAAAAATTCAGCTTCTGGTGCAACTTTGTCTCGTAGCACTATGGGGTTTCCCACTCTGATGGGGAAAAAGCAAATATGTCCTCACTGTCCGTGTCCCAACCGGGCTTTAGTATCACTTTGCTTCTTGTATTGTTGTATACTGTTGGGATTCATCCGAATGTTTGAGCAACACGTAACAGCTCGGTGGTTTTACTGATGCTTGAGTTGCGCTGCGTTAAACTTGTGGCTGCAGCTTGAGAGCAGGACTGAGCCTGCTGCTGCCTCCGCCTCCAGGCATTAATAATGCTGCAGTAATACAAACACTGTGCCTGTCAAAGGTTTAGACACAATTACAATTACATTTCATATCTGTAGCCGCTAAGTGCTAAACTTTGGAATTGGTTTTACATTAAATCATTAAGCACAAGAGGGAAATTAATTCTGTTTAAAATCACACAGGCAATTTGTTATTTTTGTTTTTATTAAATAGGTCTGGGCGATTTAATCGATTAATTTGAATTTGTTGTTTATGAATATTTATTTTTATGAAAATCGAGATTTTATATTTTTTTTTCGCCTCCCCAGCACCTTTTGGGCCTTCCTGCATCATAATTACATCAGCGTAATTTCCCACAAATCTTCATAAACACATGAACATGGCAGCTAGCAAAGAAGAGCTAGTTCCCAGTAAAGACCAGTTTCCTTATTATTTGGAACTGGTTTGGTTTTGCAAACATGGACTTGGAGCAATAAATGCTTCGTTGCAAAATCTGTTCAAGTACTGTTGCTACCAAATGTGGGAGCACAACAAATTTATTTCAACACCTGAAACAGAGGCGCTCAGCAGAGTAGGAGAAAATGTGCATCTACGACATGCTCGACAAAGCAACCACCTAGAAAACCCCACCAATAGAAAATCCGTGGTAGGAGAATTATTTTCACTATGTCCCCTAAGAGAAGACGGGACGTGGTCTAAAACTAAAAAGCCTTTTTGAATAGGATTAATTTTTCTCGCTTTTATTTATTTATTAATTTTTTAAACAGAAGTTGGAAAAAAATCTATTTAAAATTGGATTTGGTTTAAAAAAAATTTTTTATTTTACTTTTAGGCTATACAGTAAGAAAAATAGCAAATTCCTTTTTTTCCTACAACAGACTAATGGAAGAAGATGTGTAGCATTTTGGTTCTGCAAGCTTCTTCGTTCCCTTCTCGTAGACATTTCTAATCCAGTCTCTTATCCAGTTACACTCCTTTACAACTTCTAACAAGATGTTTATTCTTATTCCTCCTAAAATCACACTCTGCTCCTTCCTTTTTGTTCAGAGTTAAATATTTGTTTCTTTATCATCCCACAAATTGACCAGTTCCTTGTACCCGTCTCATCCATCACTGCTACACCCGTTCTTACTCCGAGTTGCATTAGAAGTCCGATGTGTACAGATTGAGTAGAAATGATGAGAGTAAAGTCTCTCATCAAGAAATCAACCTCTCAGTCTGTTTGTTACAGCATCCCAGCTGGTTTTTTTTAACCACGAGGTGTGCCAGGTGTGCCATGGAAATGATCCAGTTTCACCTAAATGCTACAAACATCATCTCGTGTTCATCCTTTTCTTTTTGTTTGATTCTTACTCAAAACACCAACGAAGACAAACTTCATATTAATATGTGCTTCAGAGTTTTTCTTTTTTCAGCTTGAGATGTGCCATCATTTTTTTATGAAAAAAGGTTGAAAACAATGTTCTAGAGGTTTCCATCTTTATTTTCTGGATTTAAGTAAGATGTCTGAAGTGAAATAGATGGAGTTTGGCCGTCAAAGGCAGAAATAATCCACAGCAAGTGTTCAGCACGTGTGAGGATGTGACAACCATATGAGACCGGTTAACATACTGCCAGTAGTTTAGGACGTGAAATATGAAACAGGCTGTATTTTGTTAAACAAGAAAGAAGCTGTTCAATGAAAAAGACAGAAGGCTGTTGGTGGAGGATGGCTGGTAACTACAAGCAGATTTCCTTTTTAGTGGGGGGGGACAGAGTGTGGATGCATGTTTGGTTTGTTGTTGACGCTCTCCTACCTCATATATTAAAGGAGAACTTCGCTTTTTTTTAACCTGGGGTCTGTTGTCATCTTTCCTTCCATACATGTGAGTGATGT
>JBAMHX010000014.1:4603491-4613749 GCA_037177515.1 Pseudomugil tenellus | reverse complement strand
AGAATACTTCTCGCAGCCCCTCGAGAAAAAGTTCTGCCAGCCCGGTGTGTCGAGAACTGTTTTCAAACACGTCCGCGAGAACAAAATGACGTCAAATGAGCCCCGAGAACAAGAACAAATTTCTCGCTTCTCGTGGAGTATGTAACAGCCTTTAATGGTTGCTTGTTTCTTTTTATTAGACGAGCAACAAAATGTCAATGCAGGTAGAACTGCTCACTAAAACAGATGTTTTTAAATGAGTGTAGAATTAAAATACATAGATCTAGACTGGATTAAGATTAGTTTCCTATAGTTGTTTAGAATAAGCAATCACTGAGCGACGCTGGACAAACAGACCCGGTCTGAGTGTCTTATAAAGTTAAGATGGTTTGTTCTGGTTGTTCTCCACAGAACTTGTCCAGGCTGTCCTGCGTTTACAAAAAGGAGAATCAGACCAAGATGGTTGTGTGTGATCTGGGAAACCCCATGAAGGGAGATACTAAGGTCTGTAAAAGTACTGAGCACTGTTTCTGTATTAACATTATTATTAAAGACGTATTTAATCGTTTTTCCTGTTTGTACGAGAGATTCCACAGAAAGGCAAAGTTAACGATGTTTGTGGTCAAATAACCTACAAATATTTACCTTCCTGCTTTGTTTCTCTGTGTCCCTTCTGGTTTGTCTTCAACCTGTCGTTGGTCAGATCCTGGCCGAGTTGAAGTTTAGTGTCCACCAGCTGTCTGATCAAGACACGTCGGTCAGGTTCGACCTGCAGATAGTCAGGTATGGCACAAACCTCCCCCACGCCGTTCACACAGAGGCTGCAGGTGATGCTGTCTGCATGGGGGATAGCGCCACCTGCTGCCAGCAGGAGTGGTGCTCAGTATTTGGCTGTGAGACCAAGTGGATGTTGAGGAAGTTATTGATTTCTGATGTCTCAGGAACGGTAGCAGGGGGGTAACGGGTTTACCCTTAATGTGATCTACAGGAGGTTTGTTGTTTACTCAGACACGATCATAGATCCGCAATGAGCGATATCCTGATCATCACATTTTTGTCATAAAATAGATGTCTGTTGCTAAGAAACCTCCTCAGATTGCTGAAACTCAGAGATCATAATGAAAAAATTACATGTTAATCATTCAACCAGTCAAATAGCTTAAATTGGCAGTAATGTCTTATCAGGACCAACCAAAGATCAACAAATAAGAAAAAAGTATAGCTGGAATAACGTCATGGAGACATTTTAATGCAGCCAAAAACAAGCTGATTGTGAAATGGTTGTGTCAGGATAACTGTAAATAGAACAAGACCCCTGAAGGAATGAATTTAAGACTTTGTCTCATTCATTTTACTTCATTTTAGCCAGACCCACAACTGAGGCTGTCCTGAAAAAATGATATGCATGCTGGCCGATTGAGCTGCTTCATGTTTATTCCTTTTCTACTTTATAATAAACGGATGAAGTCAGAACGATCTTCCTTTTTACATATACATTTCTAAAAAAAAAGAAAAAGCCTTCCGGGACTTGATCTAATTTTAAAGGTTCATCATTGTATCATTTTTTCATTACATAAGTTCTTGTCTTTATGGACTGATTTCGAAGGACACTTAAGACGAGTTCAGGGTTTTTCTGATTGGACAGCAGATGTGACGTACTTGCACATATTAGAAAAACATCTTTTATTTTCCGCTACAACACGGTAAACCACACAATAAGCAGCATTTTTGCTTTTCAAACACAGGCATACTACTTCACTTTTGTCAGCAGCTAAGGAGGAGACAGGAAGCAGAGGACCGCTCGGTATATTGCAGGGAACGAGCACGTGCACAACTACCGGAATTAAAGGAATAAACGTTTACTGCTTAAAAGATATCATCAGTTTAGATTTAATATGGAAATAAACCAAAAACTTACATTTTAAATCTGTTTAAAGCTGATTTAACTCTTATTCTGAACTGAAGCTCATGTAAACGGCTGTAGTTAAAGCCAGCTAACATCCAACAAGCAGCTCTGATGGAGTGAAACGCAGAGTTCATTGATTAAAGCTGAGCGTCTTTTCTCTCTGTGCTCATCTGAATGACAAAAAAACCATCCTGGAATGAAGCAAGCAGCTCAGTCTTCACATTCCTGTGTGTGTTTGTGTTTCTGTGGAAGAGAGCAGAGAAAGGGGGAGATGGAGAGGTATGCTAATGAAAGGTTACTAATCCTCCTGCTCTGCTTACAGACTGCATTTTAGATTTCATTAACTTTAAATCGACACTTTGGATTCAACTTTTCCAACGTTTTATTTCGATGCAGATATGAGGAATGTTACCACATTATGCATGTAGAGAATCCTACACGAGTTTCTCACGTTGTTTCCAAGGTTCATCGTAGTCTGGACGGAAATGTTACTCATGGAAAAAGGTCACTGGCAGAAGATTGTAGTCTGGGCTGGGGTTGTGTGTTACGGTGTGTGTGTGTTTACAAAACATTTGATTTTTTCACAGCCTTTCTCATATTTAATGTCTGCTGCCTGTTTAATACTTATCCAAACATTTTGGAAGCACTTTCTTTGTGTACACACATGAAGCATGTTCTGTAATCAGACTGGTGATTTATTCCATTTTTAAATTAATTTATGGTTAAGTTTAACTGCACTTATTTGTGTTATTTTACTTTTGTTTAACATTTATCTTATTTATTTATAGATACAGTGTAGTTTATTTATTGTTTAAGGATTTTTTTCAGATAAATCATTAGAAATCTAACTTCTTTAATATTCTTGCAGTGTTTTAAACATATTTTGTACCATTCAGATATCCGTTTTTAACATTTTATTTTTTTACATTTTGATCTAATTTTTAACAATAGGTTTTTTTTATCACTGACTTAAAACACTAAAAACGGTAAACATTATTTAGCTAACTTGCCATTACAGAATTCAGGATTTAAAGATTTTGGCTCTGACTGAAGTCTTTTAATCCTCGTTTCCACTTAAGGCTCCAGCTCAGTGCAGGGCGGGACGTCTTGCATCCTAATTTTAGGGTCCCAATTTGACCAATTTAATCCTAAAAGGGCGGAGCTTAACTCACTGCAGTCCACTGATTGGTCAAAAAATATGGGCTCCTCTTGTAAAAAACTGGCAGTTAAGCTGGAACAGCTTCATGTATACATATAGCGTTTATTTTCTTGTTTTGTTTCTTTGCTTGAAGCCACACTGCAAGAAGAAAACACAGCATCGCTATGGTTTAAAGCCATTATGTAGCTGAAGCATCTATCTGGGAAAGTCACGGCAGGTTGGCTGTAAAAACACAACAGAGATCAGAGTTTGCTTTGTTCCAAGTTTAAAGCTGAAAACAGCATCAACGTCAGGAAATCTGTCTCAGATGTTTCAGTGAAGTCAGAATTATTGTGGAATAGTGCGAAGAACAAACGGCTTATCTGCGATCTCGGGCCACTAATAACCCACGGGAGATTTTTGCTTCTTAGCTTATAGAGATCAATCTGATTTTTAAAAATGCTTGTTTTTCAGTTCAAACCAGTTTCAGAACACCAGTTCGCGGGTCTCCAGTGTCACCGAACTGGCCGTCCTCGCCAAAGTGTCCATCAGAGGGTAAAAAGGATTTTGTGTGTAATGTGATATTTGTTTGTGAAGTAAGCATTTTTACTTTCATATAGATAGTTAATCACATGATGCATATAAATAGTAAATAATGCATTTATAGACTGGTTCTTTGCCTCGAAGCAAGTTGAAATAAAAATGTGAAAAACATTAGAAACTGCAGTGAGGAAGATGTGAGCTCAGTATGTACGAGAACACCAGCTGGTGTTCCTGACTTTAGCACCAGTCCCGTCGTATTAAACCAGCATGAGGCGGTGCTGGATAAAACCATTTATGTTCATTATCTTCCCAGGTCGTCGTCTCCCAGTCAGGTGCTGCTTCCCATCGCCAACTGGAAACCTAAAGAGCCCCCAGTGGTGGGAGACGACATTGGACCACAGATAGTACACGTCTACGAGGTATGAAAACACGCAGATCCCCAAGAGAGAGCGCAAAACAGCGTTTCCACGAAATGCGGGTGATGAATTTAGATTGGTTGCGCAATCGATGGCTAAAAACTTCGCCTGACCAGTACTGTGAGGCGTGAGCTGGTGGAGCGCAGCGCGCTGGTAACACATTAAGACCTGGAAGGTAGTTGCTGGTGGCGATGAAGACGTTTGGCGGCGCCCACACATCCTGTAGGCACGTAGGCCATGCGCATTAACGTCAGATAACGTGTCACATGTGCAACGATCTGAACGATGGAGAAGATCAAAGTGCTGCACAGTGACAAACACTGGTGCCCAGTGTTTAGCAACGGGTTTTAAACTGGTTACCAAGCTGCCATTAAAATACATTATCGGTGGACCGACAAGTTCAGTGTTTTAGTGCTGCACCCTAGTGGTGGACTCCAGTGTTTAATGTTTTGGCCGCGATATGCTTGCGTTAGTTGTGGAACATGGTAATTATTGTAACGACCCCTATAAATGGTTTTCAAGGTACGAATGTGAGTGATGCGCGCGCAACCATGACCCAAAACAGATGTGTTTTGCTGCTTGACTTTGAGACAGTATTTTTGCCTAAAAAATGCCGTTTTGCTGTGCTGTGGAAAGTACAAACCAGGGTAAAGACAATCCACATCTTGGTTTTTACTCCATACCAGGTGGCAGCCATTAAGAAAATATTACTTTTTATGGCTATGAGCGATCAGCTGGAAAGAAGCCAAAATAAACAACTTGCAGAGCGCATTGTTTAAGCGTAGCTGCCAACCAAAGTAAAAGAAAATCGGCACCTTATCGCGATAGAAAGTGACAGTTTATTGTAAAACGTGTATTACGTTATGATCTGATACATTTATTACGGAAACATGAGACCTATGCCTACATAATAACAATACACGTGAAAAGGTGGAATACAAACCATACTCGCTTATTAATGAGGAGACTGTGCTGCAGTGGGTCAGAGAGATGTCTAAATGGGATCAAATGTCATTAACAGGAGACAGTGGGGATGTTTAGAGGGACAAATTACAACTCCGACAAAATATTTTTACAAAAAAAGCCCAAAGACTGGTTTTGTGTCTTTAACATTATTTCTCACTTTTTTATTCTAAATTTCTTGAACTGTAATTAATACTTTTAAGCGATTTCAAGGACCACTGATGAAAAATCAGTGTTATGATTTGCAGACGGTCCCTGCGAGCAGAAAGACGCACACACGTCTTCCAGCGCGGAGGACAGCTTGTTTGATCGCACTCTGCCTTTATGTGTTTGCAGTGAGGTGTCTGTTTTATAGAAGCAATATATCATTTATAAGTTACTGAAATAGAAAATCGGTGGATCACTGACATCACTGTCCCCACTGTCTCCCGTTAATCTGATCCCATTTAGAAATCTCGCTGAGCCACTGCAGCACAGTCTCTTCATTAATAAGCGAGTATGGTTTATGTTCCACCTTTTCACCGTGTATTCTTATTAAGTAGGCATAGGTCTAATGTTTTAATAAGAAATGTGTAACATGATACGTTTTACGTTTAACCGTAATTTTATAACCTTATAAGGTGCCAATTTATTTATTTATTTTTTTTGGATGACAGCTATATGCTTCTAAACGGGTCCGGTAGTCATGTATTTGCATTAAGTGCAAGTTAATTTAAATAACAGGCACGATCAGCGCGTGAAAGGCTTTACATATAGTTGTTTTTAGCATTAAGAGTTTGACCTTGTCTTAATGTAAAAACACAGGCGAAGCACACTTCCGGGGTCAGGTCTGTGTGCGCAAATCGTTTGTTTGTAAACTTTGAAAGGGGTCTATTGGCTCTAAGGGATACAAAGGGGTCAATAACAGAAACAAACTGGATCAACGTAAAATATATCAATAATTTATTAAACAAAATTGCCCAGATTCGCACAAAAACAACAACAAAAGGAGTCCAAACATTGGTAATATCTCAGTCCAGTAACCAAAACCAGATGTATACAAAAACCAAACGCAAAGAGACCTCAGCAAGGTTATACTTATCAAATAACAATTTAACACTAATATTTACAATTCTATATACAGAGAACACAAAATTCTCTCAAAACAAATAAATCTACAATCATCCAAAAAAACAGCACTATTAAAATTACTATTAACTTAAATGAGAGAGCTTCTGTCTTCAATTAACGAATAAAACAATAAGCACAAACGTGCATAAAACTTACCAAAAGGGAAAATCTAAATATACAAACCACTAAACTGACTAAATGTCAAATAAGCCAAATGTCTCCAATTCACACTAAACCACCAGCGCTATCACTCTCAGGGCCGGAGGGCTGGGGAGGTTACAATTATGATTAATTAATCACAGAAAGACTCCATCCATCCATTATCTACCGCTTATTCCCTGAACGGGGTCGCGGGGGGCCAGTCCCAGCTGACACTGGGTGACAGGCGGGGTACACCCTGGACGAGTCCCCAGTTCATCACAGATTTGAAAAATTAATGTATTTAATTGCGGAACATTTGTTAGTGCACAATTTCCCGGTAAAGCGATTATCAATCTCTTTTTCCACAACATTTCTCATAAATGATGCAGTTTTATTCCATTAAGATGTTTGGAACGAATCTGCAAAAGGAGGAAAAAGTGGTGGACATGTTTTCCAGGATGTTGCTGTGACCGCAGCTTGAATCCGTCCTGTTTCCGCAGCTCCTGAACAATGGACCCAGTACGTTCAGCAAGGCGTCACTGCAAGTCGAGTGGCCGTATCACTACAGGAACGGCTCTCTGCTCTACATCACCAGCTTCGAAACAGACGGGCCCATCCACTGCACCACGGACATGGAGATCAACCCGCTCAATGTCTCCGTAAGACGCGCAAACACCAGCTGGTTTCCAGCTCTGTCATACTTTCGTTATCTAACTTTGATATTTCCCGGCTATGAAATGTCACTTTAAAAATGAAAAACCGAATCAGACAGCCGTTAAGGTCTAATGCTGCAGTACCAAAGTAAAACTATGTTCATCAGAACCCGCTGACGACCGAGATCACCCCCATTAGACCCCCCAGAGATGGAGACACAGAGGGACAAAACCGAAACCACGTCCGCAAGAGAGACCTGGAGTCCAAAGAGTCGCACAATGACTTGCAAACGCTGGTACGAAGACACACACTTCGAGCAATCTGTCCCACCTGATGCTAAAGCTAACTCAGCCATGTTGGCGCCCTCATGAAAAGCATCAATTCTGTTCTTTTTTCTGTGTGTGTGTGTGTGTGTGTGTGTGTAGGACTGTGAGACGGCGGAGTGTCTGCGTCTGAAGTGTCAGGTTGGTCGTCTGGAGAGGGGAAAGAACGCCATCCTCTTCATCTACTCCAGACTGACCGTCAACAACTTCATCAGGGTAAACTCCCCACATTCTGCAGCATGATGGGAATTCTGCAGCAGGAAGTTACTGTTTTTCCTGAGATGAGGATAGTTAGATGTTTCATCTGTCAGAGATACGAATCTGTTTGCTTTGATTTCTTTCAGACGGAGAATCAGAATCGCTCCTACGTGGTTCGATCTAAAGCCTCCTTCAGTGTCATCGAGATGCCGTATAAGAACCTGAAGTCAGAGCTGGCGTCCAACAGCACCACTGTAAGGACAAGCATAGCGCCGGGCAGTTAAGCGAATTTCAATCGAGTTTTAAACAATCGTAAAAATAAAATAGTTCAATTATTTTCTCCTTCGCAATTCGTGTTTTCAGTAGCAATTTAAGCGAGTTGGAACTGAAACTAAACCCAGTAACAAAAGCAGGACCAGGATCACATCAACTATCTGGAAGGTACCTGATAATCCTTTAGAACTCTGCTGAGCCGACAGCGCCGGTACCAGGGATGGGCGTTCGGTTCAAATGTCTTAATCGATCATCATGAAAATTAATTAATCGATTATTGATTAATCTTTTACATTAAAATTCAGTGTTCATGGGGTTTATTAAAATGATGCGACGCACAATGCGATGACGTCACACGCGCAACCCTTGTTTACAACATGGATGCCCTCAAAACTCCGTTAGCTTTATCTTTTGTCCAGGCGCCTTGTGTTTGTTTATTATTACACGCACAAATACTACGGCACATAGATGTCCTCCGTCCTCCCGGGGGGGGGGAATCGCCGGTTAATGTCCTCACATAGAAGGACAGTTAAGGAAGGAAAGAGTTCACACTTCCTACTTCTTGTTCTCCTTTTTTTTTCTTACTTGCATCCCAGACGTGACCTCGTCTGGACTTGTGGTCTTATTCTGAACCCGTTTCATGACGTTGAGTCAGTTGTTTCTCTTCAGATTCAGACAACTTTATTATTCCAAAAAGCCATTCAGACATTTTCATTAGAGGAAACAAACAGAATTCCATTAAACCAAACTTCCTTTCCGCATTGTGTGTGTGCTTACAGGTGAGTTTGTCCGTGTTATGGGTGGCTGAGAGTGTTCAGCCAGTGCCAGGCTGGGTGGTGGCTGCGGCCGTACTGGCAGGACTGTTGCTGCTGGCGCTGCTCATCTTCATCATGTATAAGGTGCGAAAATATGCGTCTGAATGAGATTTTCCTTAAGAATGGCTGAAAATCTGCCTCTAATATTTTTTTTCTTCTTCTTCAGTTGGGCTTCTTTAAAAGAGTGCGCCCCCCCCAGGAGGACTGCACCGAGAAGGAGCAGCTGCAGCCAGAGGAGAATGGGAACACGGACGCTTAAAGGCTCGGCGGCGAGGAGCAGAGAGTCCGGAAGAGGAGGAATCAGGGTAAAATGGCCTCTGGGAGAAATCACTGGATGGACTGTTGGGGGGCAGATCATGGTACTGGTTTTAATGGGGTGTTTTGTTTTTTGTTAGTCGTGTTGCTTTGTGCCAAAAGAGGAGCTGGAAAACACTGATCACAGATAAATGTTAAAGGAATAGTTCATCATTTTGGGGAATATGCAGCATTCTTAGTGCAGGAACATTAGCTGCTTAGCATTAGCTGGTTAGCAATAACTGCTTAGCATTAGCAGGTTAGCATTAGCTAGTTAGCATTAGCTTAGTCCAAAGGGTAGAAAATGCAGCTGTTCGCACATCAAACCTTCTAAAACAAAAATCTAACCAACAGTTGTGCTCGTTTCATTCTTGGCAGTAATATTCCCCAGTCTGTCAAACTGGTCTTTTAGCCAGTAAACCAGCGTGTCTGGAGGCTTCACGGCTCTGTTCCAGCGCCGAGTCGAGGCTTTTTCCCAGCAGAGCACAGGGTTTGACCCGGTATCTCATTTTTGCACATTGTTTGGTCCAAACAGAAAATAACAGATGAGCTGTCGATGGCCTCAAAGTCCAGAACTGCTGATACATTTGTGATGTTTAGTTTGGCTCTGCAAAGGTTTTTTCCTCTGAATCCATGTGATTTTTCAAAAATGCAACAAATCAACTGCTGAGTGACGTGAGGAAAACAGACAATGATGAGTAAGTTTAATAAAACGATGTGAGGACCAGCAGTATCCTCGCTGCTCTGTGATCATGTTGGACAAACAGCAATAAATGCAGCAATTTAACAAAATGGATCAAATGAAGCAGCCAGTTAGCTGCTTGTGGTAAAGATGGCTTAAATGATCAGAGTGTTACAATAATATATTTGCCTTTTTGTATTAACCTTGCTTTTCCTTCCTGATGTGTGTGTGCCGGTGCTTTGCGGTGCTGCTGGTGACGTGTTTGCAGTATTTTAAGATTTTTTTTGTACAAAATGATGACGTTAATCTCGATAGTAGGTCCAGATTTTCTTTCTCTCAACACATAAGTGATTTCTTAATGATATTATTATTATTATTAAAACCAATGCAATTGATAAGTCGATCATTCTGATCATTTGTTACCCTCTCCCCTGCTTTTTTATACGCGTTTATTCCGGTTTTGTATCA
Organism: Pseudomugil tenellus; assembly: GCA_037177515.1. Taxonomy (NCBI): domain Eukaryota; kingdom Metazoa; phylum Chordata; class Actinopteri; order Atheriniformes; family Pseudomugilidae; genus Pseudomugil; species Pseudomugil tenellus. Next base: position 4,603,846 of record JBAMHX010000014.1, on the reverse strand, counting down.
ACTTTCTCACATAAACTGGAGTTGTGAAACGTTCCAGCAACGTTTGGTGCGAAATTTCCACATGATACAGAAAGCAGCCTCAGCTAAAGGCGGAAACACAGCTTGTGTAAAACACTAGATGTTTATTTCCTGTGTTGACCTTCCAACACGCTGCCCTCTACAGGAACAGAGCTGTAACTGCAGACATGGTTTCAACTGAACGGTTATCTATTTAAAAAAAAACAAACAAATGCAGATATAAATTTATATTTTTTCAGATGCCAACAGAAGAGATTCAGTATTAAGTAAGGAGGGGGGGGGGGGGGGGGGGGGGGGGGGGGGGGGGGGGGGGGGGGGGGGGGGGGGGGGGGGGGGG
>JBAMHX010000014.1:4591058-4603359 GCA_037177515.1 Pseudomugil tenellus | reverse complement strand
CCCCCCCCACCCCCCCCCCCCCCCCCCCCCACTTCCCCTACAAACATTGCAGCCCACTGCTCTCTAGTACAACCAGACAGGTCCTGAGCTCAATTTCCCAGTTTGGATGAACAAAGTAAAGATTAATTAAAGTGAATATGGTTGCTAAGCAACACAGATACAGCTGATGGTACATTCAGCTTTTTAATATTTTTAATTATAATTTTAATTTGATTGTTTTCGTGGTTAAATTGCAATGAAATACATAGAAATGTGTATTTAATCCATTTACATGACGTCGTCGCCTGAACGTCCACAAAACAAGAGAAAGTAAATCATGTTTCAGCTGAAATTTAATAGATTTACATTTGACATTTAAGTTGCTCTTATCTCGGTAAGTAAATCTCCCGGATATGAAAGTGCAACAGAAACGGAACAGCTTGACGCCATTTCCAGCATGTTTCACACCTTGTGCTGTTAATGGTCTGGACAGGTTCAGTGGTTAAAAACAACCTGTGACATGAGCAGCTGTCGGAAAAGCTGCACCAAATCCAGAAGAACTGACTGACATCGTCCTAAATGTATTTTCAAATCTATTTTTCTGAAGCAGGAAGTAAAAAAAAAGCAACTAAAACGTGGTTGTACGAGCTACAGAAGTTCTGCGAGAGCCGAAAACAAACGTATTTCATTTAGTTTGCAAACATTTCGTGGCATTAAATTCAGAGGATCGTTTGCAGGAATCAAGCGGGGTATTACTTCAGTCGTCATAGCAACAGTAACCAAGAGGGGCGGGGCTTAATAAATGATCAGTTGTGACTTTCCTGCCTTTTGCTGCACTGAGGCCTCATGTTTTTCTTCTTCTACAGCACATTTATGAGTTCATGTGTGTGTGTTTATAGATATATATATATATAAATGGCTATTTGCCCATATTGGGTTTGCATTATCAATTATTGTTAAAGGCTGCAGGTAGTTTTCGAAAACGCATTAATCCAGAAAATGATCGCAGCGTTTATCATGTGTAACTGTTTGTGGTCACTTCAAGTCCTGTCCGCTGCCTGTGAACATCATCAGTCCAAAACCACGTTACATTTCTTTTAAAAGCAGACGTACAGATGCAGTCGCACTACTGCTGGATATCCTGGAATTACTGCAGAAAATAAGCTTCTCTGTTAAACACGCTGCAACTTTTTATTTTATTGGACCGAAAATCTGCCTTGAGTTCTGTGTCTTTGGATGAAAATGTTTAACAAACCTGGTAAAATAATCTGCTGTTCCACTTAGCGGATCAATAAGAATAATTAACTTTTTCTATTGATGGACTCCGATGTGACTATTTACTGCTTTTCATGGTCAGAATATAAAATCTTTGTTTTGAGCTTGTGGAAGTAACAGCAGCATTACACATTTTATAGACTTTTAGATAATAAAAATATTTATAAATTGAGGTTTTAACATCATAATTTCATTCTTGCTAAATTTAAGCTCAAATATTCACTTTTTCTTTGATTTGACGCTTGTTGTTGTGTAAGAAGAGCGTGCACTGGTCCTGGGTCAGTGGTGTCTGATCAGGTCCTTGGTCCTGATGGAGCGACTTTACTGTAGAGATGTTTTTAAAGTCTCCTTTTATAAATAATCTGACTCATCTGCAGCGGGACTGAAGTCACTTCCAGGTCAGTCCGGTTGTGTGAACGCTCGCTGCCGTCACCGCGCTGTTGGGAGAACGAGCGAATAAAACCTTCCTGAACCGGCAGACTGGTCTGACTCCAGTCCTGCCAGTCCTGCAGCTCTTCACTTGTTGGGTTTGAGGGGTTTTATGTTTTATATTTAATACCACTCTGTCTTTCTGCAATGAGCAAACGTTGACTATTTTTGATGTATGTATTCTTTCACTTGGAGAAAAAAGATTAACAATTTGATAACAAAGATTTTCACCTTTTAAACTGAATAAATTGATCTGTTCACATTTTGCTTTGTCTGTTTATTTATGTTGAATGAGAATAAAAATAATGCAGCTCTGAAGCTGATAAAGTATCTGCGTTTCTGTTGCACAAAAAGCTAAAAGCCTGTTTATTTCTTTTCAGTAAATTTGGAAGGAACGTGCGTTTGTTTAAAACACATTAAAGTAAAAAATCTCTGATCTACGTAAAATTTCTGATTCTTCATCGCTGTGTTTGAACATTTCTAAACGATGCGAGCGGTTCACATGTTTTAGTGATTTATTAAGCTACAGCATGAGTCTAATGCTTTTTTATTACAATGGTGGGCTTGGAGTTATCGGTGGCAGAGAGTCTGGATGACACAACCAACCACAGCTCGTGTTTAGAAGCTTCATATTGCATTTAGTCATCGTTCAATGTATTCTGACATTTGATCACTAAAACGATGTGACATTCTTTTAGACCAAACTCCATCACGCTACGCAAACGAGCGACACAGCTTCAACTCCGCTTTAGGAGATGAAAAGAGCATCGAAAGGTGCGAAGAGAAGACCACAGGTCAGGTTGGGAAGGAGAGGAAGATCTGTGGGGTGGCCATAAAAAGATGCGTGGATAAAAATAAAGCTGTCCTGGAATACAAATGTAGAGACATTCAGGTATGACGTCATCATGTGACACATCTTCAGGTCATGACCTTTCATTTGCACCTGATTGAGGTCAACGGGATGAATAGTTTCAGAGATATAACCAACACATTTTAGGTGTGAGCGCCCCCTGATGGCCAAACTGGAAATGATAAATGGTTCAAACTGGAACCAGTTCATCTCTATGAATATGCACAACATGAAAACAATGTTCAAGTTATTGCGTTAACACGAAGGATCTGACGCGTTCGGGGCGACACCGTAATGTCCCGACACTCCATTCGGGGTTTTCTAACACAGACAGATAAAAAAGTTAGATCCAGTACAGACTGGACGGTTATTTGGAGAGGATGGTTTCAACTGGATTCAGCTGATTCCTTGGACCTGATTGGTTCAGCGGCTTTAAGTCGAAGGCAAATGGGAAGAAGTCAGTGAGAGAACTGGTCTTTTTATGGAAAAGTGGAATTTCTTAAACATTAAAGTCATTATATTCTGAATCTCTGACACATAATTTGTGACAATACTTTAATTGGTATAATTTACCCCAATGTCCTCCCAGATGTCACGACTCGCCCCCACAGTGTGGGTTTACCATTTAGGAGTGGACTTTCTCGCTGTCTGCAGCTCTCAGGTCGGAGGATCAGTTCTTATTAGTTGTGCCTAAAACACAGAAAGATTCGAGGCGTTCGAGCTTTTTCAGTTGCTGCTCCAAAGCTGTGGAATCAATGTGATGCTGATCCTGTCCTTAAAACACCTCTTCTCTTTGGCTTTAACTCAGTATGAGATCTTGGCTTTTATTGTATTGTTTTCTTTTATTTTCTTATTCATTTGATCTTTTATTTCTTTTTAAAATGTTTGTTTCTTTTATTGTTTTAACTGTTGCACTTGTGAACAGCACACTGTTGTGTTTAAAGTGCTTTATAAATAAAGTTGAGTCCTGACCGAACGTGTCTGGTGCTTCCCCAACAGTGTGTGACCAGCATGCGGAGGTGCCAGGATGTTGCGTCCGTGTGTGTGTGTGTGTGTATACACCTCTTCCACAAACCACACACACCTCTATTTGTTAAACATCTTAATTTATAATCCGATCCAATAAATCAGACTTTTCTGCAGACACAACCAACAAACTCATTTCTGCTGCTCATCCCACAAATTCTTCCAAATGAGGCTCCGTTTACAAAGAAAATCAGGCTTTAAAATAAGATCAAGCTGAGACGCATCGTTTTTTTTAATAAAGAAATAACTGATCATTCGTTTACGTCCAGCAGTAAAGCTGCTGGAAAAAAGCAGCTTTTGTTCATCAGCTGAAGGTAAATTCTGACAATTTTTCAAAACATATAAGCAAATTTATGTTTTTTCCTTCAAAAATTCATTCGCTTTATATATAGATTGATAAACAGTCTCGTTAGTTGTTATTGATTAGTTTGCGTCTGACAGCAGGAAGCTGAGGTCGCTGCCTGGATCATACTCCACCGAAGGCTTCCCCCTGAAACACAACAAAGCAGCACGTCTTTGTCACGTATGATGTCGATTCATTAGATAATGATTTGATGTTTGCAGATATAAAGTCTCAGTGATGATTAGAGGAGTTGCGACATGTTGCATTGTTTTGTCTCTGAGCTCTTTCAGACATTTCGGTAAAAACAAACCGTTAGCAACATGTTCTGATCTCATGGAAACGTAGATGTTTCAGACAGTCACACACTGAACTAAACGGTGAGGATGCGGCGTTACCTGGTGAAGAGTCGGGCGCTGGTGCTTCCCAACAGGGTGGCTTTGTTGCCCTCCACCAGCAGCAAAGAGCCCTCCCTCAGGCCCTGATCAGCACAAACGGAAACTATCAGGAGCTGCTCCAGAATGCGATTCTGCTTCTGTTGATCTGACTCACCAGAACAGAAGGAGTGTCGGGTTCTTCGTGGTACTGGCTGATTCTCTGCTCTCTGGTCTCCTGCACAAAAACAGCAACCAGCACGGTGCGCCACAATCATTTCTCACTTATCAAGTCTAATCATCAGGAAAAGTCCCAAAAATAATTTAAACAAAATAATTAAAGTTTGTCTGCAGCTCACAAAGATATTTGTTGAAAATGTGAAACTGAAAATTTACAATGATTTCTGAAAATCTTACGGTTGCGATGCCAAACAGGACAGTTTCATTCCTACATGCGATGTTTCCACTGAGTTGCCTGTTATAAGTATTATTATTATTATTATTATTATTATTATTATTATTATTATTATTATTATTATGTGCTGATCATCCAAAAGAGAAATCTGCACAAACTGATGAAGATGATGGAGGATTCTTCACACCCTCTCCATAACACAGTGATGAAACAACAGAGTCTGTTCAGGTTCGATACAGAAGATCATTCCTTCCAGCAGCATCAACAACAATGTAGCAGGTGGTACCACAAGGTGTCGCCCCGACCTACGCCTGGTGGCACGATAAAAGAGGAAATGGCAGCTTGCCAAAGAGTGCCAGTTTCCTGTTGGGTGGCCAGGGCGTGGCTGGCCGGGGCGTGGCTGGCCAGGGCGTGGCTGGCCAGGGCGTGGCATGGCCAGGGCGTGGCTGGCCAGGGCGTGGCTGGCCAGGGCGTGGCTGGCCAGGGCGTGGCATGGCCAGGGCGTGGCTGGCCGGGGCGTGGCATGGCCAGGGCGTGGCATGGCTGGCCAGGGCGTGGCTGGCCAGGCCGTGGCGTGGCTGGCCAGGGCATGGCTGGCCAGGGCGTGGCATGGCTGGCCAGGGCGTGGCTGGCCAGGGCGTGGCTGGCCAGGGCGTGGCATGGCTGGCCAGGGCATGGCTGGCCAGGGCATGGCTGGCCGGGGCGTGGCTGGCCAGGGCGTGGCTGGCCGTGGCATGGCTGGCCGGGGCGTGGCTGACCGGGGCGTGGCTGGCCGGGGCGTGGCTGGCCGGGGCATGGCTGGCCTGGGCATGGCTGGCCTGGGCATGGCTGGCCAGGGCGTGGCATGGCTGGCCAGGGCGTGCCTGGCCAGGGCGTGGCTGGCCAGGGCGTGGCATGGCTGGCCAGGGCATCGCTGGGCCATCTAGCTGATTGCACGCGAATGCTTTGATCAGGTAAAAGTCTCCTGTGTACTATTTTTATGTGAGTATTATGATTCCATGTTCTTAAAGAGGTATTTTGCATGACAGGTGCCTGATCAGAACAAGATATTGAGACTCGGCGTGGGGGATGCAGTATTTTTAAGATGATTTGTTTTTAGTCATTTTTGTTTTTTATTTACAGTGAAGTACCGCAACCTGCTTTCCTTTTTTATTTCTTTCTTTAGAGTTTGATTTGTTTTAAGTTATCCGCTCGGGGGTCCACCTGTTATCACCTGACAAGCTAAGAGAGCGGGCTAACTAACTAATTAATTTGTTTTGTTTTATTGGGTCTTTCTCCCGTAGTCCATATACCTTCCCACTGCTACCTGATCATTGCATGAAGGTGTTAGTTTGCAGTGGTGTGTAGTTCAATACGGTGACCTCCTTTGAAGTGTATCGTGTGCCGTGTAGTTTGTTCAAGTGTCATCCGCCAGATTTGTTTATTCAGGTGGGCAAGAGTAACTCTGAGTGTAACAGTGGATGGAATCGACGGGGAGTGCATGTGCTAATAAATGGTCAAACTTTATCTTTGTCTCTGTCTTCCCTAAGTTCGACCTGGTAACAACAAAACCATGTGATTGTTGTTTTCCTTTCTTCTTATTATTGTTACAAAAAGCTACTATAATTTGAATTTCCCCGAAAAGGGATAAAGTATTTTTCATGAACTTTAAAACAAATCATTCTCAGGTTGCAGTAACCCACATCCACCACTAGGGGATCCCAGTACACTGCAATACAACCTTCCAACAATTTGGCAGAAAAGAACTTTATCATTTCAGTCTGTTTGTTAACAATATTTCAAAACTTAACCGTAAAATCCCTCTAAACATCCTCTAGACGTTAAAATAAATTTAATCCAAACCTGAAATCGTTTCAAATTGCTTGTAATCATATATGTTGCTTATATATTAAAGCTTTTCTTTGACCCATCAACATCCATAAAGTGGCAGCTCATAACCGATAACGCTGATTAAAAACTGACCAATCAGGATGGGCCCTATGATCACCAAGCGAGGAAACGTTTACGTTTTACTGCCACCTTATCTGTGGAGCAGCTAGAATCTGTGACACACCCCCATGTGGCGGCTGTTGGGGTCGGAGTCCAGGTAGTGTGGGTTGATGTTGAAAGGGACGAGGCCGATGGCGGAGAAGGAGGGAGGGTAGACGATGGGCATGTCATTGGTGGTGCTGATGCTGATGGTGGCCACGTTGGTGCCAGCACTGGAGCCCATGTAGGGGATGCCGTCCTGGACGGGAGGGGGGACGTTAAAGAGGTGTGGAGGAAACAGAAGCCATGTCTTACATTTAAATTCTACTCGGGTGTTTTTATTTTAATGACGTGTTCGCATGTCTCACCTCCATCACTCTCCTCCGGATCTCTGTCACCACCTTGTTGTCATAGAGACCCTTCAGCAGCCGGAAAGTGTTGCCCCCTCCTGCAAACAGATGCTTGTGTTACTGCGCTTTTCTAGCGTGGATGAGTCAGCAGAAAATAAAAGGAAGCAGGATGGAAAGAAGTTTTAAAAAGGAAGAGGTTGAACAAGGCGTCGCTTCTGCTTTTCACACGTCTGTCGGCTCTCACCTATAAAAATGCCTTCCGCCTTTCGGACAGCGTCAACGGGGTCGGCGGCTTCGTGGATCCCGTCCACCTCATAACCTGCACGTCATGTTTGCAGTGAATGAAACTCAAACACATGCTGTTCTGTCTGACACAGACTGTTAACATAAAACAATGTTTCCATTTAGCGTCTTTTCTTTTTGTAACCGATGATCTGAGTGTGTTTAAGCAGAACAGAGTTCAGGATAACATATAAAACATATCGGGACTAAAATTCTTCTTCTATGGTAACATTATTACAAATACAGCATAATATAACATTTTATTAGCACCAAATATATAGAACGGTAACATTTAGTGAAGCCACAAACCTACAGAGAGGTGGCAAATCCAAATACCATAAAGTAAAAGTACATAAAGTAAAAGTACATAAAGTAAAAGTACATAAAGTAAAAGTACATAAAGTCAAAGTAGAGCCATGTTTCAGATCTACTTGTACATGTAGAACAAGTATTTTCACTAACAGGTTTGATGAACGGTGTCATTACATTCAGCTGGTTTGTTGCTGCTGGGCAGGTTTTTACTTTGCAGACCAGGAATGTTGTTTGTTTTATATTTTATGGACTTAAGTTTTACTTATTAAATGCTTATGATAAGCCACAGTGATACTTGAACAAGTAAAAACTAACCCAGCTAAATGCAAATAAAGGTATAAACACACATGTTACACATACATACATATATGTATGTATGCAATAAAGGACTGATATATTGATGCAATAAATCAACTTTAATTTGTAATTAAATAAAAGGCAGAAGAAATGAGAATATTTTTAATATTAAGGGGGAAATTGCACGTGTTTACCTAAAGCCTTGAACTTGTTTCTGGCTGTGTCTGTGTAGGCATCTCTGTCATGGAGAGCATAGGGAACAAATAAAACTCTCCTCACGCTCCTGAAATGAAACCAAAACACAACTGATTCCTTATAGAAGTATTATTCTATCACTGGGTTTTTGCAAAACTTTATTACAAGCCGTTAAAAACTTCTCATTATTTTTATTCTTTTGCGTCATTACAGATTTCATGCGGATCTTTTAGCACCCGTTGCGCATTTTTTCACTTTAACGCACTTCCTTCCTCATATGTTAAAGTTAAAATAAAGTGAAACCTACTTTCCAAAGAAGCTGGAGATGTGCTGCTGACAGTGGTCCAGGTAGCCCCCACCGTGCAGGGTGGAGTTGGACACCAGTAAGAGTCTCCTCTTCATTTCTGAACCGCTTCAGGAAGAGAAAATGCGCAAAACTGCGGCAGAGTCCAGAGGTTCCGCAGCTCTCTGAAACCAGCCGTGATATCTCCACCTGCCGGACTGTGAACAGACTCACGCGCCTGGTAACCTTAATGGTGTGTTACAGGAAATATGGTCCGGGCTTTACAACAGCAGCACACATGGTGCCGCTTTGAGCCTCTCTTTAGATTTGGTTTATTTAAATCTGTTTTATCTTTTATCTTTACTTTTTCTAAAAACCAAAACAAACCGAGGACGTCTATGCAGGGGGCGGGGTCAGGGGCGGGGCCTGGGGAGATACGCCCCCCGAGCCTCCATTTCATGTCAAAGCAGGAGAAATAATTCCTTTATAAAGTAATCTGTTAAAATAAAATACATTTTAAAAACTTACAGGTAATAACTGATGATACTGGTTAAACTAAAAGACACGAGTCAGGAGTTTTCAGGAAGATAACTCGCATTAGAGATTTTAAAATGCATTTTTTAAAGACTTTGAAGTAAAGAAACAACATTAAAATATAATAAAAATAAATCAAATAAAAAGAGCGTGATGGGGGCTGATCATTGATCCCTCACAGCTGAAATAAACCTGTTACTGCTCATGTGACACAACTAACAGTAAGACCACTAAAAGTTAATGAATGTGAACCCAAAACAAATGATCATTTTTATTATTAATAATATTTAATTGCAGCTATTCAAGTTTTTATCTGTAGCACCTGTTGTTCTAACAATAAACTGCACATATACAACTCTGGCAATTTTGTATTACCTAATTAAATTATACAAATCACGTCACAAACTTTTTTTGCTTAGAAAAGTTTATTTAATAATAAATAACAATTTTCCTCATGAAAATGAGCAAATTATACACCTGTATCATAAAAGAAAATGTGCAAATGTTTATAATTATGTTTTAAATGTAAAATATCTGCAAATAATAGTCTACTATTAAAACAAGAAACACAAAATTCAAATAGTGTTGTTTTTAAAAAATAGCAGTAAAATAATTTTTAAAAACAGCTGATGAAACAAAATCAGTTTCAGTGTTTTTTTAAATAAAATAAATTTAAATAAATGTAAATAAATTTAAAAAAATGTAAAAATAAAAATGAAAAGTTATTAAGCTCCTCTTTTGAGACATTTAACAACTTAAAAAAATAAATAAATAAAACAAGAAGAGTATACTTGTCCCAGTTGGGTCCAGATGTGCAGACTTGTCCCGGTTCGGTCCAAATGTGAAGACTTGTCCCGGTTCGGTCCAGATGTGAAGACTTGTCCCAGTTGGGTCCATAAGTGCAGACTTGTCCCGGTTCGGTCCAGATGTGCAGACTTGTCCTGGTTCGGTCCAGATTAGCAGACTTGTCCTAGTTCGGTCCAAATGTGAAGACTTTTCCCGGTTTGGTCCAGATGTGAAGACTTGTCCCAGTTGGGTCCAGATGTGCAGACTTGTACCGGTTCGGTGCAGATGTGCAGACTTGTCCCGGTTCGGTCCAGATTAGCAGACTTTATCCTGGTTCGGTCCAGATTAGCAGACTTGTCCTAGTTCGGTCCAGATGTGAAGACTTGTCCCGGTTTGGTCCAGATATGCAGACATTCCCGGTTCGGTCCAGATTAGCAGACTTGTCGTGGTTCGGTCCAGATGTGAAGACTTGTCGCGGTTCGGTGCAGATGTGAAGACTTGTCCCGGTTCGGTCCACATGTGCAGACTTGTCCCATTTCGATCCAGATGTGAAGACTTGTCCCGGTTCGGTGCAGATGTGAAAACTTGTCGTGGTTCGGTCCACATGTGCAGACTTGTCCCGGTTCGGTCCAGATTAGCAGACTTGTCCCGGTTCGGTGCAGATGTGCAGACTTGTCCCGGTTCAGTGCAGATGTGCAGACTTGTCCCGGTTCGGTCCACATGTGCAGACTTGTCCCATTTCGATCCAGATGTGCAGACTTGTCCCGGTTCGGTGCAGATGTGCAGACATGTCCCGGTTCGGTGCAGATGTGAGTGGTTTCTGGCCCCGCCACTGCGTCTCACGCGTGGAGAAGAAGCGGGAGGCGGGGCGAAACTACATCTGGATGAAAAACATCTGGAAGTCGCTCCCTGCCTACATGAGAGACTCTCCGCAGAAACCGGGACCAAACACACTGACACGACGACACACAACGAGCGAGCGAAGCCAGTTTCTTCGGCTGACATCGCGCGCGGAAGATGGCTCGGTTCCGGACGCTTTGGACCGCGGTTCTGGTCCTGCTGACAGCCGGTAAGCGCGTGCCCGCTGCGGGCTTTCTTTCTGCTTCGCCTCGGAGTTGTTGGGAGGGCCGAGCGGAGGGGATGGATGGAGAGAAGCTCGCTTTGTTTTGGAAAAGTTTTTTACACTTAATGAGAAAAGTTTTTACTTTTTATTTAAATAAGTTTCATCAAACTGAAGCTTCATGAAAAACAGTAAAAGTATCAGAAGGATTTAAGTGTCAACTGTAGCCTTCAAACACAGTTAAGGGTTTTTTTCTGGAGTCATTAACATTTATCTTCCTTTTGGAAATGATTTGTTGACTTTCTATAAATTCTACAGGCGTCCTTCTTATTTCTGCTCCAGGCTGGTTAAATGAATCATGTCCAGTTCGTATGTTTTTCTCTCCACAACTAAAAGTTTTATGAAGAGGTCTTTTGATCGGAATAAACATCATGTTAGATTAAATAATAAATAAATAAATACAGAGAATATAAACCATAAATAATATAAATAAATACAGAGAATAAAAGATAAACATATGTAATACCAGCGCATTAGATATTCATTGATACAATAATCCACATTACTGATATTTGTGCATTTTAGTTGTTTTTCTTTTAAATCAAAGCACAAATAAAAAGGAGTAGCTGGTGTGTTTCATGCCATTGCATTATATTATTTTCACATTATCTCTATTGGTACCTATAGGTGGGGGTGGGGGGGGGGGGCTTTCTCCTCATCCTCATTGGGTCGTTTCCATAGAGGACGATCAGTCACGTGATTCCCACTGTTTACGCCGCCATGTTGGATGGCAAACATCTCGTGATAACCACGGCAAGCCGAGCATGTAGACACGAACTAAACCATAAATCCGACATAAACACACACAGATAGTATGGATCCATATCAAACACCAAATATATCTGTGTGTTTGTGTGTGTGTGTGTGTGTGTGTGTGTCACACACACACACACACACACACACACACACACACACAGAGAGAGATACTATGGATCCGTATCAAGCACCAAATATATCTGGAACAGCTGGATTGAGTATCAGTAAACAGTTATCTCATTTAGTTGAACATCTGGAAGGTGAAGTGATGAGAAGATATCACCAGAAGTGTTCTGTACTTGGGATTAACATCGCTATAATTTATATATACATTTATATATAGTTATATATAATTTATATATATAGTTATATATAATTTATATATAACTGTATCATTTCATTGATGCAGTATTTCAAAGGAACTCTATAAAAATCTGATTATTTTGTCCTGCAGCCTGAACGTAGCAAGTTCTCAATATCTGGATGAATATCCGTCTCTAGTATCAGCGAGGATCATTTTAATGTCTGGATTGTGTTTATTTCTGCTGTGAAGTTGGTTTAACATGGAAGTCTATGGAGATTTGCTCTTTTATGGAGCCTCTAGTGGATGAGGGGGGACTGCAGGTTATAGGCCTCTAGTGGATTAGGGTGGGGGGGGGGGGGGTTGGGGATCCTTCCTCCCCCCCTTGAATCCTTTTCCCAAAGCTCCCTCTCCCAATTCTCCTCTTCT
>JBAMHX010000014.1:4519212-4537193 GCA_037177515.1 Pseudomugil tenellus | reverse complement strand
TGTGTGTGTGTGTGTGTGTGTGTGTGTGTGTGTGTGTGTGTGTGTGTGTGTGTGTGTGTGTGTGTGTGTGTGTTAGGGTGTATCTAAGCTGTCATAGATAAGCAGCAGCTCTTGCTGTCATTAAGCTGGCTACAGAACGATGATCTCATGTCTGCAAAACGAATACACACTTCTTACAGGGTTAAATGTAGGTAGGTTGTGAAACTAGTGTTTGACTAGATTCAATGGTTTGTGTGTGTGTGCGCGCGCCCGTGTGATAGACAGAGAAAAAGATCTGCCATAAAATAGCAGCATATTTTTTAATTTTTTGCTCATTTTCTTGCAATATGGAATCTTCTTATAATGTATTTTCCATGTCAATATTTTTAGCTTCGGTAAAAATAAAACATATAAACACATCAGATTGAATCTCTGATCAGACTGATTTCAGCCGGCTTAAAGAAATGCTAATGCGATGGTGCATATCGGTTGGTAGTTGTATCACAAAAGTATCAAAACCAATTAAATTTATCTTGGTTGTGTTTTGTTTTAATTGGACATATTTATCCAACATTCAGCAACACGTTTTATTTAAAGAGGCTTTATTTGTTCCAGGAGGAAATTACAAGTCAGTCACTTTAACTTATAGTGACTGCAGAGAAATTGTGTGACTGAGAAATAAAACATTAAACATCCAAAAAATGTAAAAAAAAAAAATCAAACATAATTAAATAATGGAGATTTAAAAAAATAATGATTATAATATCAGAAACCAGGGGTAAAATACATATAAATCTAAAATAGTCAATTATGCAAACGCATGTTATGTGTGTGTGTGTGTGTCGGCAAGCTGAGGTGCCAGAGACCATTTTACAGTTATAGGTTCTGATGGAGGTTGTAGGAAGGACTGTAACTGGTTGGTATAAGGGTTAGCAATCACTTCAGGGTGTCGGGTCAGGACAGCAATTATTATGTTCAGGTGAGGTGATGCAAATGAGAGAATGTCCAGGTCCAGGATTTGCTGTTGAACCTTTCCTTTTTGTGTGTGTGTGTGGTTTTTTCTACAAAGAGAATAAAATAAACATACTTATACATATTGATCTGCATTAAACTTCTCCTGGTCAGTACAACTAAAAATATCCACAAGGAATTATTACCATGTGACTGAAAACTTACCACAAGACCAAGACTATAATTAACTATGAAATGTACATAAATAATAATTCTTGCTACCAGTACTATACTTAACACAAACATAATTGACACAAAACACTGTAGCAAGGTATTTTGGATAGAAAATAAAGAGGCACCAACATTATTTAACTTAAAGTGGTGAGGCCTACAAGCTGTAACCAGACCAAGCTAAGTGGCTAACGTTAGCATCTCAAATATTCATAAATTAACCAAAACGGCCACCACCCTCTACAAACTGTTGGTGGATGGAGATCCCAGCTCTCTGATAGTACTTGATCTAAATAAACTGCTTTCTAGATGAAAGCTGTTCATTTTTTTCATATCTCAGGTGGGTTATTTTCCTGCTGATGCTTCTGTAAAAGCTGAGCAAACATCTGTTGCAGCTGGAGCATCAGTATCGTCCTGAGGAAGAGGAGTCTTATCAGGTGTTGGAGGTCCATGCAGGCTGTACATTACGTCTGTTTCCTCATCTCTCTGATAGGACTTACTGGACCACTTTAAACAGAGAAAACAGTTTATCGCCATACACAACACGATGACATCTTATTGTTTTCCTAAAGTTGATTTCTGATTTATTGATAATTCTAAAATATACTTATTATTAATGACTTTTCAACTGGAGAAAATTTGTTGTGTTCTTCATTTACATATTCAAGACTCTTCACATATAGAAAACTGAAAATATTTTCTCCAACTTGGTCATTGGGAAGCGACTTTCCCAGCAAACAGTGGTATCCCTGTTAGAATGAAATAAGTTCAGCAGCGTACGAGTGCGGCTTCTTGTTTCTGTGTAACACATGTCCACATCTTGTGATGTGGATCACTCATGCTGCGGGTGGGAGCAGACAAAACCCATGAGCACATTTTCAATTAGTCCATTTAATCCAAAATCAGATCAGACAACATAATGAATTTTGTGATTAGGAAAATGAAGTAAAGCGTGTGATATTCAACCATGCAGATAGTTTCTTGACCTGAGCTGTTACTACCAGTTATGTTCTGTCAAAACAGATTTGGCAACACAAATTTACTGCTGATATAGAAATGATGCCATTAAATGGTGTTTCTCACAAGCTTGGTGCTGTAAATGACACTCCACATCCTGCAAAGGCATCAGTCTGACACGCAGACGGTGAGGAATGAGCCTTTATTAAAGAGCAGACGTCTCTGGACAAAGAAGACGGATCATTACAGCGTCCAGCAGTGGGAACAATGGAGGGAACAAGCTGCCAACACTGACAGCAACGTTAACCCTCTGTCTCTGTGCTGCTCCGTCCTAATGAACACACTGCAGCTGTCCTGGTTTCACCATGTGTAACGTTCACCTTGCTGAATCTGTCAGTCTGCAGAAGAGGTAAGGCACCTGGGAGCAACTGGTCCGACGCCGTAATTACCTGCTAAAGCAGAACCATCATGGTCTAAAACAGAGAAATCCAACATGCTTTATGTTGAAGCGGAGAGATGTGGATCATTTCTGCACAAGCGCTCCCAATCAGACCCGAGTGTCAAGATTATAGATCAGATTATAGAAAACTAATTTTTCAACACCCTTCACTAAACTCGTTGACCTGCCGTCTTAAAAAAGGCAGAATTATACCGGAAACAACAAATGTACAAACAAACAAACGCATCTTTTGGAAAATCTGAAAGGAAATGTCACCAAATACATTTAAACTCATCACAGCGTATCAAACTAATCCGTGTAGAGTCATCGTAGGTTGGTGTTCTATGATGTTAGTGGTTTTAATACAGTAAAACGCTGTTTTTACCAAAAATATTCCTCACAGGGAGGGAAATAAATACCACCCTCTTTAGGAAATTACTAAGGAAGTTGTAGAGAATATTAAATAATTAGCAGATCAGCGTGTCTGCCTGCTCGTGGTAGATTTCTGGTGTTGGGTGTAGTTTGCAAAATGGTTACATATGTAAGGATGTTTCTACAGCTAATTTCAGTTTCACTTTGTTAAAGTTATCCAGCAAAATTAAATGTTTTTAAATTCCATTAACCTGTTTGAAGTGCTTCATTAAAATGAGTTGGGTGATTTGTAATAAGGATTTACAATTTAATGTTCAGTCACTAAACTGGAAAAGACGTCTGATTAAAAGAGAGGAGGGGGACAGTTTGCCAGTATGTTCCAACCAGTGGATGGAATAAAGTGGCATTTTTACACCAAAATAAATTAAACCATAAAATTTCTGATGAAATTTTGCTGGACTGCAAATGCGACTGCATGGTGAGATACTTGCTGTCACAGGTGAAACAACAGATGGCATTTTGCATCTTATGGGGGCATCCATGTTGGAACTGGTCTGTGAGAAAGGAGTATTGGCTGTGTAACTGGTTGCTATGGTGATTTTGAAGCGGAGAACAAATGCTTGCTATTGACAGATTACAAATCGTATTGCAAAAAAACCCTTTCAGACTAAGTGGGAGAAGCATTACACCTGTTTTCACATTATTTTGTAATGAATCTACTTCTTTCACGGCTCTATGTTAAAAATGAACATAAGAAAAATAATACAGCTGATCCTCCTACAATTTACAAAGTAATTTTTTGCATAAATCGAACCAGATATCTCAGATTTCTGCACTGCAAAGGCTCTCCGTAGCCTTGTGGTGGAGAAACACAGTTTTGCTATGGACACAGAGAAAAAAATGTTTACTGTGATCAAACAGGACAGAGACCGGAATAAATTCAAGTCAAGCCAGCAGAAAATGCTAACAAGACACAACTGCTCTGCGCTGCTTAAGCGAGTGTGCATGGGATGTGTGTGATGGTTGCGGCTGAAAGTGTCTTCTGCTGTTATGGTTGTTCTGATAAATGCTGCTGGACAGCTTCCGTCTCCTTGCAGCTGTGTTTTACACTACACTACACCTCCCAGAAATCATCTGCGCCAAAAATCACCTGCTGATCTCAGAGCCTGATCCTCTGTCAGGTCACATCTGTTCAACCGTGTAAGGACTGGGTTTGACTCTGGATGCGGCAGGAGCAGGGACCTGGACATGGATGGTAGTCCAGATGAAGCATCAGCTGAGGCTGAAGTGTCTGTGCTGCTGTTCATACTGACTGTTCAATATGACCACCTTTTACATCTCGCAGGAATAAACTCGTATTGTCTGACTTGCATGGATACCTTCATTTGGAGGCTCCTGATGGGTTAAAATGTTTCTGGGTTTAAAACTGGGGTTATAAAAAGAGGAGGTTCAGGAAACCACACCATGTTTGAACATGAGTTAAGCAACTTATATTATAAAAATCTGCAGTTACAGAAAGTTTAGTTTAAATGTAATGACGTCTGATAACCATATTAAGTTTAGGTGCTTTCATGTATAAGTCTTTGAAATGAAACAATCATGTCATGGATCCTATTGTTAGATTTGAGCCATGCTAACATTTCTAACACTGCATGAACGACTGTTAACGAGATCTGTGCAAGGAGGTTGGACAGGAGGTGCAGGAAGTAAATCCTGTAATTTAATCTTTTAATTGCATATAAAAGCACATCAAATTAAGTAAACGGTAAAAAATACGCTGTATAACATTTGTCTTGTAAGTGTGTTTAAGCCCAGTCTGGTCCCATTTCCTCCACATGAAGCACTTCTCTGCAGCTGAGATATAAAAACTTATATGGTGCAAAAAAAATAGATGAAGATAATGAGAATTAGAATTAAGAATTAGATAAGAACGAACATGTAGATGTGTTCTCACTAAGATGCATCCTGTACACATGCGTGACTGCAGAACCCCTCAATAGCAACAGCTAAATATAAAAGAGGTGACGCCCACGGTCATAATCACTCGTCTTGTGCTACATCTTTTTTTTTAGTTAACTTTCATTTTTTTAACCATCTTAAGATACAACGCTGAATATATGATTATATCTCAGTCAGAACAAATATCGGACTTATTTTAAATAAAAGCATCAGGATAATTAAAGTTTATAAACTTATATCCCGTTTGGAAACATCTGTATCTATATTTCATGGAGTTTACAATCTCAGTAATTCATATATATCCACATATTGCTCCATGTGACTGTATTTGTTTGTCATGGCGACTTCCAGGCTCTGCAGTCGGTGGAAAGTAAAGTCGATCTGTTTAATGTTTCTCTCTGAGCTGAAGTCAAACGTCCGTCCTCACTCAACCCGCAAACCAACATACCCAAAGAAATGCGGTTTTGGTTAATTAACTTCAGCATTTTCTGCTTCAAAACATATTTAATTTCACATCTGCTTAAAGAGTTTAGAGAAAAATAAAACCTTTAACTTTATAGATGACAGTCATGGACGGGATTTTAAAACCCTGAGCAACAAAAAACAAACTGAATCTATCCATCCCTGTTGCTTTTGTGTATTATACCTGGCACTTATCTTATGAAATATGTATGTTTAGATCCAAATTGCTTCCTGTGCTGCACAGGAAGTTTGAGCTTTATTGTTAAAATGTCAGAGTTCATTTTGCAGCCTTCATAGCTGAGGAGGAAAGTAGCTGGAAGGAAAATGGAGGTTAAATCGGCCTCATCTTTTCTCTGCCGCTCAGGTCTGTGGTATGTAGAGCATGGCTAAGTCCCACGCTGCTCCATCCATCTAATGCAGGTGGTTCCTGTGTCAGAACACGCTGCTTTTAATCTGTAGATGGCAAACTCTAAAGCTCTTTTCAGTAAAATTGCTGCTTTGTGTCATTCAGACATGAGTGCAGATTTTGCTCATGGCTTTGTTGGGGTGTGTGTGTGTGTGAGAGAGAGAGCACATATGTGATATTTCTGGCTCAACAGACATTGAAGAAAAGAAAATGGAGGAAGCTGAGAAAGATGGGACAGTTTTTTTTAAACTCTCATTCACTTCATCCCCGCAAATTTGAGTTATCTGGTTGCTAGGCAACAGTAAAGTAGTAGCTCATGCGGTGTACCACCTCACTAAGTTTCATAATTGGTGTGATCCATAGCCTGCTTTGATGAATCAATGACTCAACCAGAAGATAATAGTGATTTAAACAGTAGCATATTTTTTTTTGTATAAAGAGACTGAAAAAATGTTCCTGTTCATTACCCATCATGCACCTGCACCTCTGACAGAAAGTGGTGAGCTATAAGGAGTTACTTAACCTTTAAAGGGGGGTTATATCTCGTGCTTCCATGATTGTCTGGTAGAGTTTATATGGTGAAGACATGGAGAAAAATAGATAATTAAAGAATTTTAGCTCTTCGTTATCATCAGATAATGATGCAGTGTTCTACTGGATCGAGCTGATGGTAATGAAGAGGTTAACACCCCACAACAGCTGGGTCTGAACTGGCCATCTGAGTGTTGCAGCTGTTGCAGACCAGCAAACATTTCCATTTTCCATTGTCCAGTTTTCCTTTATCTGTGTGTGTGTGTGTGTGTGTGAATTTCCTGTTAGCTGTTAGCTCCTGTTAGAATGGCACCTGGTGTGGTCGCTGCTGCTGTAGAACATCTGCTTCCAGGCTGGAGCCAGTGGTTATTCAGATCACTGTTGTCTTCTATCATCTCCAACCAGTCCGCCCACTCTTCCCTGACCTCAGGGGTCAATGGGAACATTTTTCAGACTGTTCTCTATAAATCCAGTTGATCAGTAGTTACTCAAATATAGCAGAGTGTGTCCAGTGTTTGTAACCGGATTGAGTGGTACAGATGGGGATCATCTATCTGTTGTTCTGCAGTTTGTTTCTTCCCATTAGCTCCAGTTAATCTGCCAGTCAGAGTTACATGTTACATTCAGTGACTCCCATGATGATTCATGTTTTAGAAAACAGGACTTTAACTCAGTTTGCTGTAGTTTTATGTTTGTTCTCCTCTTCATGTACCTGCATCCAGCCCACATCTGTATCCCACCAGACAAAACAGCTGCACGGTTAATGGATTTGTGATGGCAACAGGTTTCTGTTCTAGAAGTTTTTATAATTTCTAGTTCTTACGCTGCAGTGGTTCAGCATACTCCTCTTCTTACATCCTCATGAAATACTAACACAACTCTGTGGCTTAGGGACACTTCTTCAGAAGACACAAAAGAAACTAACTGTCATTTATCTCTGTAACTACTCAGATTTTGCCCATCTTGAGGAAAACTGTTTAATTTCAGTTCAAATCATTTGTGTTACTGCTATGTCAATCCTGCAAATGCAAATGTTTTTCCTCAAAATCACTAAAAACGACTCATTTTTGTTCCACCTAAGTGTTACCATGAAAACAAAGTGGTGTTAAGATGATCTGGAATTGGGGTTTAAACTGTCCAAATGGTATCAGACTGATCTAAGAGGCAGTTTTGAGCTGCAGATCCGTCCAGAGCTGCTGAACACTTACATTTTTGGGAGTACGCGATGCTGGTGAAAATGAAACACCACGCCAGCCTCATTTCTTTCTCGTGACCTCTTCTCAGACTGCGGTTCAGTCAACGTAGATCTGTTTCTGGGCTTTTCTTCAGGATGTGAGTGGCTGATCCAAAGTATCTGGCTGCTGTCGTTTCCCCAAAAGGCCACTCATTTTCACCGCTCCTGTGGTCAAGCTGAAGTACCTGAGCTGAAACATTTCCACTGGGAAGGTTGTAAAAATAGAAACATTTAAGTTAAATGTTGATTTTTATTTTAAAAAAGAAGGAAGAAAATAATCTAACATGTAAGCAGACTATATTGTGGAATATTTAAACTTTTTTCCAGATCTTGCTGGAAGACCTAAATGAAGTGCCAAATATTTTCTTCTCACGATTATGTAAAGAGTCTGAAGGTCTCTGTGCAGCAGTTTTTACACATTTTGTTCGGTACTTATGATTTTGCACTAATTTATTTGGTATAAGAATTAATTTAGTAGGAGTTCATCAGGTATCTGGCAGTTATTAAAGCAAGAACTCTGTGACAGAAAGGAAATTGTAATCAGATGAATAATGCTGGTCATCTTTTTTAAGATCACCTGTGCTGCTCTGAAGAAGTCTCACTAATATTTTTCTGGGGCATCTATAGCTTCAATTACAACAATATTCACTGTGGCGCTGAAAATTCTGTTTCCTGCTTTCTGAACCACTCCATCATAATCTGAAAATGATCATCTTAGATCCTCAATTCTCAAACTGTGGTATGCATACTGGTGGAAAATCATATCTGGTGAAATCCTCGACTTGGCGCTCTCTAAACAGCAATATTTCTGGAACGGTTTAAAATGATTATTTACTTTTTTGTGTGGAAAAGACGAGAGATTTCGTTATTCCGAAACTAGCTCACTGATGGAAGAGCGTCATCTGATTGGCCAAATAAACGTCCTATCAGATTGTTTTACTCTGTCACATTTTGTTACAGGTCCAGTCGGACTGCTTTATATCATCACATGGTGTATCAAAGATCTAAATGGAAAAAGATGTCCCACTCCTCACTATTTTGTGTCTCGGAAAGAACTACAAACATGTTTGGACTTATTTTAGGTGGGAGAAATCAGTCACATGCCATCAGCTGCAATAGCACGAGTTGTTATTTTTGAAGTTTTTATAAACATATATAATAGTTAGACCCTTTATATTTTACCCCATTATCACTAAGGCATTTTTAAACACTTTAAAAATGTCCAAAAAGTTGTTTATTATAGTTTGCTGGGTTTTTTCAATACATAGATGTGAAATGGATTTTTTCTATGTATGTTTTCTTTCTCTTTATGAGTCCAAAGATTTTTTTTTTGATCCAATAATAACATGGATATTATGAATGAGTTACAAGACGACTATTTTATGAGCTATAATACACAAACAATTCCAGGTGAGTGTTACTCCCCAAAATCCTTTAAGACTCTGAAGGGTCATTTTCAAATATAATCAAAATAGTGCAAAATGTTTACAATACAAAAAATATGTTAAATTCATATTTAAAATAAATGTTGTCTTCCCTTTGATTTTATTTTAATATCAGCCTGCTTCTTTGTCCTGTTCATGTAATTGAGCCCTTCCAGTAAATAATCCTTATAAGAAGTTAACAAGCTTCATTTCATAACTGCTTAGCAATGTATGTTGTAACTTTATATATTTACTACTGTGTATTCAGGTCGGTCTTGGTGGTACTTTGAGAGCTCGCTATTTTCTCAGTTGTAAAAAGTTTGAGAACCACTGTCTTAGATAATTTCAGGATCCAGGATGATTTTCTTCATCATCAAGAAATAAATGCACTTAATTTCATGATAAACATAGTCATGAGTTCTACTGTTGTTTTTTACTGTCTGACTTTCCAAATGTGGTTGCACATAACCATATTTTAAGACTTGATTTGACCCGATTTCTATCTCTATGATGACGTTTTTCTCACTATCCTCCTAGTTTTTCAAATAATTCTTAACTCAGTTGTTGTAGTTTTATTAATCTTGTTACACTTTTAATTTGCTTGTTGGATACCAGGATGAGTCCTCTAACATGGTGGTTTAAGAAATGAGAAGCTACTCACTGCGTCATCAATGTTAGAATAATCCAGTGGAAGATTTTTGCATTTACAGGAAGTATATCTACAGATGAGTAATGTTTTAATGTCATGCCTACAACTTTGTTGTCCCAGTGAGCTATTATTGATCTGAAACACATTTCTGGGGTAATAACATGACTCTGGCAAAAATGAAACCTCACACAGTCTGCATTTTAAATTTGAGACCTCATCAAAATGTGACAATCTTGCAAAGTCATTTTTCAGACTGCAGTTACAGAAAACATTGATCTTTTTCCAGAGCTTTTTGCAGGATTTGAAGAGCTGATCCAAAACAGAGAGAGAGCCAAAAAGCATCTGGCTGCTGTCATTTAACAGAAATCAAACCCTGACGTATTTAGCTATCACATCTTTTCAATTCAGTTAAGCTATATTTGTATAGTGCCACTTCACGACAATGTAATCTTCAAACACTTTTATCAGACCCATCCTATATTTTGGATTGTAGGCATGCAGACATGGATGTTATGGTTTCGGAGGCAACAGCAAGGTGGTTGTCATGGTTATATAGTGGACTAGGATGGTCATTAAACAGACTTCAGGGTTTAAACATGGATCCAGGTGTAGATCAACACACATGCATGTACTCAGGTTTGCATTCAGTAAAACTCACCTCCTCAAGATGGTGCCTCAACATAAATATGTATTTCCTGACTATTGTCTGCTTGGAGGAAAAATGTAACATCCATCTCTCCCTTTCTTCTTCCTTACTGTGGGATTGTCTTTCTGTAGGAGTGTGTGTGTGTGTGTGTGAGAAATCTTTAACCAACCTCTAGGCCTGCAGGGCCTCCAAAGATAGAAACACATTTTCATTCACACTTCCTCTTATCTTCCTCTCTAATTTTCTCACACCCTTGCAATGCAGAAACATGCACACATTCCCACACACACACGTAGGGTTATTTTTCCATGCAAAGACTTTAATGTGCGCAGAGCAGTGCGGTGATATTCAGCCGAAAGGGGGGGATGGTTTAAATTTTAATGAGTTATGCAGGAGGAGGCCGTTATTTCATTGGAAACACTTGGGTGCACAGGGCAAAAATCTATAATCCTCTTTATTGGAGGGAGTCTCCATGAACGTCCTATGGGACTGCTGACTGTGTATGTCTCCATGTTGTGTGTGTGTGTGTGTGTGTGAGAGAGAGAGAGAGAGGGAGCAGTGACGATGAAGCTGCTGTGAAATCTCTTTGTTCTCATTCAGGAATATTTCCATTTGAGCACACGGGGATGATCAGCTGTGTCTCATAGAGAGCAATAAGTGCATGATGGCTTATTTCAAAATTCAATTTGAGTCAAACATAAAAACGGATATTTTTTATCACTCCTCCATGTGATTTATGGGGGCTTGCAAAGCTGTGCTGTTAATTGGGCCTGATTAAAGTCGATGCTGCATTTGGCAGTAAACACAGCTTCCCATGAGGGCATGGCTACATGTTCTCCCACAACTCACAACTTAAAACCTAGAACATGATTTATGAGCTGCGCTCCTCTCACCATGGACGACGCACTGTGCTTAAATTTAAGCTACTAAGATGTTTGCTTCTCTACCAGTTGTATCCATATTCCTCAGCACCTCCATGAAAACTAAATTCAGCCACCAGAATAAAAAAGTCCTGCAGCAGATGGTCTGACCCCACAACATCCTGCAGCACAACCCAATTCCCTTAATTGCAACCCTTTCCCAAAATTCACCCCTTTCATTAAGTCTGTCCCACTGGAGACGAGAGGAATGAAGCAATAAAAAGACGCAAGAGAGAATTAGGTAAGTGAGAGAGCTGAAATGCTGTCATTTATCAGAAGTGATCGGGTTTTAGAATTTAGACTAAATACATTTTTTCCACAGATTTCAGCTTTGCATGTGACCAAGTGGAAATTCAAACCTTCACCAGATACAGTTTAAAGTATCCGCATTTGCATTTCGTCTTATATTTATGCAGGACTGTTCCTACTTATATAAATCACTCATAAAGTAATCAATGGCATGAAGACAAGTGGAAATGTAAAATTAGCTGAAGCTCAGTGTGACTGTCTGCAGGTGGATCATGTATGATGATCTTTTACGCTTCTGTGGGAACAAAGCAGCAGATCAGAACAGACCAACCAACAGAAGATTAACTATTTGTATGAACTTGTTTACTTGGGAAAACATAACGCCAGAAAACAGGATGGATGAAACTAAACCGAACAACTTCCATTTCTGTTCAGTCACAAATGATTCTGCAAGTGTTTTTTTTTTTATTCTGACTTAAGTTCTGCTTTATAAATGCTGGAAATATGAAAGTTTGACTGTGTTCCAAAGCAAAAAAAAACCAAAATCCTGTTTCAAAAGAAGAGAAAAGGAAATATCCTGGAATTGGTTGATCCTACAAAATGTTCACCATAAACTGCAAAATGACCACAAAGGGGAAATAAATTCTCACAGTATTAACGTAACGTAACCACAAAGACGGTGATATTAAAACATCATGACTGCACGCGTCTCACTCCAGAAGTTATGTGTTGCTCCATGTGTGACCTGCTTACCGTTTGCTGATACTGCAATGAAAATAAGTTTAAAATAGATAAAAATAAAGAAATAAAATGTAAAAATTGTAAAAATACGGGAAGGCTGTGGCTTTAATCCATGAACTGCAACATCAGTCTAGTTAAATTTTTATGCTTACCAGCGTAGCGGAAAGTTCTCCTCCTTTTAAAATGTTTTGTTTTTTTCCTTTTTTATTTTTGGTGTTAAAGCCAGCAAAGTGGCAACAAAGCAACAAAGATGTTAATAACAAAACGAAAATGTCACAATAAATGGCGCATCCAGTCATTTCTAGTTGTTCATCTGCCTTGTTCAAGGAATGGATGGATGGATGTACTGTTGGATCTCATACCTGCTTCATGGTCTGTATCTGCGTTACATTCAGTGTGTCAACAGTGTAAACGGCTAGCAAAGCCCCTGATGAAGCCGCTTTCAGCTGCTTTTTGTTCTGTAGCCAATCAGCTGTCCAGTCCACGTGCCAGTAAAGTCCCTACTTGCAGAGAAAACCAGCCTCCTCTGCACTTCACCTCAAATCACACACTTTGCCTGTCGTCATTGTGCTCGAGGAAAATCCTGGTCAGTTATTTTCCGCTGGTACCGCGACTTAAAACGGGCATCTTTCCATTACTGTGAGCTCAAGCTGCAGTTTCAGATAGTCATTAAAGAGGGAAACTCAATTCTTATATGCTGCTTCTGCTTTGCAACAGAAAAAAACTCTTTCCACAGAAAAAACAATATTAGTAATTAAGTTAATTTTCAGTCATTTTCAACTAACCCTACATTAAAATTATTACCCGGCTATGATTACAACAACGATGCAAACCTGGGAAATCTCATGCAAATAAATGTCAAAGTAAAGACAATGCCCAACGGTCTTGGTTCCATACTGCCTTAAATGACCTTAAAGGCAGCATGTTTGTACCTTTTTTACCAGCTTGACTTGAATTCTGCAATGACATACATCCTATTTATTAGTGAAACCCAAATCAAGCGTCTGTAACTCAAAAAATATATCAAATCTTTATCTTAAAATGCTTTTATAATAAAATCTTAAAGAGATTTAGTTTAGAATTCTGCTGAGCAACAATAACCCCAAAGTCCAAAATGTACCACTAAAAACTAGAGGTAAACCAAGAATACACATAAATGCATAATAATTAATTGAATAAAATAGGATTAAGATAGACAGATGTGTTATGAGTTATGCAGAAGAGATCATAGAATAGAAAGTGTCCACAGCAAAAGCATAACAAAGACTTGCCAGAAAGTGACATTTTTGTTTGTATTAAAGTGACATGTAGCTGCTTAAAAATCAATTTTCAGCCAGCTGAATACAACCTGCTTCACCCTCCCACATCTAACCCACATGACCCTGCACTACCTGTCTTTATTTAGTCTGACTGTAGGCAGCAAAATCCACATAAATCCACCAAAAGCAGCCCTGAATTGCACCGAGCAGAATATTTAGACTCTTCCCTCCTCTGCTTTCTGTATTCTAGTGTCATTAACTGTGATTTATTTGAGGGCTCACTGGAACAAGGATGGTGCCAATAGGTGTGATGTGGGTGCGTCACCCCAGTTGCCACCCTTCCCGCTCACTGTGATTGATCAACACAACGCAAAGGGCCACGGAGAGGATTAACACACAAAACACACAATTAATGGCTGTTTTTGTTTCAAGAGAAAGCAGATATTGTAACTGTGGTGGTGTGTGATGAATGGGGAGAAGGGTCTGCAGAGGACATGGATGTTTGTTTTGAAATGTCTTGGCTCTTACTTACCACTGAAAACATGGACGCTAATCAATTCATCCAGCTCAGATAAACATGTTTGCTCTGTTTTGTCTTCTCCGTGTAGTGTGCCGGGACATACAGAGCATATTTATAAATGAATGAATGAGATTGTGTGCTTGAAGCTTGCTTGTCTATTCCAGATCCAGTCATTTGAAGGGGTTAGATAATCAAACTACATGGGGTTCCAATCTTGTTCTGCTGCTGCTGGAAAGTGGATGACACTCGTACAGTCTCTGCTACAATTAATTTCATGCACGTGTTTGGTCCTTTTGAACAACTTGAGGGTTATTGAAGCTCACTTTTACATAAATGGGCACGTCCATGTGGGACATTACTGCCCACCCGCTCATAAGGCACGCCACATAATAACATGACTATAAGTTCATGCATCCACCAGACAGCAGTGAGGAGTTCTGAGTCAGTTTGGACAACATCCAGCACGGTGGTGGTTCTCTGTCTCTATGCATAAGCGAGACCACATAGTGTTTTTAGTTCTGTGTTCATCTGGCAGCATCTCTACAAAGAGTTTCACTATTCTGTCTTCTTTATTTCCTAGTTGTGTATGAGCTTCGCTGTGCAACAGCGCCCCCATAATTTCTGGTCGTACTGCAGATTTTGCTGTGTTTGGCATCTGAAAATGCACTAAAGTATGCACAATGGATTATGAGGTTCTGGTCTCTGCATCACAGACACTTGACAGCAGAATTAGGTTGTAATAAGGGCCAACAGAAAAAGTATATTTACTCCGTCTGTTCTTGGTGGCCAGAAACGTTCCCATTGGGAGGCGTTTCTTCCACTTTTTTAATTGGAGCTTCTACTGGAAAGTCGCCAGTGATCCCCAGCCTTTCCAAGTGTCGAAACGTCCTTGGACACTTGTTTCTACAGTCATCTTTGTATAGAGGAGCTAACACACTGTGTGCATAAGGAGATAAACAAAACTTGCAAACAAGTCCTGACATGTTCTAAGTGGAGTCGACTTTGATGGCTCTTAAATTTAGGGATGCACGATATATCAGTGCTATTATCGGTATCGGCAGATATTTGTCTATTTTTCAAATATCGGTAAACTGGGCCGATATTATCAACAGATATTTATTTAGGGCTAATTATATGTGTGTGTGTCAGGAGATGGAGTGGGCGTGCGGTATTTGTTTGGGCATGTGACAGCTCAGCATTGTGAGGTTGTACATATAACTTCATGTTTAAACACAGATACCTTTGCAAATCTGTTACTGAATTTTTAAGGGATGCACTTTATTTTAATGACCACATTTTTGTGCTACGACAAAGAAATAAACATTTAAAGAACCAAAACTGTGTTACAGATACGCCAGAGCTACTTAAATATCAGTTTTCGATCACTTCATCCAGCATAAACTACAGATTATAGTAAATAAAAGTATCGGGAACTTATCGGTTATCGGTAATGACAAGCAGGAAAATATCGGTTATCGGTATCAGCTGAAAGTTTTCATATCTTGCATCACTAATGAAATTCCAAATGTTTCCAGGAAAAAAAAGTGCATTGTATGTTTTTTTAATGATGCTTTGAACATTAAATTGCAGGTATTCAGGTGTTGAAAAGCAGCTTAGAGAAGCGAAACATAGAAGCATCATAAATTCAGAGGTCATTCACCTTGAAAGCAAAGTGTTGATCATGTCAGTCATCTTTGGATCATGTGTCCTGTCCCACACTGTGACAACATGCTGGTGAAATCCATGTGCAGAGAGAAGCTTCTGGAAGCTGGTTCATTCCAGTCTGGACTGCTTTGGCGAGAGACTGTCTTAGCCATATGGGCTGCTCTGGCACTGACACACTCCTCTCTTCACTTGGATGAACATTAAACAGCAGACGGTCACTTTCTGTCTACAGGCTGCCTCCCAACTATCATCCACTATTCCTGTTAAAAAATACTTATTTAGCAAATTACATAAAATTACACCGTTCTATTTAATACATTTATGGATATATATTACAGCCTGTAATTAGTTACTGTTAATTAGTATTTTAATATCATCATTGGCCTTTATTTCTCCAAATGTCTCAGATGCACACAGATTAGTCGGAGAAATACAATCTGAATCTCAGATTAGAAGTCCTGACTGGTTTCTTTTGCTTTCAGATTCAGTTTTCTATTTTAGTTTTCCTGCTTGATTCTCTTGTTTATTCTGTTGTTTACCTCCTGCTTCCTGTTTCACCTGATTACCTGCTCCTTAGTTATACTCAATATGTAATCTGCTTGGTTGTCTTTGTTTGTTGCCAGGTTGGTTGCTGTCTGTTTCAGCTGCAGTGCATACATTTCCTCATGTACAAGCAACACCCCCCCCCCCCCACCAGCTCTAAGCTAAAACGATGACCATGTCCATCTATCCTTACATCCATAGTAGCAATGCCCTTTTATTAAACAGAACACTAAGTTTTATGTCTTCCTTACAGGCTCATTTTTCTTTTTATATAAACCTGTTACGCCTTCAAAATCCCAGCTGTCATCTGCTCGTCCTGATTGGCTTATTTGTGCATATTGTTAGTGTGGTGATTTAGGTAAAGTTGGGTTTATTTTCTGTGGGCTGGGCAGACTTCAGTGGGTGTTTTTCTACAGATTTACTGCTTTTGTTTCTCATTGGGTTTCAGTTGCTTTCTCTTTATTTAGAAAGGTCAGCACTGCCCAGCTGCTGCTTGGTGAATATGTGTGTGTGTGTGTGTGCAACATTCTTCCCCTCAGGATACAATAAATCCTACAGCAGTTTTATTAGCGACTCACCTCCTCCATCAGCCTTGGATCCAGCACATGCACATTAACATTCACAGAGTCAGTGTGTTGCTTCAGGGACTGGTAGGGTTGTGATGATGTCATGGTTAAAACCTGAAGAACTCTCAATACACACATTTGCTTCATTAGGACAGCATGAAAGCGTCAATCCGGGACCATGACATCTAATGAGGAACTTTATCTTTGTCTCTACAGAAACCGTTCAACCTGAGCTGCTGGAACGCAACTGTAAGTCTGAGTTTTATCTTTACATCCAGATTTCTGAGAGATGACTTTATGATCACATCATAGCTTTGTTTTTTTTTTGTTTTTTTTTCACTTGAGGACTGAAATGTTCATAATGGATTGAAAATGTTGAGATTTCTTTATTCCTTATAACCAATATGATTGATAGTGGATGTTTGAGCCATCTGCATCTTTACACACGGCACCATTTGCTTCATAGGAAACACAGGTTGTTGTGCATCCTGTGTGCTGGTCCGGATCTGTTTATGTCAAATTGTGAATCTGTTACTTACGAGAGCAACGTGTGTGTGTGGGTGTGTGTGTGTGTGTGTGTGTGTGTCAAAGGTCTGTTTTGGAATTTGCTTTTAATTGTCACTTTGTGAGATTTGAGATGGCAGCTGTATGGATCCCTGCGTGCCGATGGGGATTGTTGAAGTGATTAGTGATTGGTTGGCCTCTTGTCGTGGTTCATGCTTCACATGAACCTTCATATTCACTTTTAGCTCCTGTTTCTTTAACACCTTCAGACTTGATACATGCAATACAACAACAAATTAATACATTAGTCATTGCAAGACACCGAATTTTAATAAATGAGTTAAATTAGTTATTTATGATGAAAGCTTTTTTTTCTCCCAGATCTTTATTTACTTCTTGTAACTTCTTCAGAGGCTGAGAAAGAAAAAAGTGGTTTTCTTAAAAAAACATCTTCAGATGTCTCACCTTGTATTGGATTCATGCTTCCTTCCCAAAATGTCCAGGCTGCTCTGATCAGCCGCAGTAGTTAGAGTTGTGCCAAACAAGCTGATCAGCTTGTTGTATTTGTGTTTTACGAGCTCCTTTCAGGCGTGCACTACGGTCCATGAATCCGACAGAAGATGTTGAATCCATGTTTGAACATTTCCAACTCCAAATAGTCAGAAGTGTGATATTGCACTTTAACAGGAACTGTGACAATGTCTGTGAAGAGTTAGGAGGCACTTGGAATTTCTGTTTAACCATCTTTGATGTGCACAAACAGTTAAAGCCCAA